>JAWPHD010001283.1:0-338239 GCA_037043455.1 Cyrtodaria siliqua
GGGTATGCTGGAGAGGAGCTTAGAAGCTTTGTTAAAGACGAACAGGCTAAGGAAAGGGAATTAGACTTAAGGGAAAGAGAAATAGCAAAGCAGGAAAGAGATGAAGAAAGTAGAAGGGCTAAAGAGAAGCGAGATGAAGAAAGTAGACTAGCCACAGAGAAGCTAGAATTAGAAAGTAGGTTAGCTAAAGAGAAGCTAGACGCTGATAAAGAGAAGCTAGAATTAGAAGGTAGATTAGCTAAAGAGAAGCGAGATGATGATAAAGAGAAGGTAGAATTAGAAAGTAGAATAGTAAAAGGAGAAGCAAGAGTTAGAACATGAGAGGTTCGAAAACAGATGGTAAGACTAGCTAAGGCTAGGATGATAATGGGAAAGGGAGCAAAAAGAGTTTGAGCATAAGTTAGCTTTAGAGTTGGAAGCAGCTAAGGACACATAGTAAGGGAAAGTAAAAACTGAAGGGAAAGATAGTTATTCTGGGAAGTTAAAAGGTTCGAAAGTTACCATACTTTGATGCTGACAAAGATAACATGGACAGTTACTTGTTACGGTTCGAACGTTATGCTGAGTTACAGGAATGGGACCAAAGATAAGTGGGCAGTTCATTTAAGTGCGTTATTTGAGAGGCAAGGCCTTAGATGTATTTTCTAGATTACCTAGTTTAGATGCTCTTGACTTATGACAAGTTAAAGGATGCTCTTTTAAAGAGATTTGAGTTAACTGAAGAAGGTTTTAGAAAGCGGTTTAGAGCGTGTCTGCCTGAGAAAGGCGAGTCATTTATTCAGTTCATTAGTAGATCTAGAAATTACTTAGAGAGGTGGTTAGAGTTAGGGAAGGTAGCGCAGACTTATCAGGGCCTCATAGATTTCTTGTTGCGGGACCAGCTATTCAATGTTTGTAGTAGAGATCTGTTCTTATTTCTGAAGAAAGAAAATTAGCTAGTGTAGGAGAAATGGCAACACAAGCAGATCAGTTTGCCGAGGCTAGAGGTGGAGCTCATAATGTAGTGTCGAAAGACAGAACGTTTAGAGATAGGCAAGGGGACGATCATAAACAGACAAGGCCAGAGTGGGAAACTATAGAGGTGGAGGTAGTTCGATGGGTGCTAGAGGAGGGTAGCAATAGTGGTAACATAGGTAGACCTTTTATTCGTTGTCGTCACTGTAATGGGAATCATGCTTCACATGAGTGTAGGAAAGCGGTGAAAGTGTCCGCTGTCGTAGACAATTTTAGTGAAAATAGTAGAGTGGACAACAATGTAGGGAGTCAGAACCAAGGTTTTAACAACCCATGGAATTTCGGTAGAGGTAGAGGTGGTCAAAACCGAGGTAGAGGTAGAGGCAGAGGTAGTAATAGTCCGGTTATTAAAACCGAGAGTAGTAGCTGTTGTGTTAAAGCGGATGGTGTAATTGACGAAGATCGGAACATGTCTCTTTCCGTATGCAAATCTTCCAACGGCAGATGGTAGAGTGAATGGCACGGACGTAATTGTAAATGAGGGATACAGGTTGTACAGGTGTGGTAGTTAGGCGTAGTTTAGTTACGGATGACCAGTTGGTAGGTAAACAGTCACCGTGTATGTTGTTAAATAAGTCGGTAGAGCACGTGCCAATAGCGAGAATAGATGTAGATACACCTTTCTTTAAAGGGACTACAGAGGCACTATGTATGGATGACCCGATGTATGATTTAACGTATGGGGAACATAGAAGGTTCAGTACTTCCGGTAATGTCCGATTTTAGAAGTAGCATAAGTAATGCCGTAGAGACTAGAGCGCAGGTTCAGAAGCAAGCTCAGGCTTATAGAAAATTAAAGGTTCCTGCAGCCGTAGGTGACATATCTAAAGCGGAGTTTATAGAAGCACAAACTCAAGACGAGTCATTAGGTCCTTGTAAAGTGAAGGCCAAGGATGGTGTAGTGAAGAAGTGTAAAGGGTCCGGTAGTTGTAAGTTTGTACATAAGAATAGGTTATTGTACAGAGAATTTGAAGATAGTGGTAGTAGACAGTTTCACCAATTAGTGGTTCCCTACCCAGTATAGAACGACAGTGCTTAAGGTAGCTCATGAGTCGATTATGGGAGGTCATTTAGGCGTAAAGAAAACGTCAGATAGAGTATTGGCAGAATTTTATTGGCCAGGCGTTAGTGGAGATGTAACTAGGTATTGTAGGTCCTGCGATGTATGCCAAAGGACAGTACCAAAAGGTCGAGTGACCAAAGTACATTTAGGTCAGATGCCACTGATAGATACACCATTTAAGAGGGTAGCCGTAGACATAGTTGGACCAATTTTTCCAGTGTCGGATAGGAAAAATAGGTACATTTTAACCATGGTAGACTATGCAACTAGGTATCCGGAGGCAGTCGCATTGCCCTCAATTGAAACTGAGAGAGTAGCTGAGGCATTAGTTGATATGTTCAGTAGGCTAGGTGTACCAGAGGAAATGCTGACTGATTGTGGGTCACAGTTTACGTCAGAACTGATGGCTGAAGTAAGCAGGTTATTGTCTTTGCGTCAAATCATGACAACACCATATCACCCTATGTGTAACGGGTTAGTCGAACGATTTAACGGGACGTTAAAGCAAATGTTACGGCGTATGTGTACCGAGAGACCCAAAGATTGGGACAAGTATCTCAATGCTTTATTGTTTGCATTTAGAGAGGTTCCACAAGAGAGTTTAGGATTCTCTCCGTTTGAGTTATTGTACGGTAGGTCAGTTAGAGGTCCCATGAGGATTCTTAGAGAGATGTGGGCAGGTGAAGTAGATAGTGATGAGGTTAAGACTACATATCAGTATGTTTTAGATCTGAAGGAGAAACTAGAGGAGACTTGTAAGATAGCTCAAAGTCAGTTAGTTAAGGCAAGTACCAAGTACAAACGGTACTATGACCAGAAAGCTAGAGCTAGGAAGTTTAAGATAGATGACCAGGTGTTACTGTTACTCCCGACCGACAATAACAAGTTGTTATTACAATGGAAAGGTCCGTTTTACGTTAGAGGGATAGTGAACACTATGGATTACCGTATCGAGATAAACGGAAAGTTAAAGACCTTTCATGCGAATATGCTGAAAGAGTATATCAGTAGAACCGATAATGGGCAACAAGGGGTGTTAACCGTAGTTAATGTTGCAGTTATTGAGGATAGTGAGGAAGACAGTAGTGAGGACACTAGTCCCATGTATTTTCCCACTAGTGTAGGTAGGGAGACAGCAGCCGATGTAGACATATCGGGCATGCTTAGTGTAGAGCAGCAAAGAGAGATGGGTAGTTTACTCTCTGAGTTCAGTGATGTCTTGTCCGAAAACCCGGGGCAGACAGATGGAGTGCAACATGATATTGTACTCACATCAGGGGAACCAATAAGAATTAAGGGGTATCCCATTCCATTTCACTCCCGATCAATTGTTGATGAGGAGGTGAAAGACATGTTGAAATTGGGTGTCATCGAACCTTCAAACGCCCCATTTTCATCCCCAGTCGTACTTATTAAGAAGAAAGATGGGTCAATTCGATTCTGTATCGATTTTAGGCAGCTCAATAAACGTACCATCTTTGATGCAGAGCCAATGCCTAATATTGAGGAGGTATTCTCTAAACTTGCGGGATATTCGTATTTCTCCAAGTTAGACCTCAGTAAAGGTTATTGGCAAGTCCCACTTTCAGACCGAGCTAAAGAGATGACCTCCTTCGAAACTTCGCAAGGACTTTTTAAGTTCAAGGTCATGCCCTTTGGTCTCGTAAACGCCCCAGCAACATTCTGTAGGTTAATGAGGAAAGTCCTGAAGGATTTGTCCAACACAGACAGTTTTGTAGATGACATCCTGGTGTTTACAACAACATTTGAAGACCATATTAAGGCTCTACGTAATCTGTTGGAACGGCTACGCCGGTTTAAACTGACTGCAAAACCTAGCAAGTGTCACATGGGTTACGCAGATATAGAGTGTCTGGGTCATGTTGTCGGGAGGGACCAGAAATTGAAACCCAACCCCGACAAGGTTAAGGCAATTCAGGAAGCACCAAGACCCGAGACAAAGAAACAAGTTAGGTCATTTTTAGGGTTGGCGGGTTTTTACAGGAAGTTTATTCCAAACTTTTCGGCTATAGCTGCACCTTTGTCAGACTTGACAAAGAAAGGTCAACCCAATAGGATAACTTGGGGGGAAAGCCAGGAGCGAGCTTTTGTCTCTTTAAAGGGGAGTCTGGTCAAAACCCCAATACTAAAATTACCTGAACTTGACCAGGAGTTTATCCTCAGAACGGATGCCTCCGATATCGGGGTGGGTGCAGTCCTACTGCAAGAGCAAGATGGGTGTAGTCTCCCCGTGGCTTACGCAAGTCGGAAACTATTACCCCGGGAATGTAACTACTCTGTTATCGAAAGGGAGTGTCTTGCAGTAGTGTGGGGTGTCAGTAAATTCCACCGATATGTTTTTGGTAAGGAATTTGTCTTGGAGACTGACCACCAACCGTTAGCTTATATGAATAAAGCAAAGGTAGCTAACAGTAGGTTAATGAGGTGGGCACTGACTCTGCAGCCTTACCGGATGAAAATTAAAGCGATCCGAGGAAAGGACAATATTGGGGCAGACTATTTAAGTCGCCGCACATAATGACCGGTTTAATACAATAGTGTATTGCAGTGTATTGTACAATAGTAGTATATGTTACGACAGGGTAGTGTACAATTGTAGAATAGTGTTGAAATTGTAATTACATATTATATTAGGTTATAACTGCAGTGGTAATAGTTAACATACTCAAGCGATTGAGCGATCAGCTTGTACGTTTTGTCGCTCGTTTGCTCAGAAGAATTAATAGTTTCTTAACGTGTAAATATTAAGTTATCATTTTGTTGAATTTTAAAAGTGTAGCACTTTCTTTAAGTGGGGAGATGTTGTCACAAAATGTCACGGGTAGAGCGTACTGGTCGCATATAGCTCTTGTATCGGTTACACCCAAAATCTATTGTTCGAGTTGAAACAATTTCACAATATTCATGATCTATTCATGTAACACGTAAAAGCGTGCACATTTTAAGTGGCCGCCAGAGAGGCCGTGTCATAAGTTTAGTTTTGTGCTAATGCATGTAAACGTATAGGTATATTTTCCTTAAACGGCAAAATTGTATAAGGGCCTCGCGTGTAGATTCAATACTGTAGATTTAGCCACGTTTGTCACGGACTGAACGGGGCAAATAATGATTTGGGCGTAATGTTTGCTATAAAACCCATTGTCTTCTAGCTTTCGCCGGGATCATCGAAAGTACTTTGTTGGAACAGAGATTGGACGGCAAATTTCACAGGCAACATGTGGTTAGTAGTTTTATTAAACTTTTATCGTATATTTGTATTCAGTGGGCGGCGCCATCTTGTTTGGCGGTTACGACATCCGGTTAGCATTGATGTTTCTCAAACATAACTTTAGACTAGCATATGAGAGTGAAGTTACTTTATTAGATGTAATTATTGTAATTGATCATTAATTGTAAAACAATATTAATTTGATAACAGTGGATAATAGGTGCATTAGTTAACGTTGGCGTATAACTCAGTGATTGTAATACACGATTGTTAACATTGCGTGCAAACATAACTCAGTGAGTGTAATATATGAGTTATTTGATCATGTTTATATTACATGTATTAGGGGCATTGATTAACAGCGACGTACATAGCGTATACATGGCGTTGTAGAATATGTATACATTGCTACTCATCATTAGTACAGCTTACATATATTGATTGAATAATGATTTGTTTGGGTAATGATAATTATGCAAGATTGTTATGTTTGTAAACCGACAGCTAAAACGTATGTATAATTACAGTCTAAGCCATCCAGGATCTAAGCCATCCAGGATATAAGCCATCCAGGGTTGGAGTAAGCCATCTAGGTTTGGATATCCAGGAGTGGAGCTAAGCTTCCACGAATAACGTTACAAGCGGTGGAGACGGTCCCCGTACCTGCGCAGCCAGGTTTTACTAACGATAACCCCCGGGACACAAGGTGGGCCCGTTACCAGTCCTCACTGGAGGAATATCATTCACAATCTCAGTGGAGATTAACTGTCATTGCATCGCGTCATCAACCCTTACAGAAGGCATTTGATGACAATCATCCATTGAATTCGCGCATCATCATCTTCATGAGCTCTCGCGCATCACAGTTATCGCGCTAGATCAACATTGTTATAGCTTTAACAACACTTCAGTGTCTTAGACATTCAGTATTTATAACAATACTAAGAACGTCTTAAACGTTCAGGGGAACATTCTTTTCATAGTTCATTTGTGTATTCGCTTGTTTTTTTAGATAATTGTATATATATTAAACATATTTTAAAAGTTGCATTAAACTTATGTAAATGCATTCACCGTCATTGATTCTTTCCTGAGTTAGCCCAACCACTAAGGTCATCCTGTGACAATCTGCAAATATACAAGAGGGCCTTGAAAGATTTACAAATAAAGCATCTGGATTGGAGATTGATTACTATGTTATGTTTTATTTAAATCTTGCAAAGTATGAGCCATTAAAAGGTTCTTCATATATTCCTTTGCATAAAGCAGTATCTGATAAAAAAAAGCAATTATAAATGTTAACAATAAAGATAATAAGTGCTTGGAAGTAGCATTAGTTTCTGCTCTGTGGCCTAATAAAAATAATCCAACTAGGATATCCATTTACAACAAACACATGGGTGAGTTGAATATGGATGGTATTGATTTTCCCACTCCGATTTCACAAATAAGCAAAGTAGAAAAACAAAACAATCTTGGTATTAATGATTACGGATGTGCTGTATCAGAAAAAAATAAAAAAGTATCTGTTTTTCCATATAAAATATCAGAGCAGCCGAAAGACATTGAAAGAATTAATTTGATGTTAATCTCTGAAGACACTGAGGTTGAACCAGAGAACGAAGATGATCCAAACAATGAAGAAGGAATCATAGATGATAATTATAACCCTGATGATTATTCTGACGAAGTTAAAACAACAAAATATCATTATTGCTTGATTAAAAATCTAAATAGATTACTTTATGATCAAAACAAACATCATGGTAAAACTTACTTCTGCGATCGTTGTCTTTACGGCTACTCTGGAATAAAACTACTTACCAAACACAAAGAAGACTGTGATGGTATAAATAAAAACTCTTGCAGAATAGAAATGCCAAAAAAAGGTACAAACATCCAATTTAAAAATCATCAAAATCAAATGCCTGTGCCCTATGTAATATATGCTGATTTTGAAAGTATAGTTAAACCTCAATCAACTAAATTTGGAAAGAAATCTGAAATCACAAGTGTGCACGAAGCTTGTGGATTTGGATATCAAGTTGTCAGATATGATGGTAAAGTAGAAGAACCTGTTATTTACAGAGGTGAAGATACTGTTGAAAAGTTTTAAATTATTTGGAATGTGAAAAGAGCAACATTAATAATATATTTTCTCATCCAAAACCATTAAACATGACACAGCAGAATGAAATAGATTATGAAAAAGCAACACACTGCTGGATATGCAAGAATATAATAAATAATGATAAGAACTGCAAAGTAAAAGATCATTGTCATTTCACAGGAAAATACAGAGGTGCAGCACATAAAAACTGTAACCTGAAATTAAAAATAAAACCAGGCAAAACAACTATCCCTGTTGTATTTCACAACCTCAAAGGATATGATAGTCATCTTATAATGCAAAAAATACATAAAATGACAGGCAATATTACATGCATCCCAAATAATGCTGAAAAATACATATCATTTAGTGCTGGCCAACTTAGATTTTTAGACAGTTTCCAATTTATGGGTACTTCTCTGGCACAATTGGTTGATGCAACAGGTGCACATGATTTTAAAATTACTAAAGATCAATTCAAACAAGCAAATTTACCTATGCGAACAGCTATTTACCCGGATGGTTATATGGGCAGCATGGAAACAGAATTACCACCCCTAGACAAGTTTCGTAGTAGTTTTTTCAAGGAAGGTATAAAGGACAAAGAAACTACCTTTAAAGATTATCATGAGTATCTTCAAACCGTATGGAAAGAGTTTAACTGTAAAACTCTTCAAGACTATTATAAATTATCTCTTGAGCCTGCACTTTTACGAAAAGGTGTTTATCCGTATGAATATATGGACAGCATGGAAAAATTTAATGAAACAGAATTACCACCCATAGAACATTTTTACAGTAGTTTATCAGATGAAAGTATAACCCAAAAAGATTATGAATATGCTCAACAAATGTGGTAAAAGTTTAACTGTAAAACCCTTGGAGATTATCATGATTTATATTTGAAAGCAGATGTAACTTTGCTGGCGGATGTGTTTCAAACTTTTAGAAGAACATGTATGAATTCATACAAACTTGATGCTTTGCATTACTATACAGCACCAGGATTATCTTGGGATGCTTTACTTAAATATTCAAAAATAGAATTAGAACTTTTGACAGACATTGACAAACACTTATTCATAGAAAAGAGAATGCGAGGTGGGATTAGAATGGTATCAAAACAATATGCCAAAGCAAATAATTCACTCGTGGATGGTTATAAGCTTGATAAAGAAAATAATTTCTTAATTTATTTGGATGCAAATAATCTTTATGGATGGGCAATGAGTCAGCCACTTCCATATTCTGGCTTTAAGTGGGTGGAAACAGAAACGTTGCCAGAGTCAAAAGAAGGAAAAGGATATTTTCTAGAAGTTGATTTGGAATATCCGAAAAAACTTCATGAGTCTCATAATGACTATCCACTTGCGCCAGAGAAGTTAGTAGTAAAAAAGAATGGCTGTCTGCTTACCAAACAGATTTGCTAGAAAATAACATTATGACAGAGCAACTAGTTCCGAATCTTATGAACAAAGAAAAGTTTGTGATACATCATAAAAGTAGAGTTGTATTTATCCTTAGGCATGAAGCTAAAGAAAATTCACAGAGTAATATAATTTAATGAAAAGCCATGGATGGAATCATACATAAATTTGAATACAGAACTTAGAAAAGATGCTAAATCACCATTTGAAAAAGAATTTTACAAACTTATGAACAACTCTGTATTTGGCAAGACAATGGTAAATCTGCGCAAGCGAACTGATATAAAATTAATCCGAACTGATGGATCTGAAAATGAGAAGATAAGAAAAATAATAGCTAAGCCTAACTTTAACAGGCGCATAAAATTCTCAGATGATTTATCAGCAGTGCATGTAAACAAAACAAAATTAACATTAAACAAACCAATCTATGTTGGAATGTCAGTATTGGATTTATCAAAGTATATGATGTATGATTGGTATTATAACACACTGAAAAAAGATATGGAAGCGACTGTACTTTATTATACACAGATACTGACAGCTTGCTCGTAAATATAAAAACAGAAGATGCATACAAAGATATGGATGAAATGAAAGATGAATATGATCTAAATGAATATCCTGATGATCATCCAATGCACGATGATACAAATAAAAAAGTATTAGGTAAAATGAAAGAGGAATGTAATGGTGTTGCTATAGCTGAGTATGTTGGATTAAGACCCAAGTTATATTCTATTCTGCGATTTGATGAAAAGCTCATTAAAAAATCAAAGGGTGTAAAAAAATATGTACTTGCTAAACACATCAACTTTGAAAACTACAAAGATGCATTATTCAACAAGAAAAAATATACTCATGAAATGAATATGATGCGATCGATAAAGCATCAGATATATGGTATAACAATAAACAAAGTTACCTTGTCACCATTTTACTCAAAAAAGATATATCCGAGAAGATGGAATTACAACTGATGCACATGGTTTCTATAAAAACGTATGAATTTGGGTATCAGCAGGAACAATAAGTAATTCTTCTTTGACAAATCCTCTCTGTGGCGCTGGTAATTTCAAATAATAAACTCTTATACTTTGCGTCACCATATAACTTTTAATCTTGTGAATATCTACACTCCACATTGGATCAGTTGCTCTGCGTCTACCACCTTCTTGTTCCCCGGGTTAATATAAATATCTTACACTAGCATTCATACAGATAGGATCACCTTTTATTGTTTTTGTTTCAACAGGAGGGGGCTTTTTTGTTTCCACATTTATTGCTTTAACAACTTCTGGTAATCTCTTTACCCATTCTTTATTACGTTTTTGCGAATCTATTTCCTTAGCATACTGATAACCAAACAATCTTTCAGCTAATGTTCTGTTAAATCTTTCCACTAAAGCTGGGTCTCTGTGTATTTCTGTTCTGCCTCGTCTGATATTTACTTTGTGTTTTGCCATCAACTGTGATACTGCACCCAAAAATTCTCTGCCTGGATCCACTTGTAATAACTGTGGATATTTCAAATGTCGACTGTATATTTTTTCAAATGCTTTGGCAACTTCTTTGCTATCCTTGGAAGTCAGCGGCTCTGCTTCTTTATATCTACTTGCAATATCAACCACAGTCAACGCATATTTATATGTCTTGCGTCTAAAAGTATCATGCGGTAAAAATAACAAATCAGCTTGATGCACTCCATTCTTAGCAGAAACATCAAACCTGGGTCTAACTATTTTCTTTGGCGCAGGTAAATAAATCTGCCACACAGCTTGTTTTTTTTTAAAAATTCTAATGCCTTTTTTTCACTAACACCAGCCTCTTTTGCTAATTTTTTAACTGCTGTGTAACCTCTCCAAAATCCTTTTGGGCTGTAATAAATCTTTTCCATTTTTTTCTACTAAAGATTAAACTTTATATAACTATAAAAAAATGGATATCACAACTGCACAATTCGATGAACTGCTCGAAGAGCAATATCAAAATAGCACAAAGAAATGGACAGACTTGGAACTAAATAAAATATACACTATTACAGATACGAAAATAGTAGAAACTGAATATGGTCCATCCATGGTATTGACATTATTAGACAATGGTGAAGTATGAAGATAAATTAGAGAAGAGTGCTAAACCACCATATTATATGCGACCACTTGGATTGAAGCCATGTAAAAACAAAAAAAAATATTAGGTATCATGCATATGACTTAGTCTTTCCAAAGGTTATTTTAAAGCAAACATATTTAGTTATTTCAAAGAAATCCAAAGTAATTATAGTTTTAAACTATTTTTTTTATGAAATCAATTTGTACGCCACAAATCCAGTTGCAGCCATGCCCACCACAATAAACATAATTTCTCTATTCTGTTGATCCGGAGATGGTGTATAAAAATCAATCAACTTGGGCTCCGGTTCTAAAAGCAAATGTTTGCCAGTTATGTAATAATACTGTTTCATAGCTTGGTTCACATCATCAAAAGTCTGCTCTGCATGATGCTCTTTTTGCAGTTGCTTATTAATAAAATCTAATCGCTCTGTTCTTTTTTTATTCCACTCCGCTTGTGCTGCGTTTAATTGTTCCACTGCTTTGTCATGCCTTTGTCTTTCCTCATCTGAATGACTTCCCATTTTTGAAAAGAAATAATTTGAACTGCTAAACGCCAATGCATTTGTTAATGCGCCACCTATCATCATTGCTACTGCACTTGCCATTTTTTTTATATATATTTTTTAAAATTATTTCATAATATCCGCAGGAATAATACCTTGCTTAATCAACATATCCTTTGTAGCCATTGCTAACATTATATCCACAGACAGCATCCCAAAATCTGTCATATTTAAATCCACTTTAGGGGCTGGTCTTTTTAGTAGTTTTCTGCCAATCTCAGAATATGCAACAGTTACAAGTGTTTCCACTCCAGCATGATACATCATATTTACAATTTGTTTTCCGTCAATACTTTCTGCCATTTTTTTTATATGATTATTTTTTTAAAATAAATTATTAAAAATCAAACGGGTCTTTTGGTGCAACATAAACAGGTTGCACAGCTACAGGTTGCGTAGCAGATTTTTTGTTATAAATATACAAACCCAACCCAGCAATGCCTAATAAAACCAGACACGGTGAAATATAATTTTTGTATACGTTTATTTTGATTTTTTCTGGTTCTTCTTCACCTATTGTTATTTTTGTTATTTGATTTGCAGCATCTTGCTTTGCATCATCTTGCTTTGCATCTTGAAGCAAACGCTTTGCCTTTCTTGCTGCTGCTCCTTTTTTCCCAGCTTCTATTCTTTTTGGATTTTTTACTTTTTGTTGTTCAATAGGTTGTGTAACAACCGGTATAACTTCACTCTCTTGGTTCTCCATTTATATTATCTATATTTTTATTTTTATTAAAATCAATATGTCTAACAGTTGTCAGTATTGCTGTAAATGGTGCTAAGCACATTCCATACCTGTAATACAACTCACAACAAGCACTTGTCAAAGCATGATTTATAAATGGGTCTTCCTCCAAATCTTCTATCAGTTTTGGTGGATTGGTTACATTAAAATATTTTGATACTTCCATCACATACAAGTTAATAAAAGAATTGCCTAAAGTCTTGGTCATGCTTGCCCCAAGTCTTGCTTCATATCTGCAGTAAAGTTTATTAATTTCATCTGGGGGCATGCTAACTATAGTCGTGAGTTGTATGTCCTTACCCAAATATTGACGACTACCACCGCCAGCCACTATGGCTGATAATCTTTCTTTTTTTGTTTCTTGTTGCTTTGATTCATCACGTTCCGTAAAACCTTCCGACATATCTTGTAATAGTTCTTCCGCATTCATTTTTATATTAATAATTTTATTTTTTATCTTGAAATAAACATAAAACATAAAACAACCAGCTGCGATATTCATGCAACTAGTAATTGTAAGTATTGTTAATAGCATTGTTATTAATATTGCTATTTTTTTATTAGCATTGTTAATTTGCTGCAAGCATTGCTATTAACATTGCTACTTTACTATGAGCAATGCTACTTTGCTGTTAGTATAACTATTAACAACAAAGCAATGCTGTTAGAAAAAAAAGAATTGCTGTTAAAAATTATTCAACCCAATAACCAGTTGGTTGGTCAGTCCTCAATATCAACTTGGAATATTTAGTCTTTGCTAAAGCTTTTCTTATTCTGGTTCTCTCTTCCAGCGTTGGAATAACATCATTCTCTCTCAAACAATTTTCATAACTATCTCTGTCTTTAGTGTAAAACATACACAACCATTTTGCTTGCTCTCTCAAATCTTTCAATACAGAATTATATCTCTGTGAAATGACCCACACTGATTGTTTGGCGTGGCGACCAGAGAATGCCAACTCTAATAACATATCTTTTTTCTTTGTTAATTCTTTTGTGGCTGAGCAATCGTCAATGATGTATAATGTGGGCTGGCCAGCATATCTTTTGAAAAATAAACGCAACAGTTCTTGTAACATTTCTTTACCGTTGCTCACAGGATTGACAATTATTATTTTTTTATCTTTTGGGTTTTTTACATCACCTATCCAGGATCTATTTTTATAAGCCTCGTTCCACTCTATGGTTGGACACAATATAATTATATGTTTAAAAACTCCAACATACTCTTGTTCAAGTATGTCAAGAACAAACTCTGTTTTACCACAGCCTGTCTGACCACAAATAATGGCACTGTGTGAATATTTAGGATATTTTTGTTGCAAACTAGTATCCTGCTTCTTTGAATCTTCCATCTTCGAAATTGATTTGCGCATCTTGTATTATATATATATAAATATTTAAAGTTTGATCTGCATCTGCTTTTTTATTTATTAATATCGTTATGTCTTCACTGCCGTTTTCTATTCTTCTTCCACTGCCGTGTAATAAATTGTCCTCACATGTTCTAAGGTCAAGCCACAACGCATATGATTTTGTCAGATAGGTCTCAAGAGAAACACTGGTAAAGTTTAAGTCCCTCGCTACTATTTCTGTCTCTTTGTTTCTTTTTGATGTCAAGGCAAAATATTTGTTGATTTCATCCCAGTGTTGATATGCCCTCATGCCCTGACTATACAACTGATTTGGTACTCCCTCTATTGTCATTTCAACTTTTTCAATCATTGGGTTGTAATAGGTTTCTGCGCTTGTTCTTTCTGGGTCTTCAAACAGCATTAAAATACCTTTCATGCTCCGTGCTGGTACATTAATGTTGATGTTCCAAAGGGTTTCAGATTTGTTTGCTATTATTTTTCTATGTCGCAAGATGCGATCATACATAAATGACATCTTACCATTGGTTTGCTGTCTTATTTGTCTGGCTAATTCAACATCACTAACCGTATCAAATTCCAAGCAGATATTTTTTATTACATAAGATGCATCAGCATCACTGCTTTTAATAACTTTGTTATAATCGTTAAACGTTAATTCATATTCTAACCTATCACCAAGCCCCGCTTGATAAAATGGCATATGACTTTCTAACATTTCAAAGTCCAGTGGAATACAAAATCTATTTCCTTAAGCAGCTGCTATAGCTTCATCTCCGGTGGCTGCGGAAGCATCTCCCGCACCAACTCTATGTTTTAGCATGTTTCTTTACCAATACCTTGGTAAGCTGTGTTTAATCGTTCGGTAGGGCTTTTCCATAAATCTACATAACAATGATATATATCACTGTCATCTATTGACATGACTTCATTGCCACTTATTCGTATTGTCATTTTTTTCACAATTGTTCTGCCCAGATTCTGATATAAAGTACGGTTGGCGTCCGTTCTGCTTTTAAGTTCTATTTCAAAGGCAAGACGAGCAGTACGTGGAACTATCACATCATTAGTACTTAGATTTGGAAATCTCACAAGCAGTTGCTGGTTATGGTCTATTGTTGATGGATTATTAGTTATTACTACACTTGTGCGAATGCTTTTGGCACCATGAGGTTCTCTTAGTTTTCTATGAGGGCTGAGTTTGTTTCCGTCAGCCGACATTGTTTTTATTTTTAAATATATTTTTTAAAATTAAATAAAATAAACAATGGCTGAAGGAGGATTTGAATATGACAATCCTACGTTCGATCCAGGTGATTATGATGAATATTATGATGATGATTTACCTATGGTGCCTGATGAGCCTGTTCGAAGAAGTCTTCTTAATCAAAGCGATCATATTTCTGAACTCAGGGGAGAGCTGACAAAAGTCACACTTGAAATATACAAGAAAAATCTTGTAAAATCCTTTTATGATGAAATAGCAAAACGATATAAGATGGCACCGGACAAAATGGATTATGACCAGTTTGAAGTATCAGATGATGGTAAAACATTATACTGGGTTGTTGGTGATAAAGGTATAAGAATAACTGCCAAGCAAGGCTCTTTTACATTTCTTGCTCTTGGTTCTTTGGCAAATGAATATAACAGGGTTATTGGCTCTGGGGGAACAAGGGCGATAAGACAATTTTGAAATTTGCCGGAGTATGACAGTAAAACAAAAGTATCACAACAATTTAGACAAGTACTGGAGAGCACAATAAACGATTTACCAGATAATGTGGATGCTATCCCATTACAAGATTTATCAAGTGTTGCGAATGACACAGCACAGTCAATGGAAAGTGCTCTTTATGACTGGGATGTGATTGAGCGTCCTGATGTTGAAACACAAACAAATATAGACAGGCGTGAAATGGATGGAATAGTAAAAGCGATGACAACTGTCAAGGAAGAACTCACCAATAACGTGGCAAAACTCACACAACTTGATAAAGACATAACAAGAGAAAAACAAAAGTTAGAACAAGCTAAGACTGATAATGATAAATTCCAGATAAAAAGAATCAGCGATCGCATCAAAGACCTTGAAAATGAAAGAGGTGCAAGAATGGATGTCATTAATGAGAACAGAGAAGCTTTTCGTAACCAAGTAAGCAGGATAAAAGAGACAATAAACAAAATGTTAAACGAGGATACAACACTTGGTGAGAGGATCAAAACCTTGTTTAGGGAGCAAGGTATTACTGTTGTTAGTATTTTAACTGCATTTGATATGATTATTGGGGTTTTAGTTGAGGCCATTATTCCTACAACGGGAGGAGGGACTGCACCTGTTCCAACTCCAAAGCCTGATCCATCAAGTGTAAAAGATTGGATAAAAAAAAAACTATTTAATCTTGGTAAGCTTCTTGCCAACCTAGCTGGTAAAGCTGCTGCAGCACTTCCAGGAGTTATTGGTGCAATAGTATCATGGCTTTTATCTGCAACAGGTAATGTTATTAATTGGCTTGGTAACAATCTATGGGCTTTGCTTGTGTTTGTTTCCGGGTTGTTGTATGTGGCAGCCAAAGAGTGGTTTAAATCTCGTAGATAAGTAATGCAGCAAGACCTATTACTATAGTACCAACAATTATGGTTGTTTTGTTATCTTCGTGTTCAATCGCTATTTTTTGTATTTCTGGTGGGTTATGCTCCACAGTTTTATGTATTGATTTATCAAAGTCAGAATGTTCCGGTAAAAATTTCTTTGTTGTGGTGCCTTGAAAAGGTTGAATATTTTTTGGTGGCACTGGTTTTACATTTACATCATTATTCAATCCTAATGCTTGTGCATCGGTTGCTATTACAATTTCATTATTGTAGTCTTGTATTATTCCGATTCTTAATTCCATGTCACTCGGAGACATGTACAATCCACTTCCATAGACAAAATTAACTTTAATTCTTACATATTTTAGGGTGTTTTCATATCTTGAAATTTGACTGGGCAAGTCGATGTGGCTATTTATTGCGTCCTCTACATTTGCTAAAAATTGTTTCTGTGCATCAAATGCCGTTCCAGTTCCAAGTATATCTGTTCTTGTTTGTGATTGTGAGCCGAGGATTGCCCAGCAGTATGTTCTTATGCTGTCATTGATTCTTTCTACTCCTGCCCTTGTAAATCCAGATGAACAATCTAGTATAAAAGTAGACCAGCTGTTGTCTGCCTCAGATCCTTGTGCAATGTAATCAATGTGATATGTTTTATCACTCTCAGAGACTGTAAAACTCATCGTTTTGTTGTCGTATACAGTATTTATCAAAGGATGATAACCAATATTTGTCCAGTAATTATAAATTGTTCCTAGACCATTATTATAGCTTTGTTTCTGTCGCCAGTCTAAATTTAAGTCAACGTTAAACTCCTTGCATATTCTCTCGTATGCGTTTCGGTTATATGTGTTATTAAATGCATTCCAATTTGAGTCTTGTGGCATTGCTACACTCATCTTAAATAATATTCTTCTGACTTGGTAATAGACATGAAATCGAAATAACGATCCAACCAAAGTATCAGCTTTTAGATGGTTGTTAAAATCAATACCACATCCAGTTGTCGCACACCAAATAGCAAAGTTTAACTGATTCTGCCAAAATAACATCCAATCTGTTCCCCAGCGTTGGACTATAGCATCTGATTTGACGTATGGGAGTTTGTATTTTTCAAAGACATTAGGAAATGATGCTTTAAAGCCTTTACCGTCTGATGTTATGACTATGTTTTGATTTATTATATCTATCACTTTCTTGCTAAAAGTATTTGAATAGTGAGCATCCGGGTTATATTTGAATTCTTTAGAAATCATTTTTATTTGTGTTTTTATATATATATATTAAAAAAAAATGTTTCATACAATTTCAAACATAGACAACTCTATTAATTTACAACAGTATATCGATAATAGAGATGGAACTAAGCGCGTTGGATTAAAAAGTTTTACATACACTATCGGTTGGTTTAATATTAATCATGAAGTCATAAAGACACAAAACCCAGATAAAACAGAACATTTACCAGGTGGTCTTTATAACTTTCAAGACTTGGTAGAAATATTTAAACAGCTAAATGAAAATATTATCCTGGACAATATTGTCCAAATTGGTACAGCCATTAAACATACGCCAATAGAGACACGAATGTCAAGCGGTCTTTCAAAAATGTTGGGATCCAAGGACAGAAAATAGTTGACAGGTACTAATATAGGAGATTATCCAATTAATTTAGCTCCTTATAAACAGCTAATGATAAGTATAATATTGTTTATATAATTTATGATAAATAGATGTAATTATATTAAATCTAAAAATAAATATATGATGTTATAATATATATAAACAATGTTTCTATGGTGTAAACATTACAAAACATTTCCCGTACCGTACCGTACCGTCCAGCAACGTACATAATGATCACCATTCATCATTCCATTTACTTTTAGCATATACATACACTAATCAATATTTATAATCGGTCACCAATATTTTTGGAATAACATGAATACTAAAAACTTGATATCACAGAAACACATACCAATATTTTATTAAGTTTATCAACAAGGTTTTAGTCCAATCAAGGCATATTAAGTTTTATAAATCGCTAGTGATATTTTTTAAACGACGCTAGTTAAAATTTCAAATTAAAATATGAATTACTAAAAAATATATAATTCTTTGAAAAGTGACCGATTATAAAAGTTGAGTAGTGTAGACGTACAATAAATTACAAATTAGGCATTACACATAGTCTTAATGTATTACAACAAACACATAAGTATATGATTAAACCAACAGTAACAAGGCAATGTTCCCTAACGGTTTGGGCCTGAAGGTTAAAGCTAATTATAGCAAAAACTTTCAAAATGTATGTGTGACCTTGAACTTGAGGGTATGTATCTTTTCGTTTTTGGTTGCGACAAATTGTCTCATGGTGTAAACATATTTGTTAACATTATTAGAATCCAATGATAGATAAGAATTTATAGCTCTGACACCAAATTAGAGCAATAACCTTCGACGTGTAAATGTGACCTTGACATTGACCTTGATGGTAAGCATTTTGCCTTTGTCACAACACATCTTCTCATTGAGGTGAGCATATGTGTATGATATTATTGCAATCCAATGATAGACAAAGACTATATAGCCCGGACACTAGGTTATAGCAATAACCTTCAAAGTACATATGTGACCTTGACCTTGAATCTAGGGACCTGGGACCCGTTTTATGAAACAACTTACGACCATTTTGATCTTAAATCAATTTTTTAATTCTTCACTATGAATTACACTTTTCAAGCTGATTTCATGTCATTTTCTTATACATGTGATATTTGTGCACTATGTGCACAAATAGTTGTCTGCATTGAACGTTTAGGTGAAAAAAGCGAACGATCTTAAAATGTAAGACTTATCGTAAGATGTTTAATAAAACAGGGCCCTGGTTCTTGACGTGACCCATCGATCGACTTATGGTGGTGTAATTTGTTTATAATGTTATGGAATGTTATTTGATCATCTTCATATGTTTACATCCTATGAAAAGTAGGCGCGTATATAAATGGTAATCATTTTGGTTTAGGTAGCGATATACGGTACGGTACGGCTTTTACCTCAGACCAGGTTATTTAACTGTCGTATCTGCCGCGATACGTGAATTTTCGCGATAGCTAGTCAGAATTATTAAGTAAACAAAAGATGAGAATTAGTCAACATTATTACGAAAACAAAATTTCAAATGTTTAAGATAATTCGTATCGCGTTAACTATTGTGCTAACGCGACGACAGAAGTGGGCAGTATCGCAGTAAGCTTTGTTAGATAAAATTGTTGAAAATTAAAGAGAACAAGAAAAATCACTGTAAGAGATAAATGCTCCCGAAATGTCCTTTGACCTCTAAGTATGACCTTGACCTTGGAGCCATGGACCTGGATTTTGTGCACGACACGTCGTTTGGTTGTGGTGAGCAATTGTGCCAAGTTATTTGAAACTCCGTCCAGGCATGCAAAAGTTATTGACCGGACACGATTTGAACGTTGACCTCTAAGTGTGACCTTGAACTTGGGGCCACAGACCTGAATTTTGTGCACAACACATCGTCTTGTTGTGGTGAGCACTTGGGCCAAGTTATTTGAAAATCCGTTCATGAATGCCAGAGATATTGATCGGACACAATTTGACTTTTGACCTCCAAATGTGACCTTGACCTTGAATACCTGGGTTTTGCGCGCGACACATCGTCTTGTTATGGTGATCACAGTTATTTAAAAATCCCTGCAGGGTTGTGACGTCCGTGTTTTTGACATATGAACTGCAAGTGCGATTCCTGCAGGGGTTGTGACGTTACGGTCCTGACACGAAAATGCGTACCTGTTTTTGACCTATGAACTGCAAGTGTGACCTTGACCTTTGAGGTACGGACCTGGGTTTTGCGCGCGACACATCGTCTTGTTATGGTGATTACTTGTGCTAAGTTATTTAAAAATCCCTGCAGGGGTTTTGACGTTACGGTCCGGTCACGAAATAAATAGCGTACCTGTTTTTGAACTTCAAATGTGACCTTGACCTTTGAGGGACGGACCTGGGTTTTGCGCTCAACACATTGTCTAGTTATGGTGATTACTTGTGCCAAGTTAATCAAAAATCCATGCAGGGGTTTTGAAGGTACATTCCGGACACGAACTGCGGAATGACGGACGGAATCCGGACAGACAGACAGACAGATGGACGGTGCGATTACTATATGCCCCTGTAACCTTTTCGGGGACAAAAAAGTAACATTATCGTGAAAAATACACGATCAATTATCTAGCTATCTCGTGGCAGAAATAGGTCACCACACCATTTGAATACAATTTAGAGACGTGTAATCCCTGTAAGGCAGATAAAAGTGGCTAGTCATTGGACTAGTCTTTTTAGCATATGTTTTATTTGGTTATTTGTGCTTCTATTGTTTTTTTAATAGTCATTTATCCATATAGTAATTTAGATAGTAATAAACTGCTAGATCCTGTCCGTTAATGTAATGCAACGTAATATATAGCAGTCCTAAAGATATGCCCAGAATACCAGATATTTCCCCTTTTCTTTGCTCAGCATGAGGTCTAATTTGTATAGGAGGGTACGAGTGTCTGATCAAAGAAGATTGCCTCGTGGTAGCAACATGCCCATATAGCACACTACGCACGGGGGATTTTCTTACCCCAAGGGTTTGGGCGAATGTTAAACCGTCTCTTAATGTAACAGTTTTCAAATGTTTGTATTCGTATATTATGTTCACACACTTTTCTATGTTTCTAGTATTTGTTTATATTCAAATATACTTGATCATGTATGTATTAAAGTTATATTGCCTATTGATGCTGCATTTTTTGTTAGAGCATATAGCCTGGAGGGGATTTCTTTATTTACACTGTCCCGTTTTATTGGGATGATAGTAGGGTAAGAGTGAGATTTGGTGCACCATATAACCTGGTTTGAACCACAAGTGGCCTGTTTGCCACTGTCCTTTCCAAGGCAGTAGACCTGTTATCAACCAGTTTGTGTTTGTGATGTCACATGCCTTGCGTGTTAACATTGTACTATTTATTTGATTTATCAATATTCATGAGACGATCAACTTGATTTAACCAGTGAAATCGCGCGTTTTATATGCAATTCAGATGATGTTCGAGTGAACTGAACAAACGAAAATCCATATAAAACGCATATATCCGAACAAGATAAGGTCGCCGTGCTGTGGATTGCACGGTAAATTCAAAACAATACACTAAATGGCATGGTTTACAGCAAGAATACGAAGAAAATCATAGTCAATTTATTTGAAAAATTCTAATGAGATCATTAAATTCAACATTAGGTTTTCTATGTACTACGTATCAATACATTTGGCCCGGTAGCAAGGTCGGTAGCGAGGTAAACAATTATTATTATCCAAAAATGTAATGTTACTGTGGGTTACGAGTTCAACCATACGAAGCGGTACCGTAATACTTTTTTCTTTTGTAACGCTATTGAATTCCGTCTAAAAAACAATCTTGGTTTTATACAGCAAATATTCAATAATGTTTGATGCGTTATGTTTGTCAACGCATTTTTTGTGTGTTTTATAAGCTAAAAGTTACGGACATTGTCTCTTTCAATACCGAGTGTAGACTGCTCCATAGCGTTTGACTGAAACGCGATCTTCACTATTGAAGCAGTCTATACCAAACGATTTTGGAGGCTGAAATCTGATTGGCTAATCGTAAGGTCAATCTGACGGGACCTCCAACGCAACATTGTCAGATCCTTAGTAGTGTAGAGTATCGTAGCGTGATAAAGGGTCTGATTTTAATGAGACTGCCCCTTGAACATCGTTAGTTTAGCCATTTACAAACAACAGGGTTACTATCTGTTAAATACTGTTTCGAAATAATTTTAAGTGACAATGATGACGACAATGACAATGATATTGTCATAATTTTAAATGTTTCGTTCAAACTCTGTTTATATTCTATTTTCCATTTTCTCGTCATATTTTCCGAGAATTGTTTGATAGAAACGTTGGACTGTAGATTATTGCAGTTATAAATTGGTTCCGAAAAAATAAATAATTAAAGAATACATACACCCTTTCAATTAATCACGTATCTGGCGATTGATTACTAATTTGATTAAATTGTTGTTGATGAGACAAAGCTAATATACAATAAAACACATGATAAATATTTGCCTGGAAAATGGTGAACGAAGAACTTATCCGAAATTATCAAACGGAGTTGAGTGTGCGAAGAGTTCCTTTATAAATCAATAAATCAACAGTGCATCTTTCTTGCCAACAATTTACACTTAATATATGCTGTTTAAGTATTAGTTATAGAATGTCCAACGAGGTTTTACGAGCAAATATATCATGAAATATATCGAGGCGTAAACTTCCGTGTACCAGTATTGAAGTTATCATACGACTTTGGACAATAGAAAGTACTCTCAGGCATGCGATAATAATACACGTTGTACAATGTTTACCTGCATGTTTGAGCCTCATTATATGTAAACTATGTTGATGACGTCATGATTTGATAGTTATGACCAACTATAACAGTGAACAGTTTACTGTGCTCACTATCTTTTTCACTCGCTATATAATAATTTTTGTTTTGTCATAATGTTTACCATTTTAAAATGATCTTGTATAACAATCTTTGTTTTGTCATAATGAATACCATTTTAAAATGATCTTGTACTATTTAATACAGGCTATTACTAGTAAATAGCCAAAGTTATTTTGAGGCAAATATCTACAGTACTGCTCGGTTGTATACGTGCGATCATTAAACGACCTAAAACTGTTGCATAAGTGCCGAGTGTCAGCCATAAATGTCGAACGGTTTTCAGTGCAAAATGAATACTAAGTAATAAATACTGAGGAAATTACTAAACATTCTGTAGTTACGAAACTACTGGAGGGAATGAAGCGATCATCAAGGAACACGGTGACAAGAGTGACCGTATCCTTGCGGCGCTTGATGCGTTGATTTTATCCTGGCCGAATAAAAATCGCATCCTAATGGAATCATACCCATGGATTCACACGATAGAAACGACAAAAATGAAGAATTACAGGCGTAAACTAAAACAAAAAACGATACCGTTCACGGAACACCTATACATTTTACTTAATTATATATGCAATAAATATGCGACAATTTTGAAAAGACTTTTAGAAATAGAGAAAACAAAAAGGCTGTGTCTTCTTTCAAAGAGTTGATCAATGTCAATAACATTGTCGATGTGAAATCACTTCAGTTGGCATCTAATTTCGAGTTTCATTCCCTAGCTACTTTAGACATGACTTGAATTACACACAGTATGCTTTTAATGTGTATTTTAATGGAAACAAATGAGAAGGTCAATCGTTTACGGCAACGCATACCGTATTCATTTTTAATTGCGTTATAAGACCGGCACCGAAACTGAGGTAAGAAGAGAGCGCAACCTTCATATAATACGTCAAATATGAGAGAGAGAGAGAGAGAGAGAGAGAGAGAGAGAGAGAGAGAGAGCGAGAAAGAGAGAGAGAATTATACTTATAAAATTATAAAATGTAAGCGAGCATATCTCACCCATACTGTATATACATTAAAAAATAATGTTTTTATTTTTTTATTGTGGTATATTGCAGTTTGTCTATTCATTTTATTTCCGAACCAAACGCAATAGGAAGCGAAAGTCATCTTTTTATCTATCAGCACAGCTTGTATTTACACGTGTAATACATTAACACGGTAATCATTAACAATTAAAGGTCTGAAAAAAATAAAATATATCGACGATTTAAAGGGTGTACATCCGGCTTTTTCTAGAAAAAATCTATAATTTTGAAAATGTTCCAATGTATGATAGAATGTCATTTCAGTCCAAACAGTCTTAGCACCGTATTTTTCAGGTGTAAGTTGAATGCTCCTAGGATAGCATATATAACTGTGCAGAATGAATATCCGTGCAAATAAGGAGTCAGGTTCATTTATTATGTGTGGTCCTCTGCTAAGACAAGTAGAGGTCATATGGCATTTAAGGAAATAAAATTCTAATATTTTCTGACACCCTGAACAATCTGTATTCATTCAGCACCTCTCATATGTATTATATTTTCTCCATTTCACTTTTATGTTGATAAATTAAATCACCATACTGTGTGTGCGTGACTTGTATACATTCTTTCTTTGTAAACGCCGCGTCATACAAAACGTCCATGAGTTGAAACGATTTTCAGTTAGAACTAGAAGATTTGTCAGACAACTTACGGAATATTGAAACCCATGTCGAGCTTGAATCAAATCTTTCTTGTTTTTATAACATGATAGAAAAGGTGTGTGACCCAATTTGTAGGAAAAATGTTAATAATAATGTTACACATAAACCAAAAATGAAAAATCAGCCATGGTTTGATAATGAATGCAAAGAAAGTAGGAATCAGTTTTATAAGAATTTTAATAATTATAGAAAATCTGAATGTACAGAAAACAGAAAAGCTATGACTCAGTCTAGGTCTCATTATAAAACAGTCATTAGAAATAAGAAAACAAGCTTTAGTAAACAAAAAACTCAGGAATTAGAGTCACAGAGATATAAAAATGCAAAGGAGTAATGGAAACTCCTGAAAACGGCGAGCACTGGAGTGCTAAAATCAAATATAACGACCTCTCAATTTGCAAATTATTTCAAATCAATAAATGATCCAGAATCTGTATTTTTCCAACCAGATGATGATATTTTATATTTTAATAATAGAATGTTAAACAATGAACTACAAATAATGTTTGACGAACTTAATATTGAAATCAGTCAAGCAGAAATTCATAAAGCATGTAAAGAGTTAAACAACAACCGCTCAGGCGCATCGGATTATGTCATAAATGAAATGTTCAAATATGGTTGCATGTATTTAGATTCATACCTAGTGAACGTTTTTAATAAGATTTTTTGATATGGGTTATTTTCCTTCTCACTGGACGAAAGGCTATATTGTACCACTTTTCAAAAAAGGAGATATAAACCAACCAGAAAACTATAGAGGGATAACATTACTGAGTACATTCGGTAAATTATTCACAAAATTTTTAACAACAGGTTAACTACATGGGCTGAGGATTATTATATTTATATTGAAGCACAGGTTGGTTTTCGAAAACATATGGGAACTATTGATAACCTATTCGTGCTCCATGGTTTGATAAATCATATATTGAATGAAAAAAAAAGTTATATGTAACTTTCATAGATTTCACTAAAGCTTTTGATTTGTTGTTTAGACAAAGCATATTCTATAAACTTATGCAATATGGAGTGAGAGGTAAAATTCTTAATATTAATAAATCATTGTATACGAACATAAAATCAAGAGTAAAGTATCAAAACCAGCTTAGTGACAGTTTTAGCTGTTTTCTTAGAGCGCCGCAGGGCGATTGTTTGTCACCTTTTATATTTTCTATGTATGTAAATGATTTGGAAGAATATTTTACACTGAATGGTTTTAAAGGTATCGATACTGGAATGTTAAAGTAGCTGTTACTATTATACGCTGATGACATAGTGATATTTTCGGATACTGAAAAGGGGCTCCAAGATGGGTAAGATATACTGTACAGTTATTGCCAGAAATGGAAATTGGTCGTAAATGAAAATAAAACGAAGGTCAATGCTTTTTAAAAAAGGCGGTCAGATAAAAAGGAATCTATTGTTCACATATAATAATACTGTAATTGAAATTGTAAACAAGTTTACCTATTTGGGAATTGTCTTTACCACAGGCGGCTCTTTTGATCAAACGTTCGAATCAGTAAGTGGCCAGGCATTAAAGGCAATCTTCAAAATGAAGTCATATATAAATCAATTGACTGACTTATCGGTCAGTCACACTTTAGACATTTTTGACAAACTCATTTTGCCAATATTAAATTATGGCGCTGAGATATGGCGATTCTCAAATGCGGAAAAGTTAGAGAAAGTACACCTTCAATTTTGTAAACAACTTTTATGTGTTAAACCAAACTCAAAACAATTTCATATATGGAGAACTCGGGAGAGTCCCTTTACGAGTGATCGCAAATATATAAAAAATATGTATAATGTTATGTTAGATGATTTGATCGTAAACCCAAACAAATTAAACTGGGCATCTCAAGTTAAAGGGTTATTGGAACGAACAGGATTTAATGAAGTTTGGTATTTTCAAGGAGTAGGAAACATAACGGATTTCATTAATATATTTAAACAACGAATTAAAGATATGTTTATAGAAAATTGAAATGCTGAATTATCGGATTCCAATAGAGCTAGTACATACAGAATAATATCAGATTTCAGGTTTAAGTAGTATCTAGATGTACTAAATATAAAGAAATTTAGAGCTTTTTTTACAAAACTAAGAGTCTCTAGTCACAGGTTAGAAATAGAAACTGGTCGATGGCATAGACCAAATAAAACACCAAGATCCGAAAGAAAATGCCAGATATGTAATATACTAGAAGACGAATTTCACTTTGTATTGGAGTGTTCACTATATCAAGATATTAGAAAGGAATATGTTAACAAATATTTTTGGAAACGGCCAAACATACCAAAATTTATTGAACTTATGACAACATAAAACAAGAGTTTATTAAAGAAACTGTCCGTTTTCATTTGTAAAAGTTTTAAAAGAAGATACGACATGTTTTATAAATAAATATCACTTTTCTCCATTTTTGTCCACATATATAAATATGTTCTGATCAGTACTTAGGAATATTAATTTAAAAATATATATTAAACACTTATATACTTAATAGTTGTCAAATACTTTTTAACTAGTAACATATACAGATGATCTTGAAACTCACCTATGAAATTAGACAAATTGTCATTAACTGGAAAATATTGTGTGTATTTCATATACATGTTTATATGTATTTACTATGTGCATGTGAACTCTTGGGCGTAATGCCTTATATTTGAATAAAATATCTATCTATCACATTAGTTGACTTTAACAACAGCGTACCGCCTCGTGCAATAGTACCCTTCTTGGGTCAGTAGTCACTCCTCTGATAAATAGTTCTAACCATTGAAATATAAGGAATTAAATAGTTCTATACTATTACTCATTATTCATCGTCAGATACCCCCGTGTGATTCGTTCCGTTACTCTATAATGTGATAGTGGAGAGTAACGGAACGAATCACACGGGGGTATCCGACGATGTGATAGTGGAGAGTATCGGAACGAATAACACGGGGTTATCCGACGATGTGATAGTGGAGAATAACGGAACGAATCACACTCGGGTATCCGACGATGTGATAGTGGAGAGTATCGGAACGAATCACACGGGTATATCCGACGATGTGATAGTGGAGAATAACGGAACGAATCACACTCGGGTATCCGACGATGTGATAGTGGAGAGTAACGGAACGAATCACACGGGGGTATCCGACGATGTGATAGTGGAGAGTAACGGAACGAATCACACGGGGGTATCCGACGATGTGATAGTGGAGAGTAACGGAACGAATCACACTGGGGTATCCGACGATGTGATAGTGGAGAGTAACGGAACGAATCACACGGGGGTATCCGACGATGCTCATTATTATACCTCACATAAAACGCCCATGCTAAACTCCCATAGACAACAACGTGTAATTTCTTACTATCTGACATATAGGGTGATATATAGTAAATGCAGAGTGATACTAAAAACATTGCACACGGGCAGCGTAGATGCGCGTTGGTGTGTACTGTTTCGGTCACGTCATCGCCTCAGTATGGAGAAATGGCTATTTTTAACTAATCATAACTTCAAAAGTACATTATCGATTTCAATAAACTACCACTCATATTATTAATAGGGATCTAACATGAGTACTCATTCATTATTAAATTTATTAAACGAGTTGGCAAAACGATATAATGCGAGGCTCTTGCCGAGCATTATATCATTTTTGCTAACGAGTTCAATAATGAATGAGAACGAATGTTAGATTCTATTTATCACATAACTCACATATCGACTTTTATTGCATTTTACCTGTCGCTTTAACACGCGAAACCGACATAAACCGTGGGAATTGTATCATAGTCATTATCGATTGTTTTTGACAGCGCATACTAGGATCATTTGCATTCTTATATAACTAGTGGTATATTGAAAATATAGAATGTGTTATTCCACTCCCACACCGTAAATTACGTGATAAGTTGCATTATTGTTAATCCAACGATTTAACTTCCATAGCAACTTTCTGAGAATATCCGGCAAAGTGAAATCGGTACTAAAAATGAACCTTATTCTGGCTTTCGGTGCAACTATATCAATATTAACGTGATTGGAAACATTAATTATATACATGCACATTCACTTTACATTAGTTTTACTTTTTATCTATAATCCTTTTATATTTTGAGTGACCCGGTGCAGGATAGGGCATACACGTTATA
The DNA here is from genome assembly GCA_037043455.1 of Cyrtodaria siliqua. NCBI lineage: Eukaryota > Metazoa > Mollusca > Bivalvia > Adapedonta > Hiatellidae > Cyrtodaria > Cyrtodaria siliqua. Next base: position 28,649 of record JAWPHD010001283.1, read on the forward strand.
CTCATTCATATTTATTACAACGTGAGCATTTACCACAATGTATACCCTGCTTTGCACCGTTAACGGTCAAACACATCTTGTTGGAATGTGTCTTAGTTCTTTATATATCCTATGCGTCAAAGGTACTACAATGTTAAAACTATGAAAGATTATATAGATTTTAGTATTGTTTTAGATTTCCTGAAAGAAATCAGACTATATAAATCATTATATGTTATATATATACTTATATATATTTACTTGTTTATATACCCGTTGACGGGCATTTGTTGATTTACATATATAGTTTATATTACTACCATATCATCCTTTATTTGTAAACAGTTTTATCTTTATATATTTATATTAATTTTTAATAAATACTTCATTTCTTCATCTTTCATCAGTTTTTGCGTACAATATGATCTATGTCGACGTGCCGTAAAACACCATTCATTCATATTTTGAGTGTAATCAAAATATTGAAATAAGAAGAATTTAAATCAAAATAAATATATTTCATTCATATATTGACGAACATTACCTTTATGAAGGATACTGAAAAAAGTTGTAAATTGTATTTTAAATAGTTTATCAAATGAATAGTGTTTGACGGAGAAATGTAAGCATTTACATTTAGTGTAAAAAGACATTAGGCTATGCTTTTTGTTTTTTGGAAACAAAATTGTATTCAATATTTACAACAATAATAACAGTATTTATTACACATATAAACATTTGTAGATAAAATATGCATTAAATATCACTTTCTGGTCACTTACATTAAGTATAGTTGTATCGTTCGAAATAATTAGATATCAATCAATAAATTATAAAACAATTGTACTATTCGTGTGTTGAATGATTTGCAGCGCTCCTTTATATAACGGAATAAAATAGAGTATTCGTATTTAAACAAGGCAAATATATCCACACGGTTTGTTCTACACTCGCTTATAAAATATTATTTAAATACACAGAACCCAACAAGTGCTAAAATTTCGTTCATAATATTCAGTATAGTTTATTTTATATCCGATTACAATATGTTTAAGCGTTTAAGCGTTTTCATTGTCGCCTAATTTTTTGAATGAATATGTTATCTTTTCCCAAAAAGGGTTCAACTTCTATGACAAAGTGTTTATCTGTTTCCGTTTCACCACATACTCGACAACATGGATTTGTGCTGATCTTCCATATATATTGCATTTCCATAAAAAGGAACAATTCGGTGTATTAATTTATACTTAAACCGCAGAATTCGGTTATCTTTTAACGTGAGAATATGTTTATACACGTGTTCCCATATTAATGTAGTAGAAAAGTATGTAATCCAATAAATGTGCACATGTGCTTTAGATAACTTTTTATTTACTAAACATACATGTGCTTATTATACACGTGCTTATTATACACGTGCTAATTATCTGTTACTTTCAGGCCTACTGCTTTTCCTTTTGCGATCTTAATATGCAGTGTTAGTTCTGTTTTAACACTTTTCCATGCCTTTTGAATTACGTGTTTGACTGTGTTTATTTTAGATATCCAATTTGATTCATCCGCCAGTTTATCTAGTATATGAATTTCTGCTATTTCACCATTTTCATTTATTATATTATTTATGAATAAACCCACTTTTTGAAAATCAGACTTTTGCCATTTGTTTTCAGTTCTTTGTTTCCCCAAATTATTTGTTGAATTTCATGTAGGTTGTTTGTTTACATGTATCCAACTTTTGATCAAATCTACATAAAAGTCCGGTATAGTTTGGTAATTCGGGATCATTTTAATAGTATCTGTATTCATATAAAAAATCACATAATTTTCACCAAAGGTATCTAGAAAATATCTTGGTTAATGTTTAATAATATTTTCGCAATTTTTTTATTTAGTGTTCCAATTCAGTTCATTGTATTTTTGTTTATTATGTCCAAAATAAAGATATTATGCTTACATGTATGCAATAAAGGACGGACTGAATTTTGCATGAATTTCCTCTAACCGTTTGGTAAGAGCACTATGCACCATTGCGTTCGCTTCAATCTGTTCACGCTGTACTTTAAATTGTAATAATTCAACATTAAATAATATTATGCATATAAAGATAAACAAATGCCCGTCAACGTGTGTGTAAACAAGTAAATGCAGATACGAACATATTGCAATGAATTATGCAGTCAGGTTGCTGAACTCAGTTATAGCAAATACCTCTTTCATACTATTAACTTGTTAGTGTATTTATCGCTAAGATAATAGTCTACGCAATATAACAAGATATAGTTTATTCAACAAAAACAGTAGACCATTTGGTCCATGAGTATACAAATACACAAACAATTTTCAATTGCAGAGGTCGATAGCAGTAACAACCATTACTTAATATCAAAATTTGTACAATATACTAACATTCTAAATCAGTTTTAATTATGATATTTCTAACAGTATAAGTTTTACTATAAACAATTGTTTCAAAGAGAAACATTCTTCAAATCCACGTGTCACAGACAGTAATAGTGTTGTTAGAGTAACTCTTGGGAGAGTACTAGTATTTATTGATTATAATATATGTCATTTCGAATTTTAAAACCATCAAATACATAAGTAGCCAAATTTCTTAGTTCTTTATATAGAGTACATTCCAATATAAAACGGTATTCGTCTTCTAGAACGTCACATATACAACATTTGCGCTCATTAAGATATGTTTGACCGCTGAAGGTTCAAAACACCGTTCACATTATGTCTAATAAATGATTGTTCTACCCGCGTTCACTATTCCATGTCTATAAGAAGAAGTGATTTTGATCGCTTAGATACCAGAATTTGCCATTGAGAGATCAGCAATTACAATAAAGGCGCAATGGGGCATGCGATTTAGGTTAGCTTTATGAACTTTTCAGCAAACTATATCCTTTTCTAGCACATTTGTTTTTTGAGAGTTTGCACTGAAACAAAATGACATCACGTTTTCACGGCTATCATCACATGAATGGATTTGCGAGATTTTGAACGTCAACCAATCCTATGGCAGGATTTTGCTAAATGCGTCAGAATAACCTTTTCCTACTACCATGTAGAAGCACAACGAAATATATTCGACCAACGGAATATATTCGGTAGTAATAGAAAGTTCATCCGGAATTACTTTTTATTATTACCAGTTGAGCGCTGTGGTCTAATGGTAGAGCGTTAGACCGAAAAGTCGTGGGTTCGATACTCGCCATGACCGTATGGGTTGTGTCCCTGAGCAAGGCACTTTATCTGAATTTGCTGAGTACTGGTTTTACCCAGGAAGACATCGAGAGGGATTAAAATAAGTTCAGAGAGCTTTCATTACAATCGTTGTAAAATAAATAAGTTTAAAGAAACTAACCCTCCAAATAACGGCAAAATTACACGTCAAAACAGTCTTTCAAAGCTCTGTCCAGGTGTTCAGGTCATATACTATTGTATATGGGCCGATTCAAAGTAAAGGTTTATTTACGGGATCTAAAATACCCTTGAATGAATATGCGTAAAATGAATTATGAGTTGGTAACTCTTAATTCGACGCTCCAGTTTTGGGGTTTGGCCTGGCTGGTTTAAGCTATTTATATTGTGTCTACAGAGTTTGGATTCCCAAAATATGAAAATTATATATACCTTGTTGTCAGTAGGTTTAGAAATGGCGTACATATGGTGGCGAAATAACGAAAAGACGAAAAAACGCCGGGCGAAATAACGCCGGGCGAAAAGACGCCAAGCGAAATAAAGAAAAAAACGCCGGGCGAAAAAACGCCGGGCGAAATAACGCCAAGCGAAATAACGACAAATAGTCAAAATGCCGTGCGAAAAGACAAAAACCCGCCAGGTCATGTGGAGTCCGCCTTCGTTCATGCGAGTATCGGACCGCGATTAGAAACAACTCACAAGTGCTAGGAGGTGTGGGTAGCTGGGAAGAATTGCGTGCATGCTCGGTTCCTCACATGTTGATTGCTTGGACATGATAGCGTGTTTGGTGCTAGGAGATGTGAATAGCTGGGGAATGCCAGCGTGTTCGATGCTAGGACATGTGGGTAGAAAGGTAGGATAGCGTTCTCGGTGATATGATGTGTAGTAGCCGGGCATGATAGCGCACTTGGTACAAGATATGAACAGCTGGGGGCATGATAGCGTGCTCGACGCTAGATGTGGGTAGCTAGGGCATAATATCAGTGGTTTGTAGCTGGTGTAGGATAGCTTGCTCGGTGTTAGGAGGCGTGAGTTACTTGGGTAGGATAGCGTGCTATGAATTGCTTGGGTAGGATAGTGTGTTCAGTGTTAAGAGACACTAATAGTATTGGTAGGATAGCATGCTCGATGTTAGAAGGAATTAGTACTTTTGGTAGGATAGCGTACATGGTGAGGTGTGGATAGCTGGGATAGGAGTGAGTGTTCGGAGGAAGGTTGTGTGAATATTTTGGATAGGATAGCGTGTTGGGTGCTAGGTTGTGTGAGTATCTTAGCACGCTTTACCACCTCAGCATTTCACACCTTCTAACACCTGTGAATTGTTTCGAGTCGCCGTCAGTCACTCGGATGGGCCAAGACGGATTCCATAGAACCAGTCGTGTAATTTTGTCTTTTTTCTCGGCGTTCTGACTATTTGTCGTCTTTTTGCTTGGCGTCATTTCGCCGGGCTTTTTTTTTCTCGTTATTTCGCTTGGCGTCTTTTCGCCCGGCGTTATTTCGTTATTTCGCCCGGCGTTTTGTCGTCTTTTCGTTATTTCACTCGGCGTTTTTTCGTCTTTTCGTTATTTCGCCCGGCTTCTTTTCGCCCGGCGTTATTTGGCTCGGCGTTATTTCGCGGCGAAATAACGAAAAGACGAGATGGCACATAACAGCCACCATACGTACATTTGTTGTAAAATGTGGTTGTTGTTGGCGCGATAGGTACTTTAAATTAATTACTCAGTACCATCTCCTTCTATATGTAAGCATATCTAGTTAAACTAGACATTTATATATATACAAGGCATCAATATTGCTAGAGAGAACGAACTAGTGTAAAGTACATTTATTTTTACATATACCCAGTAAGCGTGTACATCTAACTAGTTCCATATCACTTCCTGCCTTTGTACAATTAACTGTATTGACACACGAGATTCGCATATCTTTTGTGCGCCTTTTTTTAAAGGGACACATAGCAATCTTGATTTGTTTAAAACGTGCGGCGTCCCGTTAGTTTTTTTGTTATATAACTTGCATTTTTGCTATCATTAATATTAATTATTAACATAGCTTAAATTAAATTGTGTTTTCATATTACTAACTGTTAAAGGGGTTGATGCACTATTTTAACAAAGTTTATTTTAAAGGGCTTTGAAAAACTTGAAAAAACTTGAAAGAATGCCATTAATGTCAAAATGCCATGGAAACAGTGCAAAGGAACATAAATGGAGGCGGACATCTTTGAACGATGACGTCATCGTGACATTCTTTGATGTCTTTGCTTTAAAATGTATTTTGTCAATATGACAAATATGGTAAAAAGGCGCGATGACGTCATCGTTCCAAGATGGCCGCCTACGTTTATGTTTTATGCACATTTTCAATAGGTCATAATGTTTTATCTCCTTTATTTTTCATGGCATTTTGATAATTGTTTCAGATATTTTTCAAGATTTTCAGAGCCCTTTTAAATAAATTGTGTTTGAAAATGGTGCATCAATCCGTTTAATAATATTGCACCATTATCATATTTAAACAAATAACAGAATAACGAAAACAATTGAATGAAAATCTTTATTATAATTATATGCAAGCAATTTTAAAATCAAATGGTATTGAGTTTATAAATCGAAATGCGAATTTTAATGTTCGATACAAACTTCAAGTTTGACGTGTGTCCCTTCATATTTGCCCAATATTTCATTTCATTCACTATGGCTGCGACACCTCGTTCAGATTGTTGAGATTGGGGACGAATCAGGTTTCATTTTATGACGCACTATATTGTGTGTTAAAGTATTATATGTATTCAAAATACAAAAGACCTTCGTGTCCATGAGGTACAACACAATACATATATATGCACACGGCATTAAATTGTAACATATAAAGTCTATTTTGTCACATAGACATATCTTTTTTGTTGTCCTGCATTTTCTCCATTTCTCACTTACTAAAAAGTGTTTCAGTTCAAGATTCGTTCTCTTGGGAGAGTAAAAGTGTGTATATTTATATATACTTCAACATGTAATGCATGATTTTATTATATATATATATACACTAAACAAACCTAGAATATGTCAATAATATTCTCATTGTTTTGTGTATTTTGAGCTTGATTAGAGATACGGTTAAACAGCAAAGTAACGAGTGTAAATCGTCTGCTCTGATTGCATGAACATATTTTAAAACTTTTAAGTCAATGTGTTTTCTTAAAAATAAGTTATAATACAACTGGGTATATAGCTAACATAAATACTATTTACAGCCGTTAATTATCCATGTGGCGGTGCCGTACGGATGCAGTGAGCGCGTTTGGTATGGACAGACCAAATCACCAATTCTGCTGCATTTGTGGGGCACTACCACCTTGGGATTGTTATATTAATTCTGCTCGAAATGTTTGCAATACGTTGTAACATCACAACAGTATCACCTTCTCCGTTATTTCTATTAATTAGGAATACAAATAATATAATATATTTATAGCAGAAAAATGTAAATACTTAGAACTGTAAATGTGTTTATTGCTATGTCATATGTTCTATGTATATATGCATTTGTAGTATCTCACGGGCCTATGGCCTATTGATTTATGAATAAAATCTTCTTCTTCTTCTTCTTCTTCTTATATAGGGTTTAAGTACTTCGAATTAGTGAATCTTTCGATGTTCCTAATTCTAAAATATGCAAGTTAAATTTATTTTGACATCATGTTTTACTAGCATTACCACTACAAATGCGTTTGCAAAAGAAATTTTCGAAATATTTAATGTTAATGCTGAATTACAGTTACTTGAATTTCAAACAATATTCAATTTAAAGGGAGGTAATTTAAGATTATCCATATTTTTATTTTTTTATAGACCAAAAATCTGCTATAAATGGGTCAAATTGTTATGTTTTTTTCTATTAGTTCATCATACCACTTTTAAGAATTGTATATCTTTAAGCGATCTTTGACTCATGTTATGTGTTTTATCAGTACATGTCACGTTTTCATATAAAGGGAGGGTAACTCTCAAAAGATGTAACAATTTAAACAAAAAATAAATGTTTTACAAACTATGGGTCAAAACCAAAATACTTATCATATATCTATTCTAAAATATATTTAAAATAAGAAAATTAGTTAAGATAGTTGATACTTAGAAATTTTGTTCAGTGTATATATATATATTTTTTTTAATACACTTAAACCTGTCTCAAATAGTCACTCATGCGTATATATCACAGATTACAGGTTACCAGTTGAAACTGGCAATAGAAATAAAACTCCGTATGATCGTAGCTTTGCAAAAGTTCCATTATATGTTTGTATGCCGCGAATTGAAATTTCAACGTAGTAAATATATCAGTCCAGAGTATTTTAAAAGACCTAATGTATAAAAAATTGAAATTAATAAACACCAAAAATACTGCCGAGTTTCGAATTAACAATACATTACATTTTTTTCTCCCAGCTGTTACCTACTTGTATTACTCTGTTGTAATTAACCATGTCATATTATTTCTGTAATATCTGTGTTTTCTCAATTATAGTTATCACAAGCCTCGATGATGATTTAAATGTGCTTATACTTACCTCATAATTATATTCATGTAAATGTGAATTGAGTGGAAAAAAAGATATTGTTTATATTGTATTGTATTTAATTTTATTTTCTTGTATTTTCTTGTATTGTATTGTTTTGTATAGTATAGTATAGTATAGTACAGTACAGTACAGTACAGTACAGTACAGTACAGTACAGTACAGTACAGTACAGTACAGTACAGTACAGTACAGTACAGTACAGTACAGTACAGTACAGTACAGTACAGTACAGTACAGTACAGTACAGTACAGTACAGTACAGTACAGTACAGTACAGTACAGTACAGTACAGTACAGTACAGTACAGTACAGTACAGTACAGTACAGTACAGTACAGTACAGTACAGTACAGTACAGTACAGTACAGTACAGTACAGTACAGTACAGTACAGTACAGTATAGTATAGTATAGTATTGTATTGTATTGTATCATATTGTATGACTCATTATTTACATTTTTAAATACTCTGGTAAACTAGTATTTTCTCCGAACTGAGTGTTGTGTAAGAAATTGGTGCGATACAAATGTACCCCATTTGATTATCTAACATCTTGAAAATACCGCTTTAATTATTCAGTTGTGTAAAAAGGCTGAAACATTTAATTTTATGATATATATTGTGAATTAATAAAGACTTTTTGATTCGTCCGTTTTAGGTATTGCTTCAGTTAATTTTGGAGTCTGATGACACGACTGGCGCAGTAAATCCAGAACCAATCACTTAAGTTAAATTTGCCATATGATGTTATTGTCGTAAATGAAATTTAATTTCATATAGTATCTTATAGATCTACTTAGTTTAGAATGGCATTAAAATCATATGACTGTAATGTTTTATTGTATATACTAGAGGGGCGTCCGTGGCCGAGTGGTTAGAGTCTCTGACTTGAAATCACTTTCCCCTCACCGCTGTGGGTTGGATCCCCCCTAGGAATCTTTATGCGAGGAAGCTATCTAGCTGGCTTACGGAACGTCATTGTTTATATCCAGGTTCCCGCCCGTGCACTAAAATTGCCGAGAGGGGCACCTGGGGTCTTCCTCCACCATGGAAGCTGGAAAGTCACCATATGACCTTAGCAGTTGGTGCGACTATAAAAATGGTAGCCATATGACCGTATTATGGGCCCCATAGCTGTTGGTGCGGCAATAAAATCCAATTAAATTAAATTCAGTTGTATGTAATACTGTACTGTTTAAACTATAAAACCTGCAATTTAATAAATGTACATTGATTATAAAAACACCGGTACTTCTCAAACACGTAACGTCTCATACAAGCTAATACTAGAAAAATCGAGAAAAATTATGAAACAGGACAGAACACGAGTCCAAATTTAGTTCTCTTGCACGCTTTGTTATATAAAACTGAATGAATGAATGAATGGTGTTTTACGACACGTCGATACATAAATATGTCATATTGTGCGCAGAAACTGATGAAAGATGAAGAAATGAAGTAGTAATTAAAAATTAATGTAAATATATAAAGATAAAAACTATTTACAAATAAGGGATGATATGGTACTAATATAAACTATGTATATATGTAAATCAACAAATGCCCATCAACGGGTGTAAAAACAAGTACATACGAGTATATATAAGAACATATTATAATGATTTATAAAGTCTCATTTTTTTCAAAAAATCTAAAACAAGTCTAAAGTCTATAGTATCAAATAACTCTTTCATAGTATTAACATCGTAGTATCTTTGCCGCATAGGATCAAGGTCTACACATTTCAACAAGATATGTTAGACCGTTAACGGTGCAACAGGGTATACATTCTGGTAATTGCTCACCTTGTAATAAGTATGAATGAGTATAACGTGTATGCCCTATTCTGCACTGACGAATTATGTAAGGTTAAAGCACGATCAAACTAAAACTGAAATAATGTTAAACTAGACTAATTGCATTAGAAAATATTTCACAGTATCCAAACGACTAGACATTTTGCTTTAAGGACATGTTTCCCAGAATTGAATTGGGGTTTTAAGGCGCACCAACACATGAAAAGGTTATATGGCGCCTAAAAGGCATGAACATGCCAGGCTCATCTTCCATGTACATCGAGATAAAATATGGAAAATGGGCCTAGAACCTTCTCACCCTGAACTGCAGAGTTTCTGCAAATTCTATCGTAGAAACTCCATTTACGCTGGAGCCACGTTATTGTTTTTCTGCCACTGCTCTATGATACGAGCGAGATGGCACCTGAAACAATGCATGGATCATGAAGAAGACCTTTAATGAACATGAACAAAAAATGATAAAATGAACATGAATTTGGGGGGATTTTACCCCTCTGCCTACCGAAGGGATCTGCAGTGGCCGTATTCTTTGCCCCGTGACCAAACGGGGCCCCCAGCAACCACACGGCGCGACATGTTTCCCAACGCTACCTGCCGCCCATTGACAAAACATGGAAAGTTTACGTAAGTTACTGGTAACCTTGCTCATAGATATATATACAATTATAATGCAACTATAATGTAACACGTTTCTCCATTGGCTTACGCCACATATTTACGACCGTAAAACCCACGATTCACCGTCTGAAAATTACGTGACGTCGCATAACGTTGTATGGTTATTAGATTTGGGTATGTCGGTTTGGCGGGCGTGCGGCGTCCAACTAATTAGTTTTCGCTAAATAACTTTTGTAAGAAATGAGGTATTGCGATGACGCCTACCTAAAGCCCATTGGGACGGTGGCGTTTGATGTTTGTCCATGATCTTTCCTGTCGTGCCCTTAATGGTTTATTCTCTTACTGCTCTGGCTTCTGCAAAGTCATTGAGTACCTTCATTGTGGCTTTCTAGGCTATTGTTTTTTTGTATTATATTTACACGAGCATATTTGTGTTTTACTTATATTGCCTATTGATGCTGCCTTGTTGGTTAGAGATTAGATCATGGCGGGGATTTCTTTATTTACACTGTCCTGTTTTAATGGGATGACAGTAGGGTAAGTGTGAGGTTTGGTGCACCCTAGAACCGGTTTAAACCCCCAGTGGCCTACTTTGGCACTGACCGTTCCAAGGCGGTAGCCCTATTGTCAACCCTTCTGTGTTTGTGATGTCGTTTGCATTTTTTATTACTTTTGTCTTTTCGTTTGTCTGTTTGCGTGTTTGTTTTTGTGTTTTGTGGTTGACTGTTGTCCTTGAATGCTGCTTTCCCTGTCCGATATTTTTATTCTTTTTTGCAGGGTAGTTTTACGGAAAGGAAGCCTGGGATTGCATTTGAAATCACTGGGGTCAAGGTCAAGGTCACTGTTACTAAAAACGGAAAAAAAACAGTTTCTGCTCAATAACTTTAGTTAGGAATAAGGTATTGCAATGAAACTTGCAGGGTTAAGTAGATTATATGGAAAGAAAGCTTGGGATTGCATTTGGGGCAGTGGGATCAAGGGCACTTTACTAAAATAAAGAAACGGTTTCCGCTCAATAACTTTCGTTAGGAATGAGGTATTGAGATGAAACTTGCAGGGTTGATATCTTATACGAAAAGGAAGATTGGTGTTGTATTTGGGTCAAGGTCAACTGTTATTAAAAATAGAAAATGGTTTCCGCTCAATAACTTAAGTAAGGAATGAGATATTTGAATGAAGCTTGCTATGTAGGTAGCCTATGTTAAAGGGAAGTTTGGGATTGCACTTGGGGCTACTTGGGTCAATGTCAAGGTCATTGTTACTAAAATAGAAAAACGTTTTCCGCTCAATAACTTGAGTTGGAATTAGATATTAGAACGAAACTTGCTGTGTATGTACATTATATGGAAAGGAAGCTTGGTATTGCATTTGGAGTCACAGGGGCCAACGTCAGTGTCACTGTTACTTGCGTTTATCTTGACTGAATTTCTAAGTAAGGAATGAAATATTAAAATGAAACGTGTTGTGTAGGTAGCTTATATCAAAAGGAAGTTTGGGATTGCATTTGGGGTCTTTGGGATTAAGGTCATGGTTACTAAAAGTAGAAAAATGGTCTCCGCTCAGTTGGGAATAAGAAATTGGAACGAAACTTGCTGTATAGGTACCTTATATGGAAAGGAAGCTTGGGATTGCATTCGGGGGTCACTGGGGTCAAGTCACTGTTAATAAAAATAAAAAATCTATTTCCGATCAATTATTTAACTTAGGAATGAGATATTGTGACGAAACTTGCTGTGTATATAGCTTATATTTGCCTTACTAACAAGTCTTTTTTTTCTTTACAGTCCTCATTTACTGTGTATGTATTTATGTTTGTCATTCACATGCCATTCTATTTATTCTATATTGTACATTGTTGATATCATTTTAATACTAGAACATTTTAAGCCAAGAACTTTAACAACTTCATTTATGTAATTTGCTGTTTTCTTGTAGAACAACACTTTTGTTACTTCATTTTACCGTTAGTGTAATAGCATTTTAAATGGAAAATCAGTTTTTCATGGAATTTCCACATTTCTTGTTTTACTTTATATTTTTGACATTTATATGGAAAAACATTAGAAATGAGTTAAACATGCTAAGATTTTCAATCTGGAACGGTATGTGGTTGGTTTTACGGTTGAAATTACGTGTTACGGCTCCGCTACTCCGTCGCCGTAAAAAAATGTTCAGACCGTAACCACTCACATACTCGTACCGTCCCAGATTGAAAATCTTAGCATGGCTATCTCTTAAATTGAGACCTGATTACGTTTTCACCCTTTAAATAATACTGTTGTTTTTGAGAATTATCTAAAATGTAACTGTATACTACTTTGTTAATTACCTTTATGAAGAAAAACAAAGCAGTGAACAGTTTAGGTATACCAAATACAGAACGTTGTTGATATACTCAGTTGCAATGGAAAGTGGACACTGAGTTTTGTTTAGATTTAAATGCATAACGTTTTTTAGAATTAAATTGAAAACCTACAAAATGAATATGCCATGTTTGGTACCAAAGCTTCTACCATTCCATTGACAATTTCATGTTGACATTTGTTTTTCAATAGTTCGAATCATGAAGGGTCTGTCGCTTGATAAAGAGGATAGGGTGTAAAGTAAAACTTTCAAAGTGTCAAGTTTCTTTTGCAACGGAGATAGTTCTAAATTGTTTTAGAAGCAATATATAAAAAATAATTAAAGCATGCTTCTATGTTTGTTTTTTTCATACAAACATTTCATTGGGCGGGTATTATCATCCGATACAAAGTTGAATAATACCATTGATCATGCAGTGTTATGTCTAACAGTGAATATATACATATTCCCTCCACCCACTCCCTACTTCCCCTCAACCACAAATACAATATAAATAGGTCATGAAAGCTACAGAGTCTATACTATAATGTACAAGGTATGATAAGGGGGTATTTTGGCCCCCAGTGTATTCAAAATTTAAAAAAATAATATTTACCTATAATCTGTTGTGCATATTGAAGTAAATTGATCATATTCGATCTTCAAAATATTTTTTTATTTATTTTATTTATCTAGAAGAATTAATAGGGTCTCAAAATTGGCATTTTTGGTAATTTTGTTATATTTTGTAGATTTTGGACCTTTCTGGGCAAGATTTAGATCCTAAAAATATAGAGTGCACCTCCGAGCTGATAATGCATCCCTATCAAGTACCTGTTTCAACAAAAAATCAGCTGTGCTCGAGGGTGCGCTCTTTATTTCCAAGACCAAAAAACTGATCGAAAACTGCTGAAAATGAACAAAAATGTCATGTTTTGAAGGAAAATGCCTTGTTTGTGGGGCTCTTAAGCTCATTTAGAGCCTTCAGACATACTTGTAATGAGTTTTAGTATTGATCCAGTTCATTTGTAGCTAAACTAGACATTCAAAACTTGTGCATTAAAACTTTCAATATTGGGAGTCAATTATGACCCTTATCCTACCTAGTCCAATTTACTGATGAATATGAATGAGTAACGGGTGAGATTTAGGATAATGGGATACAGATCCTTGCAAACCTATTCAACTTAATTAAAACACACTCCATTACCCCTAAGCAGCTGTTATAGTTTGTATTACCTGATCAGTGCAGAATATAAAAACACAAGAGCTAGTCACAGCTAAAACCGTAGCTATCATAAAAGAGAGTATGATAATGGACCTTATAAAGAAATATAAAAAGATCGGACAGGGAAGGAGGACAGTCAACCAAAAAACACAGAAACAAACATGGAAACAGACAAACAAGAAGGCAAAATAAATAATAAAAATAAACGACATCACAAACACAAAAGTGTTGACAATAGGGCTACCGCCTTGGAACGGTCAGTAGCAAAGTAGGCTATCTCTACGCCAATGACATCAAAAACATGTTAAGAACGCGTCGTCAGTCGTCGCGTATTTTTTATAGCGCCCTGTGCACTCAAGTTAAAACAGCTGAATCAAAATATAATCAATATATAAATCTATCTCTACGCCAATGACTTCTACAAAAAGATGTTAAGAACGCGTCGTCAGTCGTCGCGTATTTTTCATAGCGCCCTGTGCACTCAGGTTAAAACAGTTGAATCAAAATATAATCAATATATAATGTAAAAATGGGAATACGTTTAAAATATCTTTATAATATTTACAACAAACAATGTGTAGCGCGTAGAGGCGTCATTTGAAACAATATGTATACATCTTTCTGTTGCAAGTTCAACTATCATTGTACCATTGTTGAATAACAAAATCTTACAACTCTTGTCAAAGATGTTTGCATTTTGTTTTATTACAGTGAACCGAACATGTGTGTTTTCAGGGCGATTATAAACTAGTATTGTACTATATTAGTGTTGTTATAATCTGACATAACTGCTACACCATTGATACGTGTATTAACTTTATTTTATCAGTAAGCGTTATATCTTGTCTGAATTTCTAAACGAATTTCTAAACGTCCAAATTAAATACTCATCATTTTTTTATGATACGTAAATTCACACAGCTTAATTGATGGTAAATTATAATGCTTTATCAAAGGGAAGAGTTTTTCAATCTTTTTCAATTGTCAATGCGGTGACACGACATATTGTGAACTCTATGGTGACGACTACCTAACTCCTAACAAGGAAATTAATGTTTGTCCTCAATCTTGTCTTGTTTGCCCTCAACAGTTATACTTTTGTTGCTTTGGCTTCTGCCAAGTCATTGACTACTTATTTTGTGTCTTTCTATACATTTTTTTTAAATATTCATATATATATATATATTGTATCTTCTTCTTTATTGATATGTAGTTACGGCAGTGTTGCGTGGAACCCGCTTTTTTGTAAGAGTCAAATGACATGTGAATGGTACATTTCTTATTCGCCCATTTGTACATTAGAAGTATATCAGTGTTTCTCATAGATGACAAGATGTTTTCCGTTATCCATATTTATAATATACCTATCAGTGATTTATAAGGATTTCTTAGTGACATATTTTTAGTATCAGAACAAAAGTGATATCGTCACACCATCATTTTTCTATATCGTCACTGGTGTGACGATATCACTTTGCCGGAACTACTTTTTTACCATTTTTGTATTTAATGGTACTGTATATTGCTATTGCTTTCAGCCAGCACATTTTAACGGCTTACTTCAAAATCTGCCAAATGTATTCATGCGCGAGGGCACCTTGCGTGGGGGTCGCGAGGCTGAGGGGAGCGTATTTTCAGTTAAATATCCTTAAAAATCGCTGTTAGGTATATAATAAACGGAATAATCTACAGTAGCGGTGTGATACACAAAATATGTCACTCGAACACGTAATTCGGTTAAAAAACTCGTTCTTCGAACTCGTTTTAAACCGAATTACAACGTGTTCTCGTGACATATTTTTCGTATCACACTGAGACTGTCGATTATTCTCTATATGCTCTGAATATCAGGACGATTTTCTCGTAACAGTCGGTTTGAAAAATATATTAAAATGTCGACAAAGTGTAAAGTAGTTATATACGCTTTAACTTGGTTGAAAAGCATTCTCATTCTGTTACTATATTTTGTTTTGTTTTTAAAATTTGTCATATTCAATATGGAATTTAATGGGGTTTTAAGGCGCACCAACACATGAAGGTAATATGGCGCCTAACAGATATGGCGCCTAACAGGAATGAACGTGCCAGGCCTATCCTGCATTTAAATAAAGATACAGTATGGAGAATGGGTCTAAAACCTTCTTCCCTGCAGAACTGCAGAGTTGCTGCAAATTCTATAGTAGACACTCCATTTACGATGAAGCGACGTTTCCACGTTTGCATACGCGGTGTCATGATACAATATAAACGGTTTCAACCAGCCAGACCAAACCCCGAAACTGAAGCGTTGAATTAAGATTTACCAACTCATAACTCATTTTTCGCATATTCAATTTTTTAAAACCCGTGAAAAAAACGTTACTTTCATTCGGCACATATACATTATTATATGACCTGAACACCTGGGTAGGGTTACGGTTTGTGTAGCATAATTTTGCCATTATTTGGCAGGTTAGTTTCTTTAACTTCTTAAACCGCAATTAATTTTCCATAGAGTCCCACTGTAGTGCTCAATAGGGTCCCATTGTAATGCTCAAAAGGGTCCCATTGTAATGCTCCATAGGGTCCCATTGTAATGCTTTTCTTCGTGGCGTACTCGTAGAGATAAACAAAACTTACAATTGCTTATGATATAATGTTCATAAACCTGAAGGTCAGAGCCTAAACCGTGCTATAAATGCAGGTATATTTCATTCGTGCCATAAATGACAGATTCGGCAGTTATACCATGGTCTACTCAATTTTACGCGCGCGCAGTTGTAATGTTTACACACAACCTGTCAATAAAAGCGACTAAACCATTACCAAAACAGCACTCCTTGACATTGCATTTTCCCAATAATATACAAAGGTGATTGGCTGCAATAATCAAAACATGGGTCATGCTCATGCCGCGTGATAATGCTATAACTTGATTGGTCAGAGCTTGGTGGTGGATTCTTTTACAGTTCGCCACTATGCTTTCCTCTTTAATTGCACGATGACCGAACAGGCTGTGAACCCTATGATGACGCCTACCTAAAGCCCATTGGGACGGTGGCGTTTGATGTTTTTCCTATGATCTTTCTTGTCGTGCCCTTAATGGTTTATTCTCTTGTTGCTCTGGCTTTTGCCAAGCCATTGAGTACCTTCATTGTGGCTTTCTAGGCTATTGTTTTTTTGTATTATATTTACACGAGCATATTTGTGTTTTACTTATATTGCCTATTGATGCTGCCTTGTTGGTTAGAGATTAGATCATGGCGGGGATTTCTTTATTTACACTGCCCTGTTTTATTGGGATGCCAGTAGGGTAAGTGTGAGGTTCGGTGCACCCTAGAACCGGTTTAAACCCCCAGTGGCCTACTTTGCCACTGACCGTTCCAAGGCGGTAGCCCTATTGTCAACCTTTTTTGTGTTTGTGATGTCGTTTGCATTTATTATTGCTTTTTGCCTTCTTGTTTGTCTGTTTGCGTATTTGTTTCTGTGTTTTGTGGTTTACTGTCCTCCTTGAATGCTACTTTCCCTGTCCGATCTTTTTATATTTCTTTACAACATAACTTTATGCTTAAATACTTTATGGATTCAATATCTGCAATTAAACACACAATTAACAAATATTTAACAGGTTGAACATTTTTAAATTTCATGTTTGCGTGACATCTAATCAAAATTTAGTGTAATACTATGAAAAAAATACAACCCCTTGGTGATTAGACCAATGATGTGTAAAATAAGGCAGAATTAGCTAGAAATCTTGTATCAACACGATTTTTCTGTGATCTCTTCCTAAAATGCTGCAGATTTAGATCTTGGTAAGGATAATCAATTTATGCAATGGAAAGTCCTGTAAAATGCAGAAAAGTTGAACTTTTTTTTTATCTACCTTCTTTATTTGTAGAGTATTTAAGGGAGATAATAGTGTTGTGAGTCCGCGTACATTTACTGAGGCACTCTAGTGTTCATTGACTAATTGTGGTCTTTAATTGGTTTTGTCCAAAATAAAATGTACATCTGTGGTATCCAGTGACGTTGGTGGTTGCTGTAGTGCAAGCTATGAACCTCGGTAATTGGATTAAAGATTCCTATGCTTTTTGAAAAGCATTAAGGGATAATGTTAAGATATCCGTTTGTCCGTCTGTTCGTCTCTCTGCACGTCAATCCGTCCGTACACACACGATACATTGTAGGAACAGTGTCTAGGGTGATGGGTGTTGTAGCATTGACACATAGTTGAAAGACACACACACAATGATACGTTCGTCCGTCCGTCAGTCCGTTACTATATCTCCTCCTAAACACAACTTAGCGGAACTCAATCATATTTTCCGTATGACTTACCCACGCGATAACAGCCTGCACGAGCACTGTTTTGTTTGGCTCCTTCCCTGGGGCCCTAAGGCGTGGGTACAAGGTCAAATACACTGAATATTCAATTAAACAGTTATGTTTTTCCATATCTATTATCTTTGCATTTTACTTCGTAAAATACTCGTCTCGGAAAGAACAACATATAAAACGAGTTTATTATTTCAAACTGCGATATATGCCCAGGGTGGGTTGCGGGGTTCGGGATTTGGGAGAGTGTGGGGGAGGGGAGACACGGTAAACACTATAAAGACATGAAACAATGTTTTGGGCACACGCGCCATACACGTATTAACTAAATTAAAAATCGAGACAAAGCAAAATTTAGACGGAACCCCAATTAGAATTTTCTTTACATCACGCGAGGTTAATTTGTATGTGCAACCGGGTAAATTATATATTGATACACCCTGAGGTGCGTTCAACTATGTTAGCTATTTTGTCATCATATCAAATGTTACTAAACATACCATGTTATCGAGAAATCCATATACCTCAGTGCATAGCATTGTCTACATAGCATGCCTAACTGCCATTTCCAGTATTATCCTTTTGGAGATATAACATCAACGAAAACGTTAAAATTGTTCGTTGTATAAAATTGATCCAAGCTTGAATAGAGCTTGATTATTGAAGAAACTAAAAACAAAACAAAAACAACATATTATTAAAGAAAATATAACATTCTTCATAATATTATGTGTTTTAGTTCAATACACCTTAATGCTGAGGAATAGTTATAGATTGGAATTTTCCCTAGATATGTTGATTAGGTAGATCGGCTGCTGTCCCTACTGATTAAACATATATTAAAAATAGTTTCTTAAGCTTAAATCTCACTACATTAGGTTTTTGCCACAATGAATGTTCAACATTGTTTGCATGTATTAAATACTGAAAAGAGGATCACTTAGAAGCAACAGACACAGACAAGAAATAAAAGTAGCAGTAGCGGTTTTATTACCTCTGTCCATGAGAGGTAATATAAGGTGCAACACACCTCAAGGTCCCAGGCACCAGCTTAAGCGGTATTCTACTTTAAAGACTCAACGATTGGGATTGATGATCCCAAAGGACCATTAAGTACCATTAAGTAATATCATAAATGATTTGTAGTCTGCGCGACTTTTTACAGCCAACACACATCACTAATCAAACACTAGTATGCATGTCAATAAATACTAAAAAATGGATCCCTTGAAAGCAACAAACACAAAAAAGACAGAAAAGTAGCAGTAGCGGTTTAATTGAGTCTGTTTGTGAGAGGTAATATATAAGCAACCGCTTTCACGCCCCCTAGCACGGCTTGGGAGGTATTATACTTAAAAGACTTAATGACCCCAAAGAACCAGTAAGATTTGTAGTCGGATCTATTGTTTACAGCTGTCACGAAGCAATAAACAAACGCTAGTATGAGTGCCAAAATATACTGAAAAGGGGATTCCTTGGGGGAAAAATGCAAGTATATCTACTGAGCCGTCAAGGTATGAACGCGTGAGAATTTTGCTCTCAATGTGTAGTTTTGATAATCATGGGGGTGGGTGGTGGGTGGTGGGTAGGCTCTCGTAGGAGCCGGGTGAAAGCCCCACCGGTCCCACTGATTAGTTTCGGTGTGTGCAAGCCTAAATAGTAAACATTAACCGTCGGATGGGGACCTTAACCGGGCGTTCCCTGGTATTTGAGTCTATCCTCCGAGCACGTTAAAAACTCCCACACATCCGAATCCAAGAGAAGAGCAGGTTTCCGATGTATCCTTCGCTTCTCTCTGCGGCGGCTCTAAATAACCTTTAATGTATTGGAGAGCCGTTTAACACCATTCAGTTCAATTCAATTGATAAACATACCCATGTGTACATGTATTCGCTACGTATGTATTCCTGCACCCTATGCACCCATGAACAATAAATCCTACGCATGAAAAGATTATTATGTATTAATATTATTTTTACACTCGATCATTATGCGACTTTGATAAGGAAACAAAACACATTAAATGTACTTAAAGCTACACAGTCCCTATAAATACACATCCTTTTAACTAAAACAAACAGTGTGTATCATAAGGTGATGTTGCTAGGCTGGGGTTATATGTTTTCTGTTTTGGATATATACAGTTCAGTAATTTAGAGGAATAGAAATATATACAGGGAACGTTTTGTATAAGAAAATGGCCAGTCACATTAAAATCACTTGGATGAAAACCAATACTCATATTCAATAACCTTCATATTTGCAACATTCAAAGGCATAGTCTTGAACAAAAAGCCAACATTTTATTGTAATGCATGCGACATACACACAAACAAGCAAACGAACATATAAAACTAGTACCTTATATTTATAATTATAATCCGTATATATCCAAGAAACATATTTGATAAACACACACATTTATAAGTAAGCGGTAGGCCCGCAGCCATAGTTTAAAAAAACACCGAGGCAAACCTTGTCGGGAGGTCCGGGTGTCCTCCTCTGGATTTTTTAAAAGATATTATTCGAATTTTTCGATTTTTCTTTTTGATTGTTTTCTTTTTTTTTTAGTACTGTTACAATTGTTTTTCTAGGTTTCTAAAATATTTATTTGTTTATGAAGAAAAAGAATCAAGTTTTTGTTTAATGGGTTACTATTTTGGTCACATCACTCACAAAGAACTTTCAAAAAATAGAAAGTAAGTTACATCAACAAAAATTCGAACCTGAACCCACAGAGTACAAATTAAAATGATCGACGCCTTTACCCTTTCGACCACCGTGCCAGATTGTCGAATACTGTATAAATTAAGAACATTTACTTTTAATTAAATTTCAGTTTAAATAAAAATAAACCAACAAGATTTTATAATACAAACAAATGCATGTAATATAACGCATGCAACAATTATAACATTAACGGGCTTTATTAGATTTCTAACAAAAAAATAATTAAAAAATATACACTGTAATCATGTCACATAGTTGTAGAAACAAGAATGGGGAGTGGGGACAATATACTCTAGCAAGATATGAGGGTGATATAGTATATGTTGGCCCCCTCCCACTCACCCCAACAATGTTTTTTTCAAATTAGGTGTTGAATCCCCAAAAACAAAAATGTGCTAGTGTCTGGTAATTGTATTTGTCACAGCGGATAACATTAGTAATTTAACATTAAAGGTAGCGTCATGTATTTTGTCCATTTAAACGTGTGGTACACGAACAAATAGATGCACATGTCCCCCACACCCCTCTAAATTAATAAAGTTTTGTTTTTAAGTTTATTTGAGCCTTCATGTTTCAAAGAAATATTTACAGCTATCTTATATCATATGTATTTCATTTCTGTCAATACTTCTGCTTATTTGCTAACCAAAATAACATAACTCCCAGGCAGTTGCCTCAGTATGAACTGCATCAGAGTGCCTCAGCGTAGCTACGGGCGTGAATTAAACGAAGTAATTATTAAGAACACATTAAATGTGTTTGTCCGGAAAGTACATGTATAAGAGAGTTTGAGAGTGGACATTTGCAAACGGCCGAACACCATACAGTCCCGTTTAATTGAGACTGTTCATGAACGGTAGTGAAATATGCTTGCTACTGCTCACGCCCCCTAGCCCAGGGTTGAGCAGAACTCAATATTTATAAACTCAATACGAGGGTCATTCAATAAGTTCTGTCACTAACGCGTTTTAACAATTATGTGTTCGTTGTGAGTGTTGATGTTTGGTATCAAATGAAAGAGAGTTTCAATACCATTCCATTGATGGTAAAATTAAAGCTGTATCTTTTGTGTGATGAAAGTTATAGAACATTTAATATACATCACTTATACTTTTTTAAATGCCTGTTTCTCTTTAAGTACTTGTCGAAGAACTTTGAAATTTCTCATACATTACCAGTTATATCTGTGCATTACAAGATTTAGAATTTAAGCATGGTAGATGAAAAGGCATTGTCTTAGAAATTAACATTTCAAGCTAACATGTAAAATTAATTTAATGATAAATGGACATTAAATGGAAGGGCAGTCTTCTGAAATAGCGTTTTTGGATGATCAATATTTTCATTAAACATTGTGCAAAATTCTACAATAACGTGTTGAATATGAAAATTAAACACTGAAGGACTAGGATTTGTAAAAACAATATGAAACATGTTAATACTATGAGAATAATTACGACGTTTAAAAGATATTATAACATTTCCGTAAACAAAATGAAGAAAATCATTGTTATTTCCACTAAAATGAAGGGATATGCATTCACTCATAGATAGATAGATATTTTATTCAAACATAAGGCATTACGCCCAACAGTTCACATGCAAATAGTACATACATATAAACATGTATATGAAATACACACAATATTTTCCAGTTAATGACAATTTGTCTAATTTCATAGGTGAGTTTCAAGATCATCTGTATATGTTACTAGTTAAAAAGTATTTGACAACTATTAAGTATATAAGTGTTTAATATATATTTTTAAATTAATATTCCTAAGTACTGATCAGAACACATTTATATCTGTGGACATAAATGGAGAAAAGTGATATTTATTTTAAAACATGTAGTCTCTTCTTTTAAAACTTTTACAAATGAAAACAGACAGTTTCTTTAATAAACTCTTGTTTTCTGTTGTCATAAGTTCAATAAATTTTGGTATGTTTGGTCGTTTCCAAAAATATTTGTTAACATATTCTTTTCTAATATCTTGATATAGTGAATACTCCAATACAAAGTGAAATTCGTCTTCTAGTATATTACATATCTGGCATTTTCTTTCTGATCTTGGTGTTTTATTTTGTCTATGCCATCGACCAGTTTCTATTTCCAACCTGTGACTAGAGACTCTTAGTTTTGTAAAAAAAACTCTAAATTTCTTTATATTTAGTACATCTAGATAATACTTAAACCTGAAATTCAGCATTCCAATTTTGTATAAACATATCTTTAATTCGTTGCTTAAATATATTAATGAAATACGTTATGTTTTCTACTCCTTGAGAATACCAAACTTCATTAAATCCTGTTCGTTCCAATAACCCTTTAACTTGAGATGCCCATTTTAATTTGTTTGGGTTTACAATCATATCATCTAACATAACATTATACATATTTTTTATATATTTGCGATCACTCGTACGTGTACTTTTTAACCAGAACCGGATAATATAGGCCATACGTTGAATTTTTAAAGGGACTCTCCCGAGTTCTCCATATATGAAATTGTTTTGAGTTTGTGTTTTAACACATAAAAGTTGTTTACAAAATTGAAGGTGTACTTTCTCTAACTTTTCCGCATTTGGGAATCCCCATATCTCTGCGCCATAATTTAATATTGGCAAAATGAGTTTATCAAAAATGTCTAAAGTGTGACTGACCGATAAGTCAGTAATTTGATTTATATATGACTTCATTATGAAGATTGCCTTTAATGCCTGGCCATTTAATGATTCGAACGTTTGATCAAAAGAACAGCCTGTGGTAAAGACAATTCCCAAATAGGTAAACTTATTTACAATTTCAATTACAGTATTATTATATGTGAACAATATGTTCCTTTTTATCTGACCGCCTTTTTTAAAAAGCATGACCTTCGTTTTATTTTCATTTGCAACCAATTTCCATTTCTGGCAATAACTGTACAGTATATCTAACCCATCTTGTAGCCCCTTTTCAGAATCCGAAAATATCACTATGTCATCAGCGTATAATAGTAGCAGCAACTTTAACATTCCAGTATCGATACCTTTAAAATCATTCAATGTAAAATATTCTTCTAAATCATTTACATACATAGAAAATATAAAAGGTGACAAACAATCGCCCTGCGGCGCTCCAAGATAACAGCTAAAACTGTCACTAAGCTGGTTTTGATACTTTACTCTTGATTTTATGTTCGTATACAATGATTTAATAATATTAAGGATTTTACCTCTCACTCCATATTGCATAAGTTTATAGAATATGTTTTGTCTAACAAACAAATCAAAAGCTTTAGTGAAATCTATGAAAGTTACATATAACTTTTTTTTTTCATTCAATATGTGATTTATCAAACCATGGAGAACGAATAGGTTATCAATAGTTCCCATATGTTTTCGAAAACCAGGCTGTGCTTCGATATAAATACAATAATCCTCAGCCCATGTAGTTAACCTGTTGTTTAAAATTCTTGTGAATAATTTACCGAATGTACTCAGTAATGTTATCCCTCTATAGTTTTCTGGTTGGTTTATATCTCCTTTTTTGAAAAGTGGTACAATATAGCCTTCCGTCCAGTGAGAATGGAAATAACCCATATCAAAAGTCTTATTAAAAACGTTCACTAAGTATGAATCTAAATACATGCAACCATATTTGAACATTTCATTTATGACATAATCCGATCCGCCTGAGCGGATGTTGTTTAACTCTTTACATGCTTTATGAATTTCTGCTTGACTGATTTCAATATTAAGTTCGTCAAATATTATTTGTAGATCATTGTTTAACATTCTATTATTAAAATATAAAATATCACCATCTGGTTGGAAAAATACAGATTCTGGATCATTTATTGATTTGAAATAATTTGCAAATTGAGAGGTCGTTATATTTGATTTTTTCACTCCAGTGCTCGCCGTTTTCAGGAGTTTCCAATATTCCTTTGTATTTTTATATCTCTGTGACTCTAATTTCTGGGTTTTTTGTTTACTAAAGCTTGTTTTCTTATTTCTAATGACTGTTTTATAATGAGACATAGACTGAGTCATAGCTTTTTCTGTTTTCTGTACAGTCAGCTATAATTATTTAAATTCTTATAAAACTGATTCCTACTTTCTTTGCATTCATTATCAAACCATGGCTGATTTTTCATTTTTGGTTTATGTGTAACATTATTACTAACATTTTTCCTACAAATTGGGTCACACACCTTTTCTATCATGTTATAAAAACAAGAAAGATTTGATTCAATCTCGTCATGGGTTTCAATATTCCGTAAGTTGTCTGACAAATCTTCTAGTTCTAACTGGAAATCGTTTCCACTCACGGACGTTTTAAACTGTTCATATGTATCATGTCCCCATTTATAACAATAATCAATAGAATCCAAATGTTCAGTTGGAAGTATATCAGGCTGACATTTGTTTAATACAGTATTGTTTTTATAAAGAAAATGTAATAGCACAGTGATCGGAAAGTATATTCGGTTCATGTACTCTGAAGCTAGTAAAACATGGCAACAAAACAGGGTTACATATAACATAATCTACCACGCTACACCCAGCGTCCTTTACACAAGTAAAATTACCTAAATATGTATCCTCTCCGACCCTGCCATTCATAATTCTAAGCCCAGTCGATTTACAAATAATTAAAAGTAACTTTCCACTTTCGTTTACTTTAAAGTCTTTCGAAATTCTTCCATAAATTTGATCTTCAACATAATCTTTCGGCATAAAATCTATATTATGCAAGAACTCGTTTTCAACATAATCCTTCAGTTGTCCTACTCTACTATTTAAGTCCCCCGATATTATAAAATAGCATTGATTATAAATATGATTAAAAGACAATATATCCTCTAAAATGCATTCAAATAGGTTTTGTTCAACAAAATGTTCACGACTGCTGCCAGCAGGAATGATATAAGTCAAACATAAGATCACATCTTGATCAAGATTAAAAACACGCTTATCAATTTTTAGCCATATAACACTGTCGTAAGAAGTTTTCAATAAAGTAACGCACGAGCTAATAGTATCAGCTATATAAATTATTAGACCTCCACTATCGCGTCTGGCATTTTTGTGATTTAATTTTCTGTTAAGAACAAAATGTGAAAGTCCCTTTACGTTATAATCACAACTGTCATTTAACCACGTTTCTGTAAAAAGCACTATACCATGAGAATTAAAGAGATCGATTAGCTCATTTGATAACAGTTTATTATAGGATTTACCAACTAGTCCTTGAATGTTAAGTACACAAAATTTTACATCACTTTCCTCCTGTATGGCCTAGTGACTACCTTCGCCTGACCTCTGACCCAGGTTTAACGGTGAGGTAGTGTGTGGTGTTCCAGGTGGTGAATTTCGCTGGCTATTTATAGATGTTGACCTCGTCCTCACGTTAAAGTTTATCGACTTTCCCGAGTGATTATTTTTAGAAACACGTGGCCCAGTTATGGAAGGCGATCTCGTTTTAACTGTTTTCCGTGTAGCATGAACTTGCGGCTGTGCTTTTTGTTGACATTCTTTGGAGTTCACATTTGGAGATTTCGAATTGCTGCGGCTTCTTCTTCCAGTATCCGAGATGGGTGTTTGCTGAGGTAAGTGTATCTCCGCTTCAACTACCGTAACACTGTGTTTGGTAGGTATTTCTCGGCGTGGTGTATTTACCGGTAAACGAGTATCCCGTGCCGTTTAACTTGTTAAGTTTGCGTTTGTAGAGATGGCCTGGCCTAGTTTCGGTGTGTTGAAAACGTTGACCTCTGTTGACACATTGCGTGTGTTGTCTATCGCATCTTCTTTAAATTGGGGCGAGGATCTCTTTGGTACCATGAGGTATGCTGGTACTGTTGAGGATCTGCCTTGGTATCCACAACGAAGCCGTCTACCCTGCTCTCTTTTAGTACGCTGTACCAATCTGGAAAGTGGTCTATTACGAGCCTATCTTGTATATACAGCTTGGCTTGGTACTTTATTTGTATCTTTTGTCGGTTTTCACGGGCTGTCTGTGCTGCGGGTGATTTATAGAGCTGCTTTCTAGCCTCTGCCATCTCATATGGGTAGTCCCTATCTACTCCAAATGCCGATCGTTTCAATTTATATGCCAAATATATGACGGCATCGGTGTCACAATAATCCCTGAAACGAACTATAATCGGTATTTGCGGGTCAAATTGTTGTCCTGGCATAAGTTGCCGTCTAACGGTACCCAGACGATGTGCACGCTCAATGACCATTTCTGACGTGTCAATAGCTAGCTCGTCTTCGATGAAACTTAAAATCAAAGTTTTACAGTCTTTTCTTGAATTCTCATATCTGGTTTACAGCAAAACCTTTCCCAATTCTCGACAACCATTTTCATGGATTATAGGCGAATAACAACAGATGGCGTACAAGAAAATTTAAAAGCATAGAATTATTTAAATAATTTTTACATCGTTTTGTAACAAGGACATTTTCAGAGATGCCAGTATCCAAAAGGTGTGGTAGGGGGAGGTAATTCAGGGGTATAAATAACAGGAATTTTTTCATTTTTGTTGTGGAATTTAAGAAAGCGAACCCAGTAGTACTATAAATACACTAATTTATCTCAGTGTAATATCCAGTTCAAAGGATATATGCCTAGTGACAGAACTTTTTGAAGCACCCTCGTAGTACAGAATTTTAACCAAACCGAAGATGGCATGCATATGGCGGTGGACATAGTGACCTTTATACTTGTTACACCCCACCACCCCATGTCCAGCGGCGTATGGACCCAGTATCTAACACAATTCTATGCCCCGAAGAGCTAAAAAACAAAATGGACTTTAGTTGGGAGCAGCGGTTATGAAGCCTGCACATCACAAGTAACAGCCAAAATACTAAATTGAAAAGCACACAACATATCCTATGGGTGGTTAAACAATACCCAGAGCCTTTATCGGCCGGAGTAGTGGAACCACCGAATCGTCAGAAAACAAAAGCAATTGAAAATGTACCAGCGATATCTAAATATAAGTATCGGGCTCAGCAATCTCCAAAGATCGAATGAATAATAGTCCTGATTGCAAGCGCCGGGAAACGTTTTACTGCCGCCACACTGCACAAGCAACGCCACTGTGATATGTAAAACATATATATGTTTGCAATTTTTTTTTAAAAAAGTGTTCAGTACGTTGTACATGGCTTTGTTTACTTTGGAAGACCAGCTATAAGTTGGTAAAACTGGAATCAAGCTATACATGATTCTTATCATCAGCAGATACCTAGAATCTGGTAGCATAGCTTTCGAAAAAACAAATGAAAAGCAAGACACACCAAAGTAACCCAATGTTGTCAGTGGGGCTCGAACCTATGATATCCGGATTTATTTTGAGTCGAACTATACTATACGCTAACTCAATTTAATAGTCGGACTAGACTAACACAAAATCTACAATTAAAGTTCCGCCACATCGCATACGTTAAGAAAACCTGTCTTCCGTACGTTAACAAGTCAACACGGTAACGCTGCATTCTGAATAACCGCATACATCAATAACACACAATTTTATGAAAGAATATGGTGTCCGTGCTTGATAGATTACCGAAATGTCAAAATTATAGTTTTAGTTCTTGAAACTCGTTTGTATTAATTCAATAATCGTGTGATATGTAATGGGAAATAAATCAGATTTATAAAAGAACTAAACTTACGGTAAATTCATTTACATCCTGTTTGAGACATTGTTTCAGTTACTGTGCATGTTTGTATTGTATTGCATTGGACGAAGAAATCCACCCGAGTGACGCGTGTGTATTGATACAATTATATACAGTAGCGAGGTGTGTATATACCGCCCTGCTCTCAACAGTATGGTGTAGGATCGGGGTCAAAACTACTACAAAAAAACTGATATCTTCTGACACTGGTTATGTGTGCACTTTAAAACAAAATCACACAACATTATCAGAATAAAAATACCAACATTCAAATGGTGTGTGCTAGAAGGTAATCCCTTATTTTACATTTGAAATGCGACTAACTATACACAAACTTCATCAAATTAGCATAACAACCGTTTTCACTTGATTTATGACAGGTGTTGTAAAACATTTCCATCTTTCACACCATCATTAGGGTGATTCCGAGCTAGGCCATTCCTCGTCTCAAAGTTCCATCCCAGTTGTACACGAGGTATTGTACACATCGTGACACGATATTTCATCATTTATGACAGGTGTTCTAAAAACATCCGCTTACACCTATGGATACGCCATCTACAAAGGTGCTGCCTATTTGGACCCTCCCTAATCCAAAACCACAATCCTATGAGTACCTTTAAATTTGACACGAGTCAGTTTCAGAGAATTTTATTTTAAATAAACCATACTTTTATTCAAAAGGGGGAAGGGGAGATAACTCTGATAACAGGAACCAGCTACTCTGTAGCTTTTGTTTCGTATATTTACTATTTTTTCACGAAAAAGGAAATCCTAAAAAGCGATGGTACACTTGACAGTGTATCTGATGATCCACAGAGCGGTCATGCGCAGCCGTGGTCGATAGGATAAAGATACTGCATCCGAAACCAATTGCCTCTCAATTAGAAATTGTTAATTATTGTGGAAAGCATTGTTGTGTTTTACTTATATTGCCAATTGATGCTGCCTTGTTGGTTGGAGTTTAGATCATGGCGGGGATTTCTTTATTTACACTCTCCTGTTTTAATGGGATGACAGTAGGGTACGTGTGAGGTTTGGTGCACCCTAGAACCGGTTTAAACCCCAGTGGCCTACTTTGCCACTGACCGTTTCAAGGCGGTAGCCCTATTGTCAACCCTTGTGTGTTTGTGATGTCGTTTGCATTTTTTATTACTTTTGTCTTTTCGTTTGTCTGTTTGCGTGTTTGTTTTTGTGTTTTGTGTTTGACTGTCGTCCTTGAATGCTGCTTTCCCTGTCCGATATTTTACCCTTTTTTGTACAGTACTGAATACTGATTCTATTTAGAAAATAAATGATTGTTCTCCATTTAGAAAATAAATGATCGGTCTCCATCCGCTACAAAATTTACCGTCATTATATAGCATACAATGTACTGAAAAATGCAGATAAACACAATTCAAATAAATATATAACAGGAAATTCAGCTTTCACAGAACACAGTAAACCCAAAAAAAAACGCAAAATGGCAAATAAGAAGTCACAAACACAAAACGGGTTGACAATAGGGCTACCACCTTGGAACGAACAAACCAACAAACTATCACTCTTCTCTCTCCAAAAAGTGATGAACATTTCCTTCGTTTCTTGGGACTCTTGTTTAATATTCGATGGAAATAATTAGTTCACAAGCATATTTATTTTAAAATAAATGAAATATGTCAAATGATAGCCCTTGGCATACCTGTCGCTAATACAAAACCTCTTGAAAGAATATTAAACTTCTTGATTAGGATAGCAGAAATTCCTTGATAATCGTTTTCTGTTCCTGTTTGGGCTTAATATTTAGGTTTTTTATTTTTCATTTTGTACATTCAACCCAGGCAAATACTACCATTAAGTGCCAATAGAAACAAAACGGTGAATGTATATTTTCCATTTTGATTAAAGCTACATTTTTGTTTGTATTTGTGCGATATATAAAAAAATATATTTCAAGTTGGTGGTTAGCATAGCAACGCATTCAAAATTTAAAATCACACTCATTATAACTTGATTAAACAGCATATTCTGAGTGGAGTTTATGACATTTTATTTTCAAATTTATCGGGAACAAATCATGGTGTACTAATATTGGCATCAACTAAATTTTCATAAGGGCTCACATTAATCATGACGTTATTAACGCATTTACGCTGTTGGTCGTCGTATTTTTCCATAATGCGCATGTGTAGTCTCGGTGATGGAAGGATCATGTGAACTATTGCTCTCGGCAGTACTATTAAATATGTTGAGCGTTTTGATCTATGTACTCCCTGAAAGTAATTTATTGTTTTTTTATGCCGCCGAAGTGTGGCATGTAGTAGTCGCACTGTCCGTCCGTCCGTTCGTCCGTGTCATCGTGTCCGGTAAATAACTCTGACATTCATAAACGGATTTTTAAGTAACTTAGCACAAGTGCTCACCATAATCCAGGTCCGTGACTACAAGGTCAAGGTCACACATCGATGGTCTAGAATAATAAGGTCGTAAGTGAAAAATCATAGTTTTCCGCAAAGTGAAAAAAACTGACTGACATTACAAATTGTGTTAATACTGTGAATAATCATATTGTGACATAAGCTGTAGTTTGCTCGCTTTTAAAATATAGTATTTCTTATAACACAATTTCAATTTTGACTTTTAATCAGAGAAATTGCACTTAAGTAATCGAAAAGGAATATTTTCATCAAAAAAGTTATATCTAGCAGTTACGACCTTTTGAAATGTTATAAAAGTGATTATTAGACCACTGTAAATGTATTTTATTTTAATAGTAGTGGATAATGTGACATCCAAAGAGATGCAAGACATATGTTTTATACTTTAATTTTAACAAAATAACATTTAATAACTGAAAACTTTAATGCGTATTAACTAATGAACAGACAATTAAACAAATTCAGAAAAAAATTTAACAAATATTACAGTTGATTCTATGCTTATATAGCACTTTTAAGGCTACATTATGATTAGTAGTACTATTAGTGTTCGCTCGTATGTAGACTGGTATTTCAACCAGGCTCTTCTGTACTCCTGGTATCTAAACCAGGCTTTTATGTAAACATGGTATTTAAACGTGGCTCTATTGTACACCTGATATTTAAAAGCGGCTCTTCTGTACACCTGGTATTTAAACGAGGCTCTTCTGCAAACGTGGTATCTAAACCAGGCTCTTTTGCACACCTGGTATTTAAACAAGGCTCTTCTGTACACCTGATATTTAAACTAGGCTCTTCTGTACACCTGCTATATAAACCAGTCTCTAATGTACACCTGGTATGTGGTATTTAAACAAGGTACTTCTGTACACCTGGTGTTTAAACGAGGCTCTTATAGGTACACCCGATATTTAAACGAGGCTCTTCTGTACACCTGGTATTGAAACCAGGCTCTTCTGTACACCTGGTGTTCAATAGAGGCTATTTGTACACCTAGTATTTAACAGAGGCTCTTCTGTACACCTGGTATTTAAACCAGGCTCTTCTGTACATATGATATTTAAACTAGGCTCTTCTGTACACCTGATTTTTAAAAGAGGCTCTTCTGTGCACGTGGTATATAAACTAGGCTTTTCTGTACACCTGGTATTAACAGAGGCTCTTCTGCACACCGGTATGAAACTAGGTTCTTCTGTACACTTGGTATTTAAAGGAGGATTTTCTGTACACCTGGTATTTAAACCAGGCTCTTCTGTACATATGGTATTTAAACTAGTCTTTTCTGTACATCCGATATTTAAAAGAGGCTCTTCTGCACATCGGTATTTAAACGAGGATCTTCTGTACACCTGGTATTTAAACGAGGCTCTTCTGTACACCTGATATTTAAACGAGGCTCTACTGTACACCAGGTATATAAATGAGGCTCATCTGTACACCTGGTAATTAAACGAGACTCTAATGTACACGTGGTATTTAAACCAGACTCTTATGTACACCTGGTATTTAAACGAGGCTCTACTGTTCACCTGATATTCAACCGAGGCTCTTCTGTACACCTGTTATTTAAACAAGGCTTTTCTGTACACCTGGTATTTAAACGAGGCTCTTTCGTATACCTGGTATTTTAACGAGGCTCTTCTGTACGCCTGGTATTTAAATGAGAGTTCTGTACACGTATATAAACATGGCTCTTCTGTATGCCTGGTATTTAAACGAGGCTCGTCTGTACATCTGGTATCTAAACCAGGTTTTTTTGTACACCTGGTATTTAAACGAGGCCCTTCTGAAACCTGGTATTTAAATGAGACTCTTTTGTATACCTGGTATTTGAACAAGGCTCTTCTGTACACCTGGTATTTAAACCGGGCCCTTCTGTACATCTGGTATTTAAACAAGGATCTTATGTACACCTGGCATTTAAACGAGGCTCTTATGTATACCTGGTATTTCTACCAGGCACTTATATACACCTGGTATTTAAATGAGGCTCTTCTCTACACCTGGTATTTCAACCAGACTATTATGTACACCTGGTATTTAAACGAAGTTCTTCTGTACAACTGGTATTTCATCCAGGCTCTTCTATACACCTGGTATCTAAATCAGGCTCTTTTGTACACCTGGTATTTAAACAAGGCTCTTATGTATACCTGGTATTTAAACGAGGCTCTTCTGTACACCTGATATTTAAACGAGGATCTACTGTACACCAGGTATATAAATGAGGCTCATCTGTACACCTGGTATTTAAACGAGACTCTAATGTACACCTGGTATTTAAACCAGACTCTTATGTACACCTGGTATTTAAACGAGGCTCTACTGTTCACCTGATATTCAACCGAGGCTCTTCTGTACACCTGTTATTTAAACAAGGCTTTTCTGTACACCTGGTATTTAAACGAGGCTCTTTCGTATACCTGGTATTTTAACGAGGCTTTTCTGTACGCCTGGTATTTAAATGAGAGTTCTGTACACGGTATATAAACATGGCTCTTCTGTATGCCTGGTATTTAAACGAGGCTCGTCTGTACACCTGGTATCTAAACCAGGCTTTTTTGTACACATGGTATTTAAACGAGGCCCTTCTGTTAACCTGGTATTTAAATGAGACTCTTTTGTATACCTGGTATCTGAACAAGGCTCTTCTGTACACCTGGTATTCAAACCGGGCCCTTCTGTACATCTGGTATTTAAACAAGGATCTTATGTACACCTGGCATTTAAACGAGGCTCTTATGTATACCTGGTATTTCTACCAGGCACTTATATACACCTGGTATTAAAATGAGGCTCTTCTCTACACCTGGTATTTCAACCAGACTATTATGTACACCTGGTATTTAAACGAAGTTCTTCTGTACACCTGGTATTTCAACCAGGCTTTTCTATACACCTGGTATCTAAATCAGGCTCTTTTGTACACCTGGTATTTAAACAAGGCTCTTATGTATACCTGGTATTTCTACCAGGCACTTATATACACCTGGTATTTAAATGAGGCTCTTCTCTACACCTGGTATTTCAACCAGACTATTATGTACACCTGGTATTTAAACGAAGTTCTTCTGTACACCTGGTATTTCAACCAGGCTCTTCTATACACCTGGTATCTAAATCAGGCTCTTTTGTACACTAAACGAGGCTCTTCTGTAACCTAGTAATTTAACGAGGCACTTCAGTACACCTGGTATCTAAACCAGGCCCCTTTGTACACCTTGTATTTAAATGAGACTTCTTTTTGCAACATACTGCATGCTTGGTGGTGGACCCTTTTACAGTTCGCCACTATGCTTTCTTCTTTAATTGTACGTTGACCAGAGAGGCTGTGGACCCTATGGTCACGACTACCTAAAGCCCATTGGGACGGTGGCGTTTGATGTTTCTCCATGATCTTTCTTGTCGTGCCCTTAGTGGTTTATTCTCTTACTGCTCTGGCTTCTGCCAAGTCACTGAGTACCTTCATTGTGGCTTTCTAGGCTATTGTTGTTTTGTATTATATTTACACGAGCATATTTGTGTTTTACTTATATTGCCTGTTGATGCTGCCTTGTTGGTTAGAGATTAGATCATTGCGGGGATTGCTTTATTTACACTGTCCTGTTTTAATGGAATGACAGTCGGGTAAGTGTGAAGTTTGGTGCACCCTAGAACCGGTTTAAACCCCCAATGGCCTACTTTGCCACTGACCGTTCCAAGGCGGTAGCCCTATTGTCAACCCTTTTGTGTTTGTGATGTCGTTTGCATTAAGTATTGCTTTTGCCTTCTTGTTTGTCTGTTTGCGTGTTTGTTTCAGTGTTTTGTGGTTGAGTGTCCTCCTTGAATGCTACTTTCCCTGTCCGATCTTTTTATATTTCTTTCTGTACACCTGTTATTTAAACGTGGTTCTTTTGTACACCTGGTATTTAAACGAGGCTCTTCTGTACACCTGGTATCAAAACCAGGCTCTTTTGTACATCTGGTATTTAAACGAGGCTCTTTTGTACACCTGGTATTTAAACGAGGCTCTTCTGTATGCCTGGTATCTAAACCAGGCTCTTATGTAAAACTGTTATGTGGTATTTAAACGAAACTCTTTTGTACACCTGGTATTTAAACCAGGCTCTTCTGGGTACAACTGGCTCTTGTGAACACCTAGCATTTAAACCAGGCTCTTATGTACACCTAGTATTTAAAAGAGGCTCTTCTGTACACACGGTGTTTACACGAGGCTCTTCTGTACACCTGGTATTTAAAAAAGTATATTTTGTACAAATGGTGTTTAAACGAGGCTCTTCTGTTCACCTGGTATTTAAACATGGCTCTTCTGTACACCTGGTATTGAAACCAGGCTCTTCTGTACACCTGGTATTGAAACAAGGCTCTTCTGTACCCCTGGTATTTAGACCAGGCTCTTCTGTACACCTGGTATTTAAACAAGGCTATTCTGTAAACTTGGTATTTAAACGAGCCTCTTCTGTACACCTGGTATTTCAACTAGGCTCTTCTGTACACCTGGTATCTAAACCAGGCTATTTTGTACACCTGGTGTTTAAACGAGGCTCTTCTACAGTTGCACATTTATATCAAATCTTGAGATAATAAGGTCGTATCTACCAGTTAAGACCCAACTTTTTATAGTATCAAACAATAATGACAAAATTATAAGGTCGTATCTACCACTTACAACCTTATATGATTATATCCCTGTAGTTAAGACCTTTTTGCAAAAAAAATAGCATCCATGCCTTCACTTACGACGAAAGATTAGATGAATAAAACCCTGCTAAAGCAAACCGATATGAGGACGGGTACCAGACTGAAAGTTGCGCAATTGTGTATTGTGAATTTTTTTGCTGCGGTCATATAGCGTCTTAAGTAACACTTACGACCTTATAATTCTAGACCATCGACATAGAGGTCAAAGGTAAAACAATAAGTGCTTTCGTGTCCCTATTTGTGTCCGGCAAATAACTGTGACATTCATGAACGGATTTTTAAATAACTTGGCACCATCGTGTCCGGCAAATCACTTTGATATTCATGAACTGATTTTTAAATAACTTAGCACAAGTGCTCACCACAACAAGACGACGTGTCGCACGCAAAATCCAGGTCCGTGGCTTCAAGGTCAAGATCACACTTAGAGGTCAGAAGATACTTTATGACCCTGTATCTGAATAAAGTAATATTAGTTGTGTCCGGTGTATAACGTTGTCATCGGTTGAGGGCTTTTCATATAACCTGGCAAAATGTTCACCATAAAAAGATGAAGTGTCACTCGCAAAACCGAGTCTTCTGGCAATACAGACTAGTACTTCGGCGGCATTTGTCGCTTACAGTGACATTTCTTGTTTTCATATATTACTAAGAATGTCATTTTGTTATTTATCAGAAATAATTTCCTATATTCCCGAAATTTCCGATATCGGAAATGGACTGTGTCAATATACAATTTCCGACATCGGAATTATATAATCCTCATTTTGGATATGTGCATTTCCGGTATCAGTAATATAACTGAAATACACTGTAAATATATTTCCCGAAATATGTGAATTTCTGGTATCAGTAATATAATTGAAATTTACTATAAACATAATTCCCGAAATATAATTGAAATATAATTCCCGAAAAATACTTTCTTAATTCAGATTTCAGAAATTTAAGATTTTGATATCGGAAATGCAATTGACGATATCGGAATTAGTGTATTAAAACCACTTTGGCATGCCGCCGTTACCACCTTGTTTTGTTACCTATTGGCTTTACAGGAGGAATGTTAAAAAACTTTGAAGACAACGCTTTAGCGATCCTTACTAATTATTTTTTCAAAGAACATAAATGTTTGTGCTACTCTAGTAGTTCAACACGTGCTACAATGTAGGTCGTACCCTGCCTAACTTGGAACGTTTATGGTGCGTTTCCAAAAAAGCAGTTGCAGGTTTTGGGGTACCAGTCTAGGTGCAAATATATATTACATGTTAATTCTTGAAAGCTGTGGCATGCCACCAGTGGCAAAATAGCATGATGCATGTATACATATGACATATCTTAAGAAAGATAAGAAAAATGCATTGCGTATTATAGCGCATTTTACAATAAAGTGGTTAGCATTATAAATATCTGGCCCGGAATACACAAACTATTCTTTTGAATATTCTCTTTTTTTGTATCTTTATATATTTACATCAATTTTTAATTACTACTTAATTTCGTCATCTTTCGTCGTTTTTTGCGCACAATATGACCTATTTATTTGTTTACGTGCCGTAAAACACCATTCATTCATTCATTCTTTAATTTGAGCGCGATAACTTTAATATATACTGTATGTAGTATGGAACAAGTTGTGTGGCCGAGTATAACTGAATAAGAAACCACAGTTCTCTAAGTCAATTTTATATGTGTAAATATATTCAGATGGACATGATGTTCCGTCCTATTTAATTAATATTTATGAAAATTATAGGTTTGCTGTCAATAACAAGTACAACTTAAAACAGCAGAATTGATTTTAGATTGAAGAATATTAATGATAAAGGTTCATAAATTCAATGTCAGCTTTAGTTCGATAAATGTCAGATGTTTGGTGAATTGAATTGAATTGGGGTTTTAAGGCGCACCAACACATGAAAGGTTATATGGCGCATAACAGGCATGAACATGCCAGGCTCATCATCTATGTACATCGAGATACAATATGGAGAATGGGCCTAGGACCTTCTCACCCTGAACTGCAGAGTTGCTGCAAATTTTATTGTAGACACTCCATTTACACTGGAGCCACGTTTATTGTTTTTCAGCCACTGCTCTTAGTGATGTGAGCGAGATGGCACCTAAAACAATGTTGGGGTCATGATGAAGACCTGAACAACAAATGACAACATAAATATGAATGGGGGTGTTTTACCCCTCTGCATTTTACCGTGTTAAAAGGACTGTCGGCAGATCTTTTTTTTTTGCTTTAGTTTCAAATGTCTTGTGTACTTCCACTTAAATGACCCACCTGTTATTTTCTGTTAATTAATAGCAATGATTGAAACGTTGACGACATTATAATTAGATGTCATATTAATTAAAATGAAATAAAAATATCCATCTCAACAGCTGATTCGATTGAAGAAATTTATTTCGAACTCGCAAAACAACTTCTCATAGACTGAAATGATCAGATGATAAATTATTATTTATGATAAGGACAACAACATTAAGCGAAGTCCGCTAGTTTTCTAAACATTTCTTTTCATAAATATTAATTAAATAGGACATCATCAAATTATTTATGACTTAGTGTATTTGCACATTTATTAAAGATTTTAATAGGCTCGACCACCCAACTTCGTTCCAGATTACCGACTGTCCGTTTAATCGCATATCACACATATCGAGGGCATAGAGCAAAAAGGGGCTATATACCAAATTGGCATATTTTAACGTTTTATGGTATTTTGATTCCTCTAGTGCCATTCTATGTTATGTAAAAATATCTAGCATAGGTTATTAAATAATTCCCCAGGAATGATCAGAACACAATGGGGCTATCTGTAAAACTACCAAAACTTGACAGCAACAAGGGGACATCGACACTTTCTTATAGCAACATGGGGATATATGCCCCGTTGTTGTCCTGGCAGATAATGTTATTGTTATCAGATCTGTAAAGTGATATTATAGTTTTTAAATCAGACACGGAAACAAGCAGTCTATCAAAGCCCTGCTTAGAAAAGATTTGTCGAGAAAAAGAAAAATAACACACTGATAAATGGAAAAGAAACATACGAAAATATCGCAGAGATCACGTATATGAGTATACAGGGCAAACAGGCAAAGTTGTCCAAAAAAGGAGATGAAATACAAAGACTGTAACAGATGTCACTTTAAATGTTCGCACAAAGTTTCTCGAGAATGTGCTAAAGAAACATTCCAAACTTACTGGCAGCTAGGCTCTTACGACAAACAGCCAACTTTTGTTTGTCAAAATGTCACTCAGTCAGACACGAAACGTGAAACAACAAATAAGAAGTTTCATTCATAAGAAGAATCAGTTTCATACTATTTGCCAATCTGCGATGAAACTAGAAAGGAAAAGGTGTAACAACGCTAAAGGTAACAATTCCGCTAAAGGCAGCAACCGCGGCTAAAGGTAACAATTCCAACGCACGCTAAAGGTAACAACCGCCACTAAAGGTAATAATCACCTCTTCCGCTAAAGGTAACAACCCTAACGTTAAAGTAACAACTTTTCATGTTAAAGAATGTACTCCTTAACATGCACACCTCAATAATCTGACAAGGTGGGCCTTGTATATGTTTTCGCCTACTTACCACAACTTATTTTGCCAGGTTTATGTTTTGACCCAACACAAGTGCCTTTGGCCGGCAAAGCATAAAACTAATAAATTGACAAACCAGATTAGATATTGTTTGCATTTAAATATGTGACCAGCAAAAGGAAGAGGGGGTGGGGGGAGTGGGGAGGGGAGTGGGTGGGGGAATTCTGCCTTTATTGGACTAACACCTAGGTGATTTACAGTTTTTAGTATTCGTGTTATTTTCAAAAAAGCTAGGTGACCGATTATAAAAGTTGTATATAAGATCTCTTACAAAAGAGTAGTGTACTTATGACTTCTCATGACTGCATGCTTGGTGGTGGACCCTTTTACAGTTCGCCACTATGCTTTCCTCTTTAATTGTACGATGACCAGACGGGCTGTTGACCCTATGATGACGCCTACCTAAAGCCCATTGGGACGTTGGCGTTTGATGTTTGTCCATGATCTTTCTTGTTGTGCCCTTAATGGTTTATTCTCTTACTGCTCTGGCTTCTGCAAAGTCACTGAGTACCTTCAATGTGGCTTTCTAGGCTATTGTTTTTTTGTATTATATTTACACGAGCATATTTGTGTTTTACTTATATTGCCTATTGATGCTGCCTTGTTGGTTAGAGATTAGATCATGGCGGGGATTTCTTTATTTACACTGTCCTGTTTTAATGGGATGACAGTAGGGTAAGTGTGAGGTTTGGTGCACCCTAGAACCGGTTTAATCCCCCAGTGGCCTACTTTGCCACTGACCGTTCCAAGGCGGTAGCCCTATTGTCAACCCTTTTTGTGTTTGTGATGTCGTTTGCATTTATTATTGCTTTTGCCTTCTTGTTTGTCTGTTTGCGTGTTTGTTTCTGTGTTTTGTGGTTTACTGTCCTCCTTGAATGCTACTTTCCCTGTCCGATCTTTTTATATTTCTTCTCTACACTATATACAACCTTACCGCATCACCTGATCAAAGACAAGCTTTTTGCTCTTATTCACAAATCTTTCGCTAGAGAACAAAACTACATTTTTGGCCTGTAACAATATCAAAGCGATTTTTACTAAAGGCATTTTAGACAATTACACTAAGAAGTTTGTGAAGCACTCTTTTCCTATTATTTTCGTCAGGTATGGAACAACCGTTTATAAACAAATTGTTGGTATCCCTATGTGTACGAACTGTGCACCTCTTGTCGCAGATTTGTTATTGTATTGCTTTGAAAGAGATTTCATGTTGAGTCTTTCATCCGATACTTCCGACGCATCACGTCACCACAGAAGTCAGTTCATGAGAGTCCTTGTCGCAGAAGAGTTCTAAAAATACTTTTATATTTTAAAAATAGATCAGGGTTTGATATTGTTAATTATCCTCACTTAGATGGGGATGTTCTCCGTGCTATTTCTTATGGGGTATATGTTTCTCGACTTATTCGCTTTTCTAAGGCTTGTAGTCGAGTTGTGGACTTTACTATTCGTAATCTGTGTATATCTATAAAAAAAACTACTCCAGCAAGGCTACCGTTACCATAAACTTTGAAAAACCTTTGCAAAATTGTATTATCGTAATCCAGATCTACTTTAAAATATAAAAGTAATTTAAGAACTCTTCTGTGACAAGGACTATCACAACCTGACTCTATGGTGAGGTGATTTACAAACTTCGTAAGATAATTGGTCATAATCACTTTCTTACAGTCTTTATTAAACGTATTAACACGTTTAACAAAAGAGGTTATGACCCTATCATTTTGCAACGCACTGCATGTTTAGTGGTGGACCCATTTACATTTATGCTTTCCTCTTTGATTGTGCGATGACCGGACAGATTGTGGACGTCTATCAGAATCCTTATAAGACGGTCGCGTTTGATTTTAATCGTATCTTGTCTTACTCGTAACGATTTATTCTCTTGTTGCTCTGGCTTCTGTCAATCATTGAGTACCTACTTTGTGGCTTTCTAGGATTTTTTATATTATATAATACATGATCATGTATGTGTTTTACTTATATTGCATATTAATGCTGCCGTGTTTGTTAGAGAATACAACCTGTCGGAAATATCTTTATTTACATTTTCCCGCTTATTGGACAATAGGGTAAGAGTGAGGATTGGTGCACCCTTGAGCCCCCAGCGGCCCCTTTTTGGCCACTGACCTTTCCAAGGCCGTAGCCCTATTGTCAACACTTTTGTGTTTGTGATGGCTTATTGTGCCTTTTATTCATCTTTAAAGTTGTTCTTTGTTTCTGTCGTTCTAGAATGCTACATTTCCTGTTCGATTTTTATATCTACTTTTAATGTTCAAAGTTATATAGGCCACCATGTGCTCACTGCTACTTAACGGAATGAACAAATTGGATATATCTTGATCATTTAATAGCTTTTAAAATTAATGTCTATTTCTAACAAAATAAAGTGTAGATGTACATGTTGCCTGAATAGTAGGGTGACCATGGCCATAATCGATGATTATTTTAAGGGGTAGGTGGTAACAAAAATAGAACAAAACATGTTATATATCAAAAGTTTATCAACAATCAGCAAAAATTGGCAAAAATGAGGGCGAAACAAGTAAACCAATAAGGCATCAAGATGGTCGCCATTTTTGTAAAGATTGATATGGAGCTTATAGGAAGACAGAATACCATAGGTCAATACTTGTGAGTATAGTTTTAGCAATTTAATACTTATGTTAACATTTTAGAGAAAAATAGTTGTCCTTAGTTTCACAAAAGAGGTCAAAATCTAGGTCAATACTGCAAATCATTTTTAAAAACCGTGTTACAGCCCTATAATATTCAAAATGTATTATACAATTGTTTTTGTTTTTAATTCAACTTTTTCTCTAACTTTAAAAGCTTTAATTAACTTATTAAAAAAAATGGAGGACACAAATGAACAAAATGTTTGCTGTATAATATATCTTGCTACTGCAATGTGATATTTTAGTAAACGTTAGTTTTATGTAATCTTGTAAAGTTGTTTATTTTAACTACAATGTATTCCAAATAATTAAGAAGTAGTCATAACAAACTACTCTAAAGTATTTCTCATCATATGACTACTTTACCTAGGAGTATTTTACCAGAGCACCGGTAAAGTGTACGAAGAGGTAATATTCAAATGTAAACTGTAGACATTAGAATAAAGTTGCTGTTTGAACAATTTCATTAAAATCAGAAACGTAACAGCATGTTGCAAGGAAGTTAGTTAACCCCACCCACTCTCCCCGAAACAGATGATGATAGGTTTTTATTTCATCTATCAAATGTGCATATCAGTTACTGATTTGGAGAGCACATGCTAAATATGCCAGACCCAACATAGAATGGCAAGACACATGTCCTCATGTTATGAACCAGCTGTTACCGACCAGAATTACTGAGTGAGTTAATTTGCTTCGGTGATGGTCAATGTATTGATGTTAGTACGTCAAATGAACAGCCGTGTGAATACTTATGCACGTATTTGCATAATATTAAGCAAGTATGTGCAGGATGAATACCTATGATTAAGATAAGCTCTGAGATTTTAGATTTAATGATGTTAGTTCGTCAAATGAATAGCAGAGAGATTTATTTATAATTTGTTGTGATTATATCACAACGAGATGTTACATATACTGATGTTAAATGATAAAACATAAATAGATCAGAATATTATTTTCAATATGTAAGAATGTATACTGAAAACCTGTATATTAGTAAACTTGACCAAATATGCTCAAATACACAAGTACATGCAGTGTGTATAAATAGTACATATATATGGAAGTGGATCGCGCCGTAGGCACATGCCATGACTCATCCAAACACATTAAACTGACATCGGACCGACCAGTCATAGCATAACACTTATAGCATCAGAGTCAAGCAATGTACTACTTGTTAAGTATTTGGTGTGACCCGGTCGGGGATCGAGCCCACGACCTCCAGCATATGATCCAAAGCCACCCCCGCTGCACCGTGGTTGACAGGAATTTCAGACGTGTAAGTCTGTACTAATGGTTAATTGATGAACTAGATACCGTATTCTAATAAATGACAGATTCAGTCGTTGAATGGAGCACGGGTCGCGATTTAAATCAAGCGAAATCGAGCCCTAATTCCTAAGGAGAATGGACTCATCGACTCCGTTGCATTTATATTGGATCAATGCATATATTCCGTCAGGTTGTCTCTCTAAGAAATTAGGGGCTATTCAATCAATGCCAGGTTTAAATTTTGTGGGCGTAAGTTCAATCCTTGAGCATGGATTAATACAGTTCTAGGTATTCCACGTAAAAGAAATTAGTGCATGGCCGTTCAAATAATGTAGAATAAATGTGACAGAGCTTCATTTCAATTCAATTTGCTGATTTATCATACGGTGGAATAAACTCTTTTTATGTTTCCTACATCATTGAAAGATATCGTACGTGACCTATCAGATACCTTTTTTGAAACCCAATACGGAGATATAATAGAAATCAATGAA
The DNA here is from genome assembly GCA_037043455.1 of Cyrtodaria siliqua. Classification (NCBI taxonomy): domain Eukaryota; kingdom Metazoa; phylum Mollusca; class Bivalvia; order Adapedonta; family Hiatellidae; genus Cyrtodaria; species Cyrtodaria siliqua. The sequence continues at coordinate 72,337 of JAWPHD010001283.1, forward strand.
CGTGATATTTGATGATTGTAAAATAAACCCGATCAGGTTATATATCCCAGACGTGCTTTTCTCACTTACTTCAAACTAAATTGTTTGACAATGTTCCTAATGGTTGAGAATAATGCATATTTATTGAATTAAAATATATGGTATAATAACGAAGAACAATCCTAAACTTAAAATGTTTACCCGACACGCCCCACGCCCCCCTCCCCCACCCACCCCCACCACACACACCCTTTTATTTATGTATTTAAAGGCAGCTTCAAAATTAACTCTTGCGGACTAAATATCAAAGTGGAAGTAAACTGCAGTTTTATTATCAATGCCATTCGTATGTTCTTCATAACATCGATAGGGTTTGTTTAAAAATGCATGCCGAGTTTCGTGTTTGGCATACAGAAAGTGTTCCCTTGTAAAAGTGACATGTTTCCCTTGCATATGTGTGTAATCATTCGATTAACATTTCAGTGTACTGGTTCAAGTCTGCATTATTTTTTTTCTCCTCACGAGTGCTGTATTTTTTGTTTACACTCTGTTTGCTATATTATATCTTACCCATTATAGCAAAAGTATAGTAAAAGAAAATATGCGTTACCAAGCAGTTGGGTACTTTATTGATAAACCTGATATTGTTTTAAAATCGAACTAAATGTGTATATTACCTCCAAACGAAACCTAATCACAGTTAAACAGTCATAAACTGCATATACGTGTGTTATTTATATCGTTAAACAAGCTAAGCAGCTTTATATGCCATGGTCCAAAACTTTTTTGCCGATTACACATACCACCCTTAATGGCGCAGATGACAACCTTAATTTGGCATGATCTTGATGTAAGAGGAGTTGGTTTTGTTTGAATGGTATTTTACGTCATTTTAGCACATATTAGGCCATATATGACGATCGGTTGAGGCAGAACACACCATTTTTCAAGGGTAGAACCTGTACTCTCTGTCTTCCGGCATACACAAGAATCGACACTTTTTCACTGGACAAATCGGTCTTCCAATGGGATTCGAACCTGCAGAAAATCCACGTGTCCGAGTAGGAGACCAGCACACTCTCTAACAACGCAGATACGGGTTGCATCGTACGGAAGCGAATCAAATGCTTCAGTAACTAACAAGAACATGTTAACTAAATTTTCATTGAAACTGTAGATATTGAAAAATGTTGTTACCAATAGCGTAGACAGACACTTGCTATCTTTAAATAGCGTTAACATGAAAAGTTGTTACCTTTAGCGTTAACATTGTTACCTTTAGCGGAAGAGGTGAGTGTTACCTTTTGCGGAGGTTGTTACCTTTAGCGTTGGAATTGTTACCTTTACCGGCGGTTGTTTCTTTTAGCGGAATTGATCAAGCGCTCCTTCAATATTTGAAGGTATTGGCCACTGATTTCTCGCATTTCCTGTTTCCCATTCCATCATTTGCAAAAATTCATTAGAACAATCCTCTAACAGGGAACTCGTCTGTATACTCATTGGCTAGTTCTCCAATGGTTTGTAAATCACACGGTAGTGGAAACGAGTAATCATATGCTTCAAACGCTTGAAAACGTTGATAGTACATGACTTCAGGAATACCAGACGGCACTAATACCTCATTTCGCTGTGATCTGATTCTATGCTCATTCAAATTGTCAACAACATATAAGAAGGTCTGTATCAGTAAAGACGTCGCTGTCTCGCATATCTCTGAAATATTTTTTCCTGTATTGGGTAAAAAGTATTTTAATACTGCCCCATAGTCTCTCAGTTCTTTAATTTCCAGTAGATTTTCCAGTAAGAAAACTTTTTCGACCAGACATATCGTCTGTGTGATACATCCTGAGGGACATCTAAAGATCTTTTACAACAAAATTTTCAGAACCCCCATCCGATCGTACCATTCTCGGTACCCTCCCTAATCTCTTGACAAAGTCTAAAAAAATCGAGCTATGAATCTTGGATTGTTATTTGAAGGACCTGCTTTCAACCACAGAAAGTTTCCTCGAATAACCACCGATGGCAGCATGAATAGCTATACCGAATGGTTTTGCAAGAGCTACAGGTTTAATATTTTGTATGTTTAATACGGTTAGTATCCCATACCAAGTATTTCTAAAATGGTGACGCTGGGGTCAAATATGGCCCAACCCCGGGGTTAACTATATCTGATTCAAGTATACTGTAGATAGACACATAGCACTACACACACTCACTCACACAAACAGACCACACATAATGTCGAGCCAACGAGGGAATCTTCTCGGGGTTCAAATGGTAGAAGGACTATAATCCTTATAATTACCCATATACGCGTGTACATTTTGAAATTTTTACTTAACACCCCTATCCTCTTTCATCGTCTCCCAAAATATTTACCCCATCGGGCGCTCCGATAAAAACGCAATAAAATATTCTCCGTTGACGGAAATGACACCGAATGGGACGATATATGAATAGAAGATCAAACAAAATAAAATGTACATCGACACAAGTACACAAACAGAAGCTGAGAACATCGAACATTTGGATGATGCTTTTTTTAATAGAGAAGGCTCTAGCTGTATTGCAGAAGAAAGTGTTAAATAATGACGTCTTTGTTTTTCTTGAGTTAATCGTTGAAGGGAAATATTTTACCTGGACAATGTATTCATACTGTTATTTCTTGAAACTGTCTTTTTTTACGGTGCTTCAAGCCGAAGCTCCATGTGGTATACCAGCGAGTCGAAGTGATTTTGGATACCGTTTGTTCCACCACGAATTTCTCTATTTCATGGGTGGTCCAAAAATGTAGGAGATGTGCTAGATGGCAGTAAAAGGCCATTGCAAACCAGAAAACGCTAGAATCAACTTTGCAGTATTTGACTTATCTACATAAGGAATTAACAATTGTACATATCGAATTGACTGGACAACATAACGAATTAACTTATCTACATAACGAATTGACTTATCTACATAACGAATTGACTTATCTGCATAACGAAGTGACTTATCTACATAACGAATTGACTTACCCACATAACGAATTGACTTATCCAGGTATACAGGAATTAAATCACTGTAGTATTCATGCCTGGTGTAGTCGAAAGGAGTTTCCAAATACATAATCCCTAACTTTGTTTGTGATAAAAGTCATTTTTGAGTATTTAATGCCTGTTTTTCTGGCTGAAATGACTTTATTGACTTGTTTGTGATAGCTAAAAACCACTTGTTGTATGATGATTTTATTTATCAACTTGAAAGCTTTGAAAGTGAAAGTGGAACACATTTAAGAGGTGCCGAATGAATGCAGTTCGTTCACGGTGTCAACAAAGATCAGAATTTCATTTTCTTATATGCCACATGACCCCCTACTATTCTCAGCAGTTTTCTAGAGAGGCAGGTAGAGGCAGGTCTCATGACTAAGAACATGTAAGTGAATCTTAGTTTGAATTTCATTTTGAAAAATGGCTAACTAGAAAGCTTGGACAATATTGTATTGGACTCAATGGGATTTGATTTACTTCCGGTACACCTGTACATGACGAATTTACTTATCTACATAACGAATTGACTTATCTACAAAACGAATTAACTTATGTACATAACGAATTAACAATTGTACATAACGAATTGACTGCACTACATAACGAATTAACTTATCTATAAACGAATTAACTTACCTACATAACAAACTGACTTATCTACATAACGAATGGACTTATCTACATTAAGAATTAACTTATCTACATAACGAATTAAAAAATACTATTAGCAGACAGCTATGGCTTTCTATTTTTACAAGTGTGTACGATGTGACAAAACAATATACGTAGGAGAAACAGAAAGACCTTTGAAAGAACGCATTTAAGAGCACCTCCCGGATAGGCAAAAGAGGGCATGAAGACGCTCTGCTAGCAAATTCAACGGCTCTAAACAAAATTAACAGAAACAAACTTATTGGACCAATGGTTCATGAGAAGTTACGTTAAAGATTGTTTTGTCTTTCGTAAAAGCGGTCATACTTATTTAACGATTCAGATGTATGTCAATCGGAGAAAAGATCATGTGACGATGCTTTTGGTGAAGTTCTAAAGCAATCGGGCCATTGGCTGATGTGAAGTTGTTTACAGATGTTTCTATTTTTAGTAAAGCAGGCCATATTTGTTGACGGATCGAGACAATGTGTAAAATCTGAGAAATGATATTGAAACGATGCATTTTGCGAAGTTACAAAATAATTCGGCCATTGGTTTACGGGAAGCATTTATTTTAACTTTAGTAACGGCAGCCATGTGTTGACGGCCGAGTGCAATTTGTATAATTCTGAGAAACGGTCATGAGACAGTGCTTTTGTTGAAATTTCAAAACAGCTGGACCAGTGGTCCATGAGAAGAAGACGTTTAAAGATGTTTCTATTTTCAGTAGCGGTTGCCGTGTTTAGTGACCGATAAGTGCGATTTTCCAAGTCTGAGAACGGGTTATAAGGCAATGGCTTTAGTAAAATTTCAAATCAATTGGGCCATTGGTTTATAAGTAGATTTTTACAGATGAATTTTCATCAACGTACTGCTAGCCATCCCATAAGCTTTGTTAGCCTCTGGCAAGTAGAGATTACAAGAGCGCAGCCTAACGAGTCATTATACGCCCGTGTCCTTATGATTGTTATGTTAGTTTAGGTTATACCTATTACGAAACATACCTATGGCTTATAACAAACATTCATGTTAGGCTATTATGTTACAGCATTCCTATGTGTGAGGTAAATACGACCTTTGAACTTCTAACAAAAAATGCTTCATGGTGGGTGTAATGCTTTAAAAGGGAATGGTCTTGAAATTTGAGCTACTGACCCCAAATACAGTAGAGTTCTTCCTCTCACCGATCAATGTTCATGGTTGTAGGTGTTATGGCTTCGTTATCATCTGGAATGCCTATTTACATGTAAGGTAATGGTGACATCGCCCTTGGACCTACTGACTCCACAAATTAGGGATCCTCATCTCAAATAGGGTTATGTACCTATGAAGCTTTATGAGTGTATGTATTATGGTTTCAGAGTTATTCCCTGGAATATGCATTTTCATAAAAGGTCACGGTGCCGTTGACCTACTGACCCCAAAAAACTGGGTTCCTCCTCTCACAATGTGCCTATGAGTTCCATGACTGTAGGTTACGGTTATCGTGACCTTTACCTTTGACTTGCTGACCCCCGAAACAAATGGGATCTTTTTCTAGCCTTAGGTAATCTACCTGCGATGTTCCATGAGTGTAGGTTTAAGATTTGAGTCATCTTCCTGTGTGTTTGTGCGTGTGTATAGTTCGGTAAGATATCTTAAAGAGATGGGCACAATAGAGTCTGGACTTGTTTGGCTTTGTGGTGTATGTGGTGCGTTTGTGATTGTAGTGTGTATGATACGGGCTCCCTGGTCCCTCATATCATAAATGCCTGGGGTTGATGAGGTATATGCCTGTATCACGCTGTCTTGGGGATGATTAGCGTGTACATTTGCGGCATATTGATACTTATGGGCATCGAACTGGGGTCTGTTCGGTTCATAACGTGTGTTTAAGTTTTAATGTTGGGGCATTTTGTTGGGTAGAGTTGTGTGGTTGCTGTGAGTTGGTGGTTGCTATGCCTCGGACACTGCATATATTGTGGTTGATGGCTGGACTGAGGTAAGGCGGCAGCTCATTAAAAAGCTTATTTCTCATTTATCATAGCATTTGTCGAAATACGGGTTGCACATAATTGTTCGTTATGTGCATTTTTTTCGATATGGAGTGAATTTCTTTAGCAAGAAAACGGTTTTCATAAGTTATAGATACTTTTTCATTAAAACGTGTGATTACCACGCCAACGCCACATTAAATTCACAGGCGTGGACTATCAGTAGGGCGTGTATTACCACGCGACACCGGTCCATTCCGGTGTTTCATCTCCGTTACGGTCCGTTTCGGTCCGTTAGGGTGAATCGTACCACCGGTTTAGAAGTAAATTGTTTCGGTTATGGAAATTAAGTAATAATTACATTTTAAAAATGTTTACATGTGCATGATAAGATTATATAAAATAAGTTTACAATAATTATTAAGGATTGTTATTTTGTCATTTTGCAATTGTAGAATTGTATATTGTTGTGATAAAATACTGAAGAAGTTTTTAATTTAACCCCGTAACTACAATGTCTCAGTCTGTAACAAGGAATTTGATTGGACGAGACTTTTAACCCTGTTCATTAACAATGCAGGCGCACCCATATATATTATGGGTGCACCTACAATTTTATAGGTGCACCTATAATTTTACAGGTGCACCCATAAAAAGTATAGGTGCACCTACACTTTTTTATAGGTGCATCTACATCTGTAGTTTTGACCCCGATCGTACACCATACAACAGAGCGATAACCAAATACGCCACTCCCAAATCGTGCAAATAGTGTCAGATATGGACCGTACAAATGAAACCACAAGTGTACACCCTGTACTGCAAAGCAAATATTCAATACATTTGCGTTATATTGGTGTCTTTATAATATTAAATAGGGATTGTGTATCTTTAAGGACATTTACTACAGTTGTTTATGTGCATCCTTTTCGCGCATACCTGTCTAGAGCGACTATGTATATAACATGTTTTTTTAAACTTTTTTTATATATTCACATATTTCATTATTATGAGCCTAATTAACTGTTTAGATAATGAAGTTATTTGTTGATACTCTAAACTCAAGTATAGTTTCAATAACTTGATACAGACTACGGAGAGATTTATTGGTTTAGCCGCTATGACTTTTTCATACTTAGCACATACATGTTTGCATGAAAGGTAAGACTTTACTTAAAAGATTAACTACTACTGACTTGATGACTGTGTACTATTTTTACACATGTTGAATCCATTGAAACAAAAAGGGCTGTGCAGAACTTAAAATTCAAGGAAAAAGTCTGTGTTTTTTTGTCCAAAGACCAAAACCAATGCATTTTTAGAATTGTTATGGTTATAACTGCCACACATCCCTTAACAAACGCTAAATGTGAATGTCAGTACATACTGAAAAAGTGTCCTTTGGAAACCGTGACAACACACACAAGAGAAAGAAATTAACAGACTTGGTTGTCATGAAGCAACAAACACATACAAGAGAGAAAAGTAGCAGTATCGGTTTTATTTACTCTGTTCATGAGAGGTAATATAAGATGCAACACCCCTCACGGTCCCTAGCACCTCTTACTCGGTATTCTACTATAACGACATAAAGATTGGGGTTGATGATACCCCCACTTCAGTCCACACTGCTCTAGTGGCTTCAGGACGGATGAACTATAATCCTAAGAATTACACACGCACGCACGTGATGATCCCAAAGGACCAGTAGGTCATAACATTACTTATTTGAAGTCGGTGCGTCTTTTTTACAGCCGTTAGACAACACTTAACAGACGTCAATAAATAGTAAAAAAGGGTCCGTTTTAGAATATTTTTTTTGAAATTATGTCTACCGGGCCGTCAAGGTTAGAACGCGCGAGTTGTACTTTTGGTAATTACAATAACGGGGGTGGGGAGTGGGGTGGGGGGAGTGGTGGGGTGGGGGTTGGGGGCTGGCGGAGAATCCGGTTCCACTAAGTATTTTCGGAGTTTTCAAGGGCATGACGATCTATGTAACCTTAGTCTCGTCCATCGGATAGGAACGTAAACCGGGAGGTCCCGTGTATCTGAGTCTATCCTCCGAGCACGTTAAAGAACCATACAAATTCGAATCCAAGAGCAGAGCACGTTCCCGATGTATCCTTTATATTTCTCTGTGGCGGCTATAAATAACCTTTAATGTGTTGAAGAGCCGTATAACAACATTCAGTTCAATTCAATTGATAATAATGAACCGTGTGCATATTTAATCACTATGCATATATTAGGAAAAAATATATAAATCGCTATTTCTGGTTTAGGCCAAATATTCCGAAGTTCATTCAGTTAATAACATGTGAAAATGGAACAACTATAAGAAATCTATCTACATATGTATATGAGGGGTTTAGACTAAGACATTCTAATATCTATAATAATTGATCATAGTATTATTAATCAAGTAGTATAGCTCTTGCTAACCATTGTTTGCTACTAATACTTATAAGTATTAAAATCTGTTGATATTTAAAAAATATATGTGCAATCAAACCTGTTTTAGCGGTCACGTAAAATGGATAGACACCTGTCTTAAACAGACGTATATTTAATAGCTCTGTTATTATCTTAAATTTAATTTACGTTACATATATTATCTTCTTAAATCTAATTGAAATTATATATATCTAGTGGCCACGGGCTTTTACCGGCCAATCTTGAGCCTTCGCATGAGAGACTATTTGAGACGGGTTTGAGTGTAGTAAAAAAAATTTAGATATGTATGTATGTATATATATATATATATATATATAAGGGTGAGAGTAAAAAAATCTACAAAATACCTTTCAAAAAGCACTGGATGTATATATATATATATATATATAATAAAATAATGCATTAAATGTTGACATATATATAAATATACACTCTTCTACTCCCCCAAGAGAACGAATCTTGAACTGAAACACTTCTTAGTAAGTGAGAAATGGAGAAAATGTATGACAAAAAATTTATATGTGACAAAATAGACTTAATATGTTGCCATTTATTGCCGTGTGTATATATATGTATTGTGTTGTACCTGTTTACTCATGGACCTCAAGGTCTTTTGTATTTTGAATAATATATAATATATATATTAATGCACTGTATGCCAATTCACCCATGAATAATAAATCCTACGCATGGAAAAATACATCGTATACATTATTATAAATCGTTTAGGATAAATAACATGGACATTCATCTATGCAACACAATCACTACCTGGTGCATACTATGAAATATTAGTTTGATGACATGGACACTCATCTTTTCAACAAAAACACTACCAGGTACATACTATGAACTCACTTGGAGAAGGATGTAGCTGTGAAAGGCAGATATGCTTACCACTCCCGAGGCAGTTACTGATCATGATAACATCCTTGTCGTGACGATGAATGAAACATCAATTGAAATTTATTATGTGTAATGTGATTTGAATTACACATATTCGTTAACAAACCTGCTGAAAGGCATAGCTTGGACGGCCATATGCATGCCATCTTCGGGATGGTTAAAATGTTGTGCTGTTGATTTTATGAATATTGAGTTCTCCTCAACCCGGAGCTAGAGGGCGTGGGCGGTAGCTGGCATATTTCACTACCGCTCATGTACAGTCTCAATCAAACTGAGACTGCAATATTTAATATGTGTCGTGCTCGGCCGTTTCCAAAGGTCCATTATCATACTCTTGACTATGTTTTTACTATCACATAGCTTAAGAATTGAGACAGGTCGTTATGCAAGGATTGAACAAAATGAAACAGTTTGTCAAATATGTAATTCATCTGAAACTGAAGAGTCACTTTGTTTTAATTTGTACAGCTTATGATTTTATATCAGAAAATATTACATACCAAGGCCAAATATGTTTAAATTTGTAACACTATTACAATCTTCAAAGAAGAAAGAACTTTTTAATTTAAATCAATACTTGTCAGAGGCGTTCATTGTCAGATTTTTTGCTCCAAATATTATTTCTTAAAACATATTCAAGTACATCCTGATATAAATTGTTATTTATATAATTCCTTTTGTTTTTTGATATCTTTGGATTATTGATTAAAATGTGTGATTGATATTGTGATTGTGTTTGATCTATGATTAATTAAGGAGTATATGTATTGAAAATTGAACTATAAGTGAGTGTGTAAAAATATGTGTAACCTGTCATGTTATTATTATTATGTATTACAAATTATTTATGTAATGATGAGACACTGTAAAAGTTTAAATCACTAAATGGAAGCCCACTGTTGAACTCTTAAGACAGGTGACCTATTATATATAAGTTTGTCCTTATTTAAACAACAATACAATTATGGACTGAAACAGTGATCTTTTAAAGGGGGTGGGTCTTTTGAGAAGGTTTGGATGTACCTGATTTGTGCTATACAGAGCACATGCGTGTGTTTGGTTTACTAAACGTACACGGGGGGTCTACTCTGCTGGATCTATCCTCATGTATCTATCCGGGAAAAACCCCGTAGGAATTTATTCAACATACAATATATGTCACGAACCTGGGTCACTCGTTTACAAGTCCATCGCTCTATCCAATGGGTCACTCCAGCAAAATCAATATATAATCACTTATCAAGAACAATAAATCATTTTCCCAGTAATTTCACTGGCCCATCCCCATACTTTTGACGAAAGACCGTCCTGGAAAAATCGAGTAACGCACTCCGTTATATCCCACCCTGTCTGAAGTAAGTAGTTTCCGTCCTTTCTTATCAACACCCCATCATTACCTGGATATCCCCACCTAAACTAATGGAGATTACTTCTATCGAAGACCTCACTTCTCCAGACAAGTCAGTTATAGGTTGAATCCGGGTGGCTCTAAATAACTGTTTTTGTTGATCAGCCGTTAAAGACAGTTTTACTTGTGGTTTATACACACACAGGAAAAAATAAAACGGTTTGCGGATATCCATGTTCCCAAAAAGGAAGATTCGTGTGTTTTATTAAAGAATTAACACAGTGTTTAGGTTATTGCAAGCGAGAGAGAGAGAGAGAGAAAGAGAGAGAGAGAGAGAGAGAGAGAGAGAGGGAGAGAGAGAGAGAGGTTGGTGGGATGGAAATATAAGAATCCGGAAACACTGCCTTACTCTTAGATTCGAATAGATAAAAATGTTTTTTGAGCACCGGCAGCGAACCACATCCTTGCTGTAAAACATTGACACAACTAGTTGTTGTGGTCATAAAACGACCACCGGGGATAGACTCCGATACACGGAGCCGCTCGGTTTACGTCCCGAAGGACACACTGAAGTAACCCGGTGGCGACAGCTCGAACTCGGATTCAAAGGTGGACGTGCTACCCACTAAGCCCAACGATAAATTGTTATTTAAATGTTAAATGATCGTTAAGTGATTTGTTTGAGTATGCAATTAATGAACGGGTACCACCTAACGCCTTATTTCAAAATACGAGCTTTCTAGCTTTGCCTATGTTAAACGCGAGTATAACGTGTGAAGAGACCTAAACTATCTTACATATTAAACATGTGTTACCTGCAATTAAAGTTATCATGCAGTTGTTTTTTGGCACAATGTTCAATACACTTTATGTTTAAAGTTCGAAATATTACCCTAATATGTCCAACTTTTCCATGCTTAACACATGACCACAGCGAGACGCAAACATTATGTCTTATGTATATATGTTTTGCATCGTTAAGTTTTAAAACTGCCTTCGAGTAACTACGTCAAATGTTAATATTAGTTGTACACTTCTGCGCATAATGGCGAAGAGTGTAAATTGATCGGCAAGAGATGTTATGAGTAACATGTTTTCTTATATGTCATTAGATACTCAATATGAAACGAAAGATCATTATGTACATTGTCCAAATACACAATAATTATTTTCGCAGATACGGTTGGCCTTGTTACAACTTGGATTAACAACTTAAACATGCATATGTTGGGGGTGTTTTGTCATAGTCGTATTTGAGTGTTTTTTTCCAACTTCCTTCGGTTCATCCAAAAAAGAACGCTAACTGTTGTAATTTCGTACGATATCGGTGATTTTGGAGGAGAAGCCTCGTAAGAATATATAGATAATAAACGAACATAAATAAGTGCACGTTATGCATTTGTTATATATACTTTGCTCAGTACTGGTTCTACCCAGGAAGCTATCGAGAGTGATTAATGTGAGAGTGACTAATGTAAGTTGAAAGAGAAATATCGATGTAAAAGCAATAGGTTTAAATTAAATATAAAATTATATGTTACATACCAAGCAGTTTCTTATTTTGATCCAAATCCACCATTCACTGTTGTCGTTCCGTTTTTAAAGACGGTCACTCTTCTATCAACATTACAAGAGCAACGAGAATAACATTTTTAAAACCAGACCAAACTGCGTTTACTGGTTTGGCTGGCAGCGCTTGTGAATGGTACACGTTTTGTTTCATACAGTTTGTATAATGCGTTTCATTGGACTATCTATAAAATGCGCAGGTCCTGGTTGACAAATGTATATATCTGATCTAATAAAGACACTGCTACATGCAAATAGGTATGAAGATACACTAGCAAGGTAAACTCCGATTAATTCATACTTCGTCTGCTCCATCGGAGTAAAACTGTCTGCTTGCGTGACACAGTGCTTTTGACTTTTTAATTCAGATACCACTATTGATTTGGGGCTATGGATTGGTTGAAAAAAATATAGAGCATATAATCAGGTTTTAAGGTAGATGCTAATTGGATGAAATTACCTAAAATGATAAAAAATCCCCATAAAACATCAACATATTATATTTCCATCATAAAACATGTTCATTTAGGATATTGTGATTGAAATGTGCATTTTCAATGATAAATTTGTTCTGAAGGCATATTTACAACGAGAAAAAACCAAACACATTTTTTTTACTGCCATTCTAGGGGTGCCCACATTCAGGCTGAAAGCATTACATTAGCCCCAATTTGCTAGTCATGTTTGAGTGTATCTAAGATAGTTCTTAAAGAAAGTCTTTTTTCAAAGTTTTTTTCAGCTAGTGTGATTTAGAATAGGGGTTGAAATTCAAAAGGCTATAATGTGGGACATACAATATGACCATTAATGAAGTCCACTCCGGTAATTACGAACAGTAAAGTCAAAGGAAAACTATTTACAATAATAAAGATCAATGTAAGTGATATTATGTATTTGTTCAAGTCTATTCATGCTTATTTAGATTTTCATATCCAACTCAGAAGTCATATCCAGATGAAATATATTCTAGAGTATATATTATTATATATCATAAAACATAAGCGTTTTTCATTGACCTAGAAGCAGTCTCGTGAGAAAGTGTCGATACCTACTGACTGTGGGAGGTGGAGGTATACAGTACTGTTCTACTCAGGAAAAGGTGGGTGGTCTGACCCCATCACTAAAAATCAATCCATTATATAATTGCCTAAAATGTGCTGAAAATGACGTGAAACACCATTCAACTTCAACTTGATAAAATACTGCCGTTAGTGACTTTGACATGATGAGCGATCCAATATGAACGTGTTTGAATTACCTGGTTAACTGTTGTTTAAAATATATTTCGATAAACCGGACGGACATGGTTTTTTTTCTCTGAGAAATTGAATAGAAAAGCAACTTCTGGCATACAGTACTTATTAGTGTTAGATGGTTCTTCGTGATATATGTTAACGCGAAGGTTACAACTGAAGATATCGACTGGTTAAAATGTTCTTAGTTTTCAAAGACAGCAAATAAATGGAATCATTTACAATAATTGTTATACACATGTTTAAGAATAACCTATGCATTGTATTAACTTGGCTATATTATAATATGGATATAAAAATCGATCAGGAAAAGTAGCATTCAAGGACGACAGTCAACCACAAACACACGCAGAAACAAAGAACTACATTAAAAATGAACAAAATACCAAATTAGACATCACAAACACCAAAGTGTTGACAATAGGGCTACCGCCTTGGAACGGTCAGTGGCAAAAAAGGCCGCTGGAGGTTTAAACCAGGTTCAAGGGTGCACCAAACCTCACACTTACCCTACTGTCATCCCAATAGAACGGGACAGTGTAATTAAAGCATTAATAGGCAATATTAGTAAAACACAAAGATGCTCGTATATAAATATATATACAAAAGAAAATAGCCTAGAAAGACACAAAGAAGGTAATCATTGACTTGGCAGAAGCCAGAGAAACAAAAGAACAAACCATTGAGGGCACAACAAGACAAGATTGTAGACAAACATCAAACGTCACCGTCCTTTTGGGTTTTAGGTAGACGTCATCATAGGGTCCACAGCCTGTCCCGTCATCGCACAATTAAGGAGGTTGGCTGGGAAAGGACGTAGTGATGAGATTTTTTTAAAATGCATATGTAAAGCTTCTTTGGTATAATTTAGATTCAAAATTATCAAAAAAAGGCTAGGTCACCACGCTTTTTTCCCCAATAGACGTCATTGAAGAATGCACATATTTCTAACTTCAAAATTACACTAAAAAGAGGAAATATATTGTCATTGAACATTTTCACAATTGTTTTCATAACATTACGTTTATTGAAAAACAACAATTAATTTTCGATTGCATATATACATATCTTTCAAATCATACAAAAGCAATTGTAATCCTAGTTCATCTTTTTACTTTAAAAAGCAAACATATATGGACCGTGCCCCACCCACTTTTGTTTTTACTGAAAAATTAATTCAAAATAAAAAAATATGTTCTAATGATCAACTTTTTTTAAAACTTGTATATGTCAAGGTCCTATGACATTTCTTTCAAAACAAGTAAAAAAATATATAGGTCACCAGGCTTCTAATGATTTTTTATTAAAAATTCTTTAAATTACACCCATTTTGGAGTTACTTTGACATTTACAATGTAAAATACTGTACGCACAATATTGACATGGAGATCGAAAATAAAATTAGCTCAGTATCTACTTTTATATATGTATTCCACTACTGAAAAACTAAAATGATTTATTCTATAGCAAAAGGATAAGTTCTACTCAGAGCTACCCATACCCCCTATTTTGTTGACAACAAAAATTGATCACAAATGACGGAAAATATATGAAAAAAAAAATTGCTTAAAATTTGGTATGTTACCATCTTAAATCCTACATTATACCCATATCTACTAGAATGGGAAAAATGAAACAATTCTGTTGTCAAATAAAACGATGATTTAAAAAATAAAATGTTTTGACTTGAAGATGTCAAAACTTGACCAGCCAACATCCTTAAAGAGGAAAGCATAGTGGCGAACTGTAAATGGTTCCACCACCAAGCATGCAGTGCGTTATATTTCGTGTGCATTGTCAAAACGTAAGTATTGAATTGCCAACACCACTGGCTGGGTCAAGTAATATGTTGTTAAAACTTCTGATCCGAAATAAAATCAGAAAAAAAAGTCCTATATTTGTCTTGTAAAAGTTGTAGTCTTATCTTCAGTTGTATATATTTGTATGGCAATTACAAGCAAAAATGTCAGTGATATACGGAGCAGTAAGAGTGATTGGTAAATAGTTTACTTGATCTCATGTATAGGTACTTTCCTGCCGAACGAAGTAATCTTAAAGTAGCTATCCCGCCAACAACAGCCAACATATGTGCGCCACGATGAGTTATATATATATATATTACATATTTTCAGAATTCAAAATCTATAGACACATATGCAAATGGATTTAACCAGCCAGACCAAACTCCAAGTGGCCTATTTTGCCACTGACCGTTCCAAGGCGGTAGCCCTATTGTCAACCCTTTTTGTGTTTGTGATGTCGTTTGCATTTATTATTCCTTTTGCCTTCTTGTTTGTCTGTTTGCGTGTCTGTTTCTGTGTTTTGTGGTTTACTGTCCTCCTTGAATGCTACTTTCCCTGTCCGATCTTTCTATATTTCTTTCCAAACTGGAGTGTTGAATTAGTAGTTACCACTCATATTCATTTTACGCATATTCAATCATGGGTATTTTAAGAACACGTAAAAAAATCCTATACTTTTAATCGGCACATAAACATTACATTATGACCTGAACACATGTATAGAGTTTTGATAAACGCTTTTGTAATGTAGTTTTGTCGTTATTATTCTTTAAGTCGTATGGCCCGAGAGGGAAACCTTCTATATGTATTGTGTTTATCATCGCGTTTAGCAATCTTTCAGTCCCATCACGACGGTCTCTACTTGTA
Source organism: Cyrtodaria siliqua (assembly GCA_037043455.1). Classification (NCBI taxonomy): domain Eukaryota; kingdom Metazoa; phylum Mollusca; class Bivalvia; order Adapedonta; family Hiatellidae; genus Cyrtodaria; species Cyrtodaria siliqua. Next base: position 88,171 of record JAWPHD010001283.1, read on the forward strand.
GCAGTCAGCTTTTTGCTCAACTTTATAATGCTGACATACTGGAATAATACCACGTCGTAGACACATGACACGATACCTTCACCCAGTCCATTATATGGATACCGGGCCGACCAGTCCTAGTTACCATTTATAGCTAAACTTCAAGCAAGGGAGGTACTAGTAATATTTTTGTAAGTCTTTGGTACATGTATGACGCGGCCGGGGATTGAACTCATGACCACCGCATGCGAGGCGGAGTCTCTGCTACTATGCCATGCACCGGAAAATCAGTTTGAAATGGACAACCACTACTGGGTCAACACTACTAGGTCAACATAAGTTTTCAGGCTGGTCAAGGTTTTCATGGTGTACTCGGATTATTGTATGCAAATCTGTAATCACTATAGATTGCTGATCTGGTGCACTAGTGTGACACGATTCTCCGAATTCCTTCTTTGAACACTTATTGATATTACTTTCTGAGTAGAACAATCAAACATTGCTTACACCCAGTGTTATCTTTTGGGCACAGTCGAGTTGTATTTTCGTTTCAGAAAATACTTGGATACGTCAATTTGCACTTTAGCCAACAGGCCTCCAAACATGATTCGGTATGTCAAGGAAATAGTTACCAATCACAGACATGAGGAAAAACACTGGTCAATAAATCCATGTCATTTTACTTACAATAATTTTTCTTGTAAAAATACAACAACATATATTACCTTATAAAGATAAATAAAAGTGTTCTTATCCTAACTTGTGTCGGACTTCAACATAAATGTGTGCCTATCAATCCTTCTTTGTCATATTCTAGTACGTGATTATATCATATGTTGTATTGCCTAGTTTGTAAGAGTGCGTAGTTTAGGGAGGATTTATAAGGCATTATATTACTCAACTCCCATAGTTTCAGAGAAGTATATTTTTCTATAATTTTCTTATACAACTCTAGGTAACACTGTGAACCTGAAGGAGGGTGTGTGTGTGGGGGGGGGGGGGGGAGGGGGTGGCTGGAATTGACCTCATGTTCATCATTTGAACAATTTGATTGATAACCATAAGCTAATGCTTCATGCTAAGTATTATAACTCTATGCCTTGTGGTTTCACAGTAGATTCTCAAGTGTTCCCGATACAAGTCTAGGAAAACATGTGAACTCTCATTATACAGACCCTGAAGCATCCCTCCCCCACTCCCACACCCCTGCTCCAATTGGTGCAGCCAGTTTTGACAACTTCATTTGAACAAGCTTGATCGTTTATTACCTAGCTATCATTTGTAAGCAAAATCTGCCGAAACAGTGTTGGAGTTTAGAGAGAAGATTTTATTTTATTGTTATCTACTATCTTTAGTATCATCTTGGAACTCATGTTGACCTAATTTTTACAAATTTGAATAACACTAATATAAGGATTGTTTATGATCAAAATTAGGCGAGCCGTTGCTGGGAAGTATTTGAAAGCAAATGTTAAAGAAGGAAGGTTGTCGAATGGTAACCCCAATAGCTCACATTTGAGCAATGCTTAATTAAAAAGTAATGCCCGTTTTGTGGGCTCTCATAATTATTATGCTTAACAAGGAAAGTAGAAAAGTAAAAATACTTTTAATATTATCTTTCTACTGCTTTCATTTATTTTTACACATATTTCGAAACACTTTTTCCGACACAATAAACATAGTATAAAGATTAATAACAGTTCTTCAATAAAAGTTGGGGTACCCCTTTTACGGCCACATTTCCCCCAGGAGACATTGGTCCCCCGGCGTGTCTGCTGTTTTTTATTTAAAGATCATAGCCTAAGGTTCAAACATGAACAGTTTCATGCTTTTTTCCGGAAGTCCACATTTTTTTCTACCAATAGCTCACATTTGAGATCTGCTTAATTAAAAAGTAATGCTCCTTTTGTTGGTCTCATAATTATTATGCTTAACAAGGAAAGTAGATAAGTAAAAATATGTTCAATGTTATCTTGTTACTGCTTTTATTTATTTTACTAAATTTCGAAACTTTTTTCCGACACAATAAACATAGTATTAAGGACACATGGGTCCCCTGGCGTGTCTCCTGCTTTTTATTTAAAGGTCATACCGTAAGGTTCAAACATGCAAAGTTTTATGCTTTTCCGGAAGTCCATAATTATTTCTATACATACTACTCTAACAAGCTTGGATGAGTTTGAAAATAAACCATATCTGACTTACACGCCATGACACACCATATGCCACCACTCTCATCCCCTAAATTACTTTTTTTAAATATTTTATTTTATGAAGTTACTTTTGTCATAAAGGAAAACATGGAACTTTCAAAAACTTGCCATGTTTTCCTTTATGACAACCCATCTCCCCCACCCCACCCCACCAACACACGCACACGCAAGATGCTCAAAGAGGACCTATCATTTAAATGATATCTTAAAAAGTCTCGAAATTTAAAGGAAAGTATTAATGGATCCCTTTCTAGTTAAATTGGAAATTGTATGGACTAAAGTACAATGGATGATCCATTGAGGGGAGTTTAAACATATGTTTGCCGGATTTTAGGCGGGAGCGTGACGGGTACACAGCTGTTCATAATTGGATTTAACAGCTAACATTTTCTGAAAATGCACCATAATTCACCAAATCTAAACCGCCGATCAAGATTTCACACCCCTCCTCGCACCCTTCCCCATCCCCGCCTCCCTCTAAACTCCAATTCTTGATCCACATCTGATTTATCCTACTGGAATATTTCGTTGGGTATATTTTGTACTGTTGTAGTTGTATCATGTTATGCGTTCGACCGCTTAGAAATTCGTATCAAATTTTAAGAGCATCTTTAAAAGAAGCGAAATGAAGAAAAAAAAAATCTCCTGTTGAAAGTAATAGTGTGAATGGAAATATCCTTGATTCACCTTATCTATCTTCTATAAAATTAAAATCGGAATACTCTGCATTAGGTTAGATGTCAAAATCATAAAAAAAGGTCGAGGAGAACTGCTGTTCGTAGATAAATAAGACGACTTGATATCAAGATGTTATGGTGTATTTAATGTTCACACATATCGATTATAGGATAGTTTGAGCAAAATTAGGACATATATTTAAATTTTATGAAAGTCACGCCTCCACATCACCACAAATACACATGAGGCAAACATATATACCACTTGCCGTAGGATTGATTTATATCGAGTAGCTCTTAAAAGCATTCGTTTAAAGGACATTCACATTAACATTATTTTAAATAGGTCTATAGCAAAATATAGTAATCATATGTAATCATATGATATATTTATGATTATCTATAAGATATCTATCCATTAAATTTCTCATTATATGTTGACGTAACCTTTGGTTATGACCCTATCGTTTTGCAACGTACTGCATGCTTGGTGGACCCTTTTACAGCTCGCCACTATGCTTTCTCTTTAATTGTACGATGACCGGACAGGCTGTGGACCCTATAATGACGCCTACCTAAAGCCCATTGGGACGGTGGCATTTGATGTTTGTCTATAATCTTTCCTGTCGTGCCCTTAATGGTTTATTCTTTCGTTGCTCTGGCTTCTGCCTAGTCATTGAGTACCTTCATTGTGGCTTTCTAGGCTATTGTTTTTTTGTATTATATTTACACGAGCATATTTGTGTTTTACTTATATTGCCTATTGATGCTGCCTTGTTGGTTAGAGATTAAATCATGGCGGGGATTTCTTTATTTACACTATCCTGTTTTAATGGGTTGACAGTAGGGTAAGTTCGAAGTTTGGTGCACCCTAGAACCGGTTTAAACCCCCAGTGTCCTACTTTGCCACTGACCGTTCCAAGGCGTTTGCATTTTTTATTACTTTTGCCTTTTCGTTTGTCTGTTTGCATGTTTGTTTTTGTGTTTTGTGGTTGACTGTCGTCCTTGAATGCTGCTTTCCCTGTCCGATATTTTTATCCTTCTTTGGTGTTGTGTTCAGAAATAGATTCGACTTTGTCAGAACAAACATGTGTGAATTTATGATAGATAATGACAGCAGATGCCAGCAGTAACATAATACATTCAGATACTATTTGGAGATTATAGCTACATTTAATGCATCTCTCGGATTGCAAGATATTATAGAGTTGCATGAAATATATCATTTAAATCTCTTCGGCTATATTGTATTTCATTGTACTCAACCAAACATAACAAAAACACGGTACCTGATGTAACAGATACGTTATTAATACTGTTATATTAACTGATGTTAAATTTAAAGATACAATTAAAAGCGTACTCTGCTTTAGATATGGGATCCTTATGAAACGTTAAACCTCTAAAATATTTGAGAATCTCCCTTATGACATCATTTCACCTGCATGTTATTGTCTTACACTATATTTTCATAAAAGTAGACAACAGAATCACATTTGTTATATATACATTATTTTCCAGTCGCTTTAGCACCAACAATAACTTGCCTTGTGAGATGGTGTAATGATAAAAATGTGCAAGGGAGACAACTACCAACAGTGTATTTTCATACAGTGGAATATTCATTTTCTATTTAGAAACATTGGATCAGCTTCGCCTTCTTGAAAAAGGAAGTATATTTGAAATTATACGTTTTGCTTTTAGCAGAAAAAATCAAGTGTACGTAAAAAATAACCAATAAAAACAGCTATAAAGAATGTATGTTGCGGCTTATTCTTCTCGGAAAACTATATGGTTGAATTTTCTTGTCTGAATACAAGTACAATATAATTATTGTATTAGAATTACGATGTTACCTTTATGTCATAAAGGTGTTACCTTTTTATAATTTTTTTAGTGCAGGTCAAAAATCGTGTTACCTTTAGTGCAGCCGCTGTTAATTTTAGTGCAGACTTTTTTGTTGACTTTGGTGTATGTTGTTACCTTTAATCCCAAACGTGTTACCCTTATTGCAGTTTGTTACCTTCAGTGCAGTTGTTACCTTTAGGGTTGCAACATTGGTGACTGTGTTTTGTGAATGCTACATTTCATGTTCGACACAACATGTATATATTGATACATTCAGAACACATCCTCACATGATGTATTGATCTCATTTAAAATGCTCAATTTCGGTATTCCCGTCAGAACCTGGTTTAAACCCCTAGCGGCCAATTTACTACAGACCGTTCTAATTCGGTATTGTTAACCGCTTTATGCTTGTGGTGTCGCATACCCTGCATCTATTGATCATTGCATTTGTTGTTTTAAATGCGGTTTTATTTGGTGACTGTGTTGTGTGAATGCTTCATTTCCTTTTCGACAATATCATGCATATATTATTATGTCAAAAAAACACACATAGAAAGCCACAAAGTTTGTATTCAATGACTTGTCAGAAGCCAGAGCAACTAGAGAATAAACCATCAAGGGCGAGACAATATTTAAGAGGAAACTTGAAAGATTGCATCCATTACAGAATTTCGTTTACAATGTATACAGGACAAATGTAAACGTTATTATATATGATCCACAATCTTTCGGGTCATCCCACAACCAAGTCTTCGCATAGTTACAAAAAATAAACAACACTTTTCTGCATCTTTAAATTCATCATCAGATACTTTTCATATCGGTCGTGCCAAATTAAAGAATTCAGACTTAGAAATAAAATAATACATTTACATACATCACATCGAAAAAACAAACAGCTGTTAGCATACGTTCCATTTACGTAATTTTCATACTTTGTATCTACACTACGGAAACGGCTAAAAGGCCATTGCAAAAAATAAAAATGTTAATGTGTCTACAGAGTCCATAATTTCCAACAAGGTAAACAAACATCAACTGTTTCAGGAGTGATCAACCCACGACAGTATAAAGTCTTCTCAAATATTACACACCAATTGCTGTATTTGGTATGTATAACCCTCCGCTGCTATAAAAGTAGACATAAACATCAAACAGGAAATGTAGCATTCACAGGACACCGTCAACCAAAACACGCAAATAAACAAACAACAATTACCCGGATGAAAACAAGCGAAGTTTACAACACCACAAACATAAACATGTATATAATAGGGGCACCGTACCGCATATGATCGGCCAGTGTTAAACACGCCGCTGAGGATATAAATCGGGCGAAAGAGTGCAATAAACCTCATTCTTTCATATTGTCATCCCAATTAAATGGGACAGTGTAATTATAGAAAGAAATCTCCGCCAGGCTATATCCTCTAACAAACAGTAAAGCATTAATAGGAAACACACGTGATCATGTATATATGTATATATAAAAAGCCTAAAAAGCCACAAAGCAAGCACTCATTGACTTGGCAGACGACCAACATTCACCGTTACCACTCCTTTCAGGATGTATGTAGACGTCGTCATGGGGTCCAAAATCTGTCCAGTCAGCGCAGTCAGAGCATAATGGCGAACTGTAAATGGGTCAAGCACTAAATGTCCTGTGCGTTGTAAATTGGTAGGATCATTACCTCTTTTGATAAACGTTCTAAAATGATCATGACCAAGGATCTTACGGAGTTCGTAAATCACGTCATCATAGAAGTCAGATTTTGAATAGGTAGAGGCACATAGTTGCTCGCGTAAGTGGGGAAAATTAACAATTTCAAATTGGAAGTCATTTCTCTTGTCATAAAATTTGCAAATTGTATCTCCATATTTTCAGTCGAAAGATGTACATCGAGGAAAAAAGCGACATTATCAGATATATAAGGTTCGGTGAGTTGAAAGACACAGTTAATATATACCTAATCTTAACCCCATACTATTAACATGTTTACGAAATACTGTACGATTGTTTACCCAATATAGTACAATTGTTTACCCACTATGGTACAATTGTTTAGACAATATGGTACGACTGTTTACCCAATATGGTAAACTTGTTTACCCAATATGGTACGACTGTTTAGCCAATACTGTACGACTGTTTACCCAATATGGTAGACTTGTTTACCCAATATGGTACGATTGTTTAGCCCCCATAAAGTCGGTATAAAAGTAGAACAGTAAGATAGCATTCACAAACCACAAACGCGCGTACAGAACATCACGACAGTTACAAGAAAAAAGCAATTTAGGTCACACCACAAACATAAACTGGTTGACAATATGTGAACCGCCTTGCAACGGTCAGTGGCAAAAAAAGACCGCCTGGGGTTTAAACCAGATTCTAGGGTGCACACAGCCTCACTTTAGAAGTTATCTAAAACAACAGCAATGACAATGAAACTTGTATTGGTTTTGTATCTCATTTGTATTTCTTTTTTTTTTGTCTTCTCCCCGTCTGGTTACCGGGGTAGAATATAACCACAACAATCTCACAAACACACGGTCACATGCAGATTGGAAGGACCTCCCCCCCCCCCCCCCCACCCCCTCCCACACACACACCCATACCCATTCATATTCATTTTTAGTTTTTTTTCCAGTGTCTACTATAGAATGTGCAGCAACTCTGCAGTTCTGCAGGTAATAGGGTTCTAGGCCCATTCTCCATATTTTATCTTGATGTAACTGGAGGATGAGCTTGGCATGTTTATTCCTGTTAGGCGCCATATAACCTTGCATGTGTGCCTTAAAACCAAAATTCAATTGTCTTCTCTTACAATTCAAAGTGCATGTTACAGATTGACGTTTTTCTACGTCATCGGGACAGCGTTCTATATTCCAAATGAGCACACGCGATGTCAATATATAATAAGTTCACATACTTAACGGAATTTGTTTCTCCGAATTAAGTAACCTGGTATTTTAAAGTGCCTCTGTAGTGCGGTGTGACCAAGAAAAATAAATGAGTTTTGACCTATTAAAAATTTGCAAAGAAACACAAATGGAGGCGGTCATCTTTGAACGATGACGTCTTCGCGCCTTTTTACCATATATGGCATACTCATTAAATGTCTTTTAAAGCAAAGAAAATCACTGGAAATGAAAAATAATCATACAATTTGTACATTTCACATCTGTATATCTATTTTTAATCAATGTGCAGTGATTTTCTTTGCGTTATAATATAGTTTGCCAATTTGTCAAAATAGTAAAAAGGCGCGATCCAAGATGCCGCCTCCATTTATGTTCTTTGCAAATATTTAATAATTCATATCTCATTTATTTTTCATGGCATTTTGATAATTCTTTCAGCTATTTTTAAGGTTGTCAGAGCCATTTTAACTAAATCTTGTTTGAAAATAGTGCATCAACCTTTTTAATATATAAACTTGCGGTATGGCGGAATATGAGATACAGACTGATTACAATGATTATATAATAACATTACAATATATGCAAACTATCATAACATATACTGTCGATAATGTCGTAATACGTTTTATGTATGTTTGAATATATCTTGTTCTTGTCATCAAAGCTATGCGCAGCAATAGTATTCAAATTCAATATCTTTACAAATTTATCAAAATTAGTTTCAATTTTAATTAATTTAGTACATCAATGCACATGTGACTTATTGGCCAGATAAAACACTTGGTCGGTGACGTACGTGTTAAAATCAGCATCGCCATCATTACCTTTAGCGTATTTTAGTTATATTTGTTACCATGGTAACCGAACCTGTAAGAGAACATAAGACCACTAAGTGTCGCCATGACCAGAGATGTTGAATATTAAATATTCCAAACTAAATGCTAAATTACATTATACATTCTGATGAATGTTTGAGTCTTTCCCTTCGCTGATTCCGCCTTAAAGTTAATACATGGACACAAACAAATTTCTAAAATTAATTTATCAGAAAATAAAATCGGTTTTAATTTAATGTTAAAATAAATGGAATTAAAAGCTTAACATGTGTTGTATTCGAATATAAATAGCTGTCCTTGGGCGGCTGTATGGCTTGTGTGTGTGTGTGTGTGTAGTTCTAAGGTTAATAGTCCCTCCGCTAACATACTCGATAAGCCTTGTGGTATCTCACCGAGATGAGTACAATAGAGTCTGGACTTGCGGCTGTGTGGCATGTATGTGTGTGTGTATTTCTAATGATTAAAGTCCGTCCGCCTACGACAGGCGTCCTACCCGACGATTATAGGCAAAATGGAGTCTGGACTTTTATCTCTGTGTTTTTGTGTGTGATGTGATGATATGTCTACTTGAAGCAGCGAACTCAATGGTTTCTTTATAGTGCTGCCGCACTGAAATACCACGCCGTAGTAGACATGATACCCACCAGTCACATTATTCTGACACTGGTCAATCAGTCGTAGCACTACCCATTATTTGCTCGTCAGGCAAGGGTTACAAGTGAATACTCCATTTTTAAAGCCTTTGGTATGACGCGGTCAGGGGACTCGAACCACGACCTCCCGAATGCAAGGCAGACGCTCTAACCACTACACCACAATGCTTCGGTGCGGCTGTGTGGCATTTGTATCATGTATCAAAGAATAAAAGCAATGTCACTTATACCCTGAGCAAAAATAAAAAGTACCCCTTTTTCTTTCCACTATTATATAGACAGCAAAACCGGAAATAATAAATGATGAATATAGATTAATTAGATCGATCACCACCAATACTGCATACAAAATATGTTTTTGAAAAGTTCAGTACATAAGGAAATTAACCCCATTTTTCCTTAAACAATGCATGTTTGGGAAAAACACATACAATCCACAAAAACTGACTGTCCAAGACAATATTCTCTATACGTTGCTTTCGAGAAAAAAACACACAGAAAAACACAACACCGATTTGTTTGATTATCAAAAATCATTAAATTACCTCCCTTTAAAGTTTTCTTGTAGCATGGTCACAGACAATTCTCTTTGTTCAGACACAGGGGTAAATCGTTTAATTGAAAAATAAGACCTGTCAGAATAACTGTGAGAATAACAGTGAGAATAACAGTTAGAATAACTCAAATAGAGCTGAAATGGACATGCTACAAAACAAATAGAGTATGGTTTCATCTCGATGGTTACGCTACGCCCATCTCGATGTTTAAATGAACCAAATCAATGAAACCATACTCTGTCTATTCTATTACATGGCATCCATAAAAGAGTATCGCTTGGCAAAATTTGAAACTACTCACTGAAGTGTTCTTAAAAACATCAAACATTGTTTAATTAAAGTGCTGTTCAAGCTGTCCTGCGCCCTCAAAAACTGACCTATGGGATTACCAGCTTTTTTGGTGAATATAGAACATCATGACAATTATTTGCGTTTACTTTTGTTTCCTGGTCATGTGTTCTAGTAATCCTACGTGGACTAGGTATATTGTGATTTGTGGAATAAAACATATATTTACATTCACTTGAGACTTTCCGTTGAAAAAAAAGATAGCGTTTGATTTCGAATAAACTTTACTTTACCACGCACGACTCGCACGTATCCAATGTGTCTCTGTAGAAAATAACCATTACTTCATTTTTCAAGAAGGCACTCGCCTTGCACGCACCGCACTGCATATGCACGCACGCACGCACGCTTGTACGCACAGCACTGCACATGCACGCACGCACGCTCTGCGCACGCTTACAGGGAGTCTCATTAGAAAATAGCTATTCCATTATTTGAACATACACTGACGGCATTGGTCTCTCTTGCATTTGTTTTTTATCATTGTCATGCTTCGAAGGCACGTTGTAGTCGATACTATAGCAACGGGAAAATAATGTAATTATGATAATTGATTCGCAATTTTTGACGTGTATGCGTTTTTAAACGCCGGTAGTGAATGGAAAATTTATCATAAAGCTCTATGTACCGCGGAGGAAATAAAGAATCAATCTATCTACTTGCCTTTTGCATGTGGGATAAGTGTTAAGTCATGTACATTTAGTTCAGGGAATGAGTCTTGCATGTTCCAAAGAAATTATGTATATCTGTAAAACTGTAAAAAAAAAGCCGTGGGATTGTGAGTTATTATGATCTGTTTCGTGTCTGTATACAAAGTTGTATATTTCAGAGAATTACCGGACTTGGTTTCATTGGAGTTATACAAGACATTATCATCCATTCAATGTCTTGTGTTGTATTTTTGTCATTATGTTTAGTTTGTATATTGCTACACGAAATCAAATCAAGGGAGAACACTCATAACTTCAAGTATATACTTGATTAAAATTGGATACATTACCTTGTATTAGCCTCCTACTAAGGGCGCTGTAACGAAGAAAAAAGCGACCCCTACAAAATAATGAAGAGCCGGTCGTTTTACTTTGTAAAACAATGATGGTTTAAATTGTTCGTGAATACCCCTTTCTCAGAAAATAATAAGGCTACTGCTTTGAAACTTTACACACTTATTGTGGTCATTGGATGACCTAACATATCAAGTACCATGTTGAATTTTGACAAACGTATTCCAAGTCGGTAACACTGGTATTATCTTTTTCATTGTATATTTAATGTGCTCTTTGTTTATGGTACATTGCGTACCTATGGTGCCATTGCGCTTGCGTTCTGTGGTTTTCAAAGGACATATTTTCTGATTTTTATTAATTTTAGCTATATCGGCCAGCAGAGCTTATGGGATGGCGAGTTGTCCATCCGTCCGTTAACTTTTGCCTCGTTAACACTATGGGGCCTTCATTTTTTATCCGATCTTTTTTAAACTTTACCATATTGCTGATATCAATGACAGCTCGGATGAGTTCAAATACCAGCTACTTCAGACCAGTAACCCCGGAGTTATCGACCTGTAATTAGTTAAAATTGCTATATTTTGCCTCGTTAACGCGTTAGGAATAGTTCGAAAACCAGCCAGATCGGACCATTTACATCGGAGTTATGGCCCTTGATTTTGTTAAAATTGCTATATTTTACCTCGTTAACCTGATAGAGTCTGCATTTTTCATCCGAGGGCTGGTGAGGCAAGGTCGGTAGCGCGGCGGATTTGTAACCGGAGGCCCCGGGTTCAATCCTCCGTGGTGCCACTGAGTTTCGTCAGTGTTTCTTGGGCAATACACTTTCACTTAGTCTCGTCCGTCGGATGTGGACGTAAACCGGGCGGTCCCGCGTATCGCTCTATCCTCCGAGCACGTTAAAGAACCATATGAATCTATTCGATAAATAAGAGTAGGGCAGGTTCCCGGATTCCTATGTATCCTTCCCCTCTCTCTTGGGCGGCTCCAAATAACCTATACTGTGTTGATGAGCCGTTAAACAACATTCAATTCAATTCAATTAAAAGTAATAGTGTTATTGTTCTGTTTAATATGTACATAAGTACCTATTTATATTATAGTACTACTGCATTATATGAATTGCGTCAATCAATGTTATATTGTAACCAACGCGTGTAACTAACAGGCCTGCCAAATCTCCGGATACAGTCCGGATTTTCCGGATTTGTTAGTCGCTCTCCGGATCTCCGGATTTAAGTGTACAATCTCTGGATTTTCCATCAAAACAAAACGTTCGTGATTTAACAGCTATACTTTCACAGTTTATCATCTATTTCCCGAATTGTATATAAGGGTCAATTCAGTAGGGGTCATCACTGTAATGCACTGACTGAACATACAATTAACACCTAAAGACATAATTAGATCCTTCAATGGCATAACGACATGCGTAATGAAGCAATATCTGTGATTTCTTTAATTGGTCAACCTAACTGAAATAGCAAGTGTGAGGAACTAACAACTCCTTGTGTGTGATTCCACTATAACAGTTGCTGCTGTGCACGATGCTTATAATTTGTTTAAGAGTTTTTGTGTAGAAAAGTAAGTGCACTTTCATAACAAAAACAAAACAAAAACAGTTGTGGTAGAAACTAAACTAAATCTTTCTAATCGAAGTACTATGCTAATTTATTATTTTCTATAACTATCAAACAATGCACCAACTTGTATTAATTGCATAAATAATTTAAATTTGCGCTTTAAAAAAAAAGAAGTGTGAAAATCAAGACGCGCACTTCAAATGTCCATTTAAAATTTTCTTCGCGAATTTTAAAATCTTAAATTTTAAAAATCTCAGGATTTTGTTTTAAAATGTTTTGGCAGGCCTGCACTAATCCTATCAACACATTAATATAAAGTTGCACAGTTGCGATGTTTTTACAACAGATTAAATTGATTTACAAATACAAAATAAAATCAATGGTTATCACTAATGCTATCAACGAACTAAAAGAATGTTAAAAGGTGCGATGTTTTTACACGTGATTAGATTATAAGCATTCACTGTCCATGTATGACACACTTTATTTTAAAATAAAGCTGTGATTTAAAGACAAAGTGACTTGAGCGATAATTATTTGTTTTAATTGATTTACACATTGATTATCAAACAGTATTTGGCAACGTGCATGTCTTTAATTGATACAATTAATAAGCTAATTTATTGCACAGTTGCAACTTTGTCTTTAAATCACTGCTTTGTTTTAAAGAAATTAAGTCATAGTCCTACATGGAAATGTTCAAACTGCAAATAAATAATAACGTATGTATATACACATGTTACAAATACAAATATCTTTATTCAGCAATTTTACATTGAAGCCTACTCAATTATACAATATATGAAGATAGTGATATAGTAGCTGTAAGCTAGTAGGAGAAACCCTGCCCCTCCAGACGGAATTTTAAGCACCCTATTTTTCTGAAAGCCCATTATGTGTAGAGCATTTTGGAGCATGTGTGCCATCTGAGCGTTGGGGCTTTATCGTGTTTCAGTGTGTAGAATACGTTACCTATAAAATAAGAATTAATTTGACTGCTTTTTGAAGACTAAAAATGTATGCAAGTAAAGGCTTGTATTTTAAATTGTCTTCAATATTCTTGCCCTTTAAGATACAAACTTTCGTTACACTGCCTTTTTATACCTTGGATACCTGCATTACTAAGCCTACGTTACCGTAATTTACGTTACCTTGTTTTATTAAGTTTTTTTAACCTAATACTTAAGAACATTAATGATGTTACATCCGAAAATTGTACCAAACCTTACAGATACCAAAGACATACGTGCCCATGATATTAATAATGTTTGGTTATTGTAATGTCCGTTAAATTGTGTGTTTTTAAATCATTTTCTATTTTCTGCATGTTAAAATAAATAATAGAACAAATCATCAAATAATATTAAAGTTTTATTGCAGCATCCTTTAAACGTAATTAATTGTAACAACTCATTTTGAACATTATTTATGCTTTTTAAACTGCAAAATTTCGTTTCACAGAATGTTTATACCTTTGATACCTGCGTTATTAAGTCTACGTTACCGTAATTTACGTTACCTTGTTGAATGAAGGTGTTTGGTTTAAGAAAATAAGAACATAAATATTTTATATTCGAAAATTATTTCAAACATCTTAGTTTGTCGTAAGATGACCCTAGTGGTTGGGGCTAACTCAGGAAAGGATCAGTGACGGTGAATGCATTTACATAAGTTTAATGCAACTTTCAAAATATGTTAAATATATATACAATTATCAAAAAAAAACAAGCGAATACAGAGATGAAATATGAAAAGACTGTTCTCATGAACGCTTAAAACGTTCTCAGTATTGTCACAAATACTGAATATGTCGACTGACTATATACGACACTAAAGTGTTGTTAAAGTTATAACCATGTTGATGTTCACACGGATTATGATCTAGCGCGGTAACTGTGATGCGAGAGAGCTCATGAATATGATGATGCGCGAATCCAATGGGTGATTGTCATCAAATGCCTTTTATAAGGGTTGATGACGCGATATAATGATAATTAACCTCCACTGAGGTTGTGGAAGATGTTCCTCCAGTGAGGACTGATAACGGGACCACCTCGTTTCCCGCGGGTTGTCGATTCTATAACCTGGCCATGTTGCACAGGTACGGGGACCGCCTCCACCGCTCGTATCGTTATATGTTGATTCTGGTGTCGAATCACCTAAAGGGCTTACACACCCTAAAGGCTTAGCTCCACTCCGGGTGGCTTATATGCACTGGACGTTTTTTCTGCACCGGACAGGTTATCTGCACCGGACGGATTATGCTGTAATAATACATACGTTTTAGATGTCGGTTCATAAACCCACCAATCTTATATAATTATCATTACACAAACAAATCATTATCTAATAAAGATATGCAAACCACTCTCTAATTATGAGGAGTAGCAATGGATGTATATTCTACAACGCCATGTATACGCGTCGAACATTTATACTAGTCACTCATCTCATTGTTAACTAATGCACCTATTATACCACGTTATCAGTTTAATATCGTTTTACAATTAATGATCAATTACAATAATTACATCTACAAGTAACTTTAAAATCATATGCTAGTCTCAAGTTAATGTTTGCGAAACATGAAAGCAAACCGGATGTCGTACATCGCCAACGAAGATGACGCCGCCCACTGAATACAAATGTACGAGTTCATAAAATAAATACTGACCACATATTGCCTGTAAATTTTGCCGGTTCCAACCTCTGCTCACACAAAGTAACTTTCAATCACTACCGGCCAGGACTTGAGAACAATGCATTTTATAACCGACGTTCCGCCCAAAACATTATTTCCCACATTCATTCCGTGATACACGTGGCTAAATCCGCAGTATTAAATTCTACACGAAAGGACCCTTACACAATTTTGCCTTTTATACAACTAGACCTATACTCTTACATGCATTAGCACAAAACTAAACTTATTAAACGACCCTTCCGGACGCCCTCTGGCGGCCACTTAAAATTGCACGCTTTTCCGTGTTACCTGAATATATCATGGACATTGTGAATTGTTTCAACTAAACAATGGATTAGCGTGTGACTGACAGGTGCTTACAAGAGCTGTGTACCACCAATACGTTCTACTCGTGACTATTTTGTGACATAGTTATAATAGACATACTTATACCATAATGTGGACAATTTTGGTTCTTGTATTATCCGTCACATTATGTGTGTTTTTAAATAATTAATTATAATCTTCTATGTGTTACCAGAAATCTAGAAAATTCAGCCAGTTAGATTTTACAGATGTAAATG
The DNA here is from genome assembly GCA_037043455.1 of Cyrtodaria siliqua. Taxonomy (NCBI): domain Eukaryota; kingdom Metazoa; phylum Mollusca; class Bivalvia; order Adapedonta; family Hiatellidae; genus Cyrtodaria; species Cyrtodaria siliqua. The sequence goes on from JAWPHD010001283.1 coordinate 104,067, forward strand.
TTAATACAATATTCCTCTACAAATCATCAATGGTAATAACAAAGTTTGAACATACATGCAATTATTTCAATGTTAATGTCACCTCATGTATTAAACGTACGTTACCAATTAAATTAACATCATTTTATTTAAATACCACATCTAAGTATCAAATAAAAACATGGATATACATCTTTATTTTCTTTTTTTATACTATTTATACATAGGCAAACATTGAATGAAATGAAGTTTGTATATCATTTACAAGATTCTTTCGTTTTTTTTACGTTACCAAATTCAAAGAAAAATAGCAAATTGTATGCACAGTTTTAACTGATTATGTATTCATATATTAATAAATTATAACACATTAAGCAATTTCAACATATTCACAGAATGAATTGAACTTGACTTACGTTACTAACAAATATAAATGTATAGCTCTATCAGATAGCACGCATTTTCATGGAAATATATCACATCATATGAGCTCATAATTCCTCTATACATTGTCATCACTTTCTTCAAACTCAATATCAATAATTTGTTGACTTCCATATCTTACTGACGATTATTGCTTCCTTCTGCAGTTTCAGGCTCTTTGAACATGATGTCATCCCACTATTGTGATGCAATATCAACAATAGTCCAGTCAAATTCAATAACTTTATCTTCTCTCATTTGTTTCTGCGTCTGATAGGTCTGGTTAATGTTGGTCAGTATGGTGCCACAAAAACATTTGAACGTGTGCATGGTCAAATGCATGATTATAGAAAATTGACACGGCGGCAAAAAGCTCTAGTTGTGTCCTTTGAATTTTCGCGAAAACATATTTCGCATCCGTATAAAGAGGGTTGCCATATAGGCGGCACACTATCCTCTCCGTGATATCCGTATTTTTGTTTTTGAAGATCATCCGAACATTCATGCTGCTGCCTCTCCCTACAAAGCCATTGGTTGTAACACAGCTTGTAAATCAACAAAATGAAATGTGGGTAGTAAAGAGCAAATATCATACCAATAACCTCTACAATTTCTTTCACATTCAACATCTTTACTCACCCCAGTGCCAAACATGACATAGTTACGGTTGTATTACTGAAACAAATGTTGAAAGCAGGATCAGTATGTCTGTGTCAGGAGAACACACCACGATTGTTTCTGATGTTGGTGAGGATTGATCATCTGCAATAGTAAGCCGGGGACATTATTTCCTAGACAAAGTAGGTTTCATGGCCTTGGAGGTTTGGTGCATATCTGTCTGTTTCCACTGGCCGCAAATGAGATTAATGAATTGTGTCGTATTGTGATTACTCTTCAATCACGATATTAAGGTCCTCGTTTTCGGCCCTGACAACAGCGAAAGTTGGGGTATCACCGCGCCTCTTGCACTCAAACTACTTGATAGATCTAGAGACGCAAATGTCTGTCACAAAGTCGACTACATGTGCTTTGGTATGTACGGCAAACACCAGCTCTGCCAAATCGTCAAACGTACCAGGAACTGAAGGCTGACTGTGAGGTGTTGCATTACCTTCACACACATACACAGTATATTCAGTAGGTTGCTGTGTTGCTGGCTCAACTGATACTTCTAAGCGGTAGAGTAATTTGGCTTTTTCAGTTCTAACTGAATTGCCATCAGCTGTTGCAAGGGAACATGGTACAGAGCCTAGAGGATATGATAGATTCAATCAGTACTGTTATTCATTCGATCTTTGGAGATCGCTGAGCCCGATACTTATAGTTAGTTATCGGTGGTACATTTTCAATTTCTTTTGTTTTCTTACTTAATTTTTATTCGGTGGTTCCACTACTCCGGCCGATAAAAGGCTCTGGGTATTGTTTAACCACTCATAGGATATGTTGTCTGTTTTTTATACGCAGGCTTCATAACCGCTGCTCCCAACTAAATTCCATTATGTTTATTTCGCTCTTCGGGGCATTTCATTTTATTAGATACTGGGACCATACGCCGTACGACATGGGGAATACGTTAAAGAAGGATAGCTCCATGTCCACCGCCATATGCATGCCATCTTCGGGATGGTTAAAATTTTGTGCTGTTGTTTTTATGAATATTGAGTTCTGCTCAACCCGGGGCTAGAGGGCGTGAGCGGTAGCTAGCATATTTCACTACCACTCATGAACAGTCTCAATCAAACCGAGACTGCAATATTTCGTATGTGTCGAGCTCGGCCGTTTCTAAAGGTCCATTATCATACTCTTTTTTAAGATCTGTCTGATACCTGATCAATAAGGAAACCAATTGACCAAATATAGTGTGTTTTTGATCGGGTCGGCGTGTCAATTAACAAGTCCTTGACAAATATGTCATGGTCTTCTCATCCTGATGCTGAAATAGATCATCAGCAACATCTCTCTATGCTGGAATGCCGGACGATCAGAGGTATAGCTCATAGTCATTGATATCAACTCGGAATGGGGTTTGTGAAAGCAATGATATATTCCGTGGCTCTTCCCAAGTCTTTCTAGTTGTTCTTCGTTGGATGGGTGCAGTTCTTTGCACGAATAAATAACTTCTGATGCCATATTTGGCATCTCTTGAAAGTGGCCTCTAGCAGCTTTACTCTACATTGACGTGTAAGTACCAGTGGTATTATCTGTATGCTGTATAGTTTCTATTGAATCCAATGATGTTATCTTGAAAATGTGTATGTTGATTGATAGTTTATTAATAGTTATGTGACTTGTATCAAAGTGGATTCCGGCGCCAACGAGGCACAGCAGACAATCTCATTCGATTTGAATCGTTTATTAAGGAAGCTTTCATGAAAAAAGAACATCTAGTCGCTGTATTTTTTGACTTGGAGAAAGCTGATGATAATGCATGGAAATACGGTATTATGAATGATCTTCATGACTCTAGTCTTAGAGACCGAATACCCATTTTTATAGGGAAATTCTTAGATGATAGGCAGTTTTGTGTCCGAATGGGTTCAACCATCTGATATTCATGAACAGGAGATGGGTGTTCCACAGGGCTGTATACTCTCTGTCACGCTTTTTAATATAAAGAATAACAGTATAGTAAAATGCATCAATACAGGTATCGATTGTTCTCTATATGATGACGATATATGTTATCGTGCAAAAAACATGAATAATATTGAGAGACAATTACAACAATATCTCAATAAACTTCAGACCTGTTCTGATGAAAATGGTTTTAAATTTTCTAAATCTAAAACCAATTGAATACACTTTTGTCAACTACGCAAACATCACGAAGACCCTCATCTAACACTGGGCGGTTCACCTCTACCAGTAGTGGATGAGACAAAATTCCTAGGTCTCATTTGTGACCGTAAATTAACGTTTATACCACAACTTAAATACTTGAAGGCCAACTGCCTTAAAGCTATTAACTTACTTAAAGTTGTTGCAAACACTAATCGGGGAGCATTTCGAAAAAGTCCTCTTGCGACTTTACAGATCTCTTATCAGATCCAAGCTCGACTACGGCTCAGTATTATATGGTTCGACTCGCAAGTCATATTTGCAGATGCTCGACCCTATACATAATCAAGGATTACGACTCGCCTTAGGATACCTCTCGGTATCTGGATGACATATTGAACATTGACAACCCTTTCTTTTCAACTATGGTTAATTATATTTATCCTAAAGAACTTCAGCTTAACAGAGCTAATATATCTGATAATAACGCTTCTTTTCTTGATTTAGATCTCTCGATTGAAAATGGTAAAATAATTAGCAAATGTCTATGACAAGAGAGATGATTTTAATTTTGACATTGTTAATTATCTCCACTTGGATGGGGATGTTCCCCGAGCAACTTCTTATGGGGTATATGTGTCTCAACTTATTCGTTTTTCTAGAGCTTGTACTCGAGTTGAGGACTTTAATATTCGTAATCTTTGTAAAACTAAAAAGTTACTAAATCAGGGTTACCGTTACCATAAACTTCGTAAAACCTTTGCAAAATGTTATTATCGTAACCCTGATCTTCTTTCCAAATATAAAAGTAATTTAAGGACTCTTCTGCGACAAGGACTATCACAACCTGACTTCTATGGTGATGTGATTTATAAACTTCGTAAGATTCTTGGTCATGATCACTTTCATATTATCTTTGTTAAACTTGTTAAAAAGTTTATCAAAAGAGGTTATGACCCTATCATTTTGCAACGTACTGCATGCTTGGTGGTGGACCCTTTTACAGTTCGCCACTATGCTTTCCTCTTTAATTGTACGATGACCGGACAGGCTGTGGACCCTATGATGACGCCTACCTAATACAATAATTCTTTATTAAGTAATCAAAGGCCTCCGGCCCACAATACAAGTATAATACATAATGTGAACTATAACACCCCACCTGATCAAATGTCATACAATTCCAACTAAATTTCAATATTTAACTGTGAGTACGAACTATACTTCATACCTGTTGATCTCTGATCTTTAACATGTTATGAATAAAAGATGAAATTCTAAATATCGTTGTTTTATTTGTACAACAAAGAAGAGAATAAAACGTTTCGATGGATTTATTGGCGGATATTGAATGTAGATATCGATTACGCAAATCTGTGTATCTATGACAAAAGAAAAACGCATGGTACTCGTCCTCAACAACTTCAATATCATTATGAACAAGACAATGAGTGCAAATGCGTTCTTCTCTATCCACGCCGACATGTCTACCCGTCTCTATATTTAGTTTATGACTTGAGCATCGAAATCGTGCCATAGCTTTTCTCAAATGAAATGGCATATCTAAACTAATGTATTTCTCAACGTTTAAAAGAGATTTGAAGTGTTTGTAATGGTCACATCGCGAAGAATTATCGATACTACTGTGCCAATCTTGTTTTAAGCAATCTGCGATCCTTAACTTGAGTTGGGACATAAATATATCAGGGTTACCTATATCTTGGGCTATCCATACGAAACCGAATCCAAACTTAAAAAGAAGATGTCTAACTTCTGATGCCCATGTTTTCCGACCTACATCGTCCAACGATTTAAGCATATTGTAACAACTTTTTGAATATCTAGTATTAGGCATTTGTAGGAGTTTACACTAATATTTTATACATCTTGAATAATATTCGTGGCATAACGGTAGTCTTCCGCACTCGCCGATAGCCATGCTATTATTTACCGAAAAGTTGATACCAAGGAACGATTTACATACTCGTGACTATACCGATTCGATTTTGTCGGAATATGCGAAGCCCCAAATTTCTGAACCGTAACACAGTATGGGTTTGACCATCGCATCAAATATCTTAAACATTTCTGTACTGTGAAAGTAACCAAACTTACTTTGATAATATTGAACAGCTTTTATAGATTTTTTAGCCTGTGCTGCTAATTTTCGTTTTGCATTTGACCATGAAAGTTTGGGAGTAAATATGAGCCCCATATATTTATACAAGGACGTTGTTTTTATCGGACTATCCCCAAAAGTCGATTTTTCATAGTTACGCAACGGTCCACCTTTTCTAAAGACTATTACTTCGGTTTTTGAGAGATTTACTCTCATACCTGTCTTATCGCAGAAATCTTTAATTACATTTATTTGTCTTTGTAGTTGTATCGTAGTTTCTGCACAGTTTCCCAAATCATCCGCAAATAACAGCGTTAATATGTCAGGAATGTCATTTGTTACAAATATACCAGTCTGACATTTCTCTCTCAGAAGAGTACGTAAGTCATTAATAAAAAGCACAAACATCAGAGGACTGCTTACATCCCCTTGTCTTGTACCAATCTTACACGGGAAACTCTCCGTTAATTGATCATGTGATTTAACACAAGCAGATAAGTTACCGTACATGCTACTGACAATTTTTAGAAATTTCCCGTGCACATCTTTACTCATTAGGCTAGCCATGAGAATTGAATGCCGCAGCGTATCGAACGCTTTAGCGAAGTCAACGAACAGACAATAGAAGCGACCTCCCTTTCGAGATAGGTATTTTTGCGCTAACGCTTGTAAAATAAACATATTATCAACAGTAGAGTAACCTTCTCGAAACCCCGCTTGTGCCTCGTCTATTTTATTATTCTGTTCAGCCCACGTATATAATCGGTTTTTAAGGATTGTAGAAAATATTTTGCAAATTGTATTTATGAGGGAAATACCGCGATAATTATTAGGGTCATTTATCGATCCATTCTTGTGAATCGGACACATAATACTTAGTTCCCATGACTCGGGGAATTGGCCTGTGTTAAATATTCCATTAAATATCTTTGTAAGAATTGATGTCACCATATCGACTGTATTTATGAAGAATTCTGGTACCAGTCCGTCACTTCCGCTACTTATGCCTGTTTTTAAGGACGTAATACTTTGGCGCACCTCTAATTCAGTAATAGGATCGTTTAATACATCCGCCGTATTGTCATTATTCAGAGCCTCTTCTAGATCAATCTCAGTGAGATCGTCTGAATGAAGAAGATTCTTAAAATAAGTGAACCATTCTTCCGGTGTAATGGTTGATTTATTACATTTTGATTGGGTTGACGACTTAAGTGTTTCCCAAAACTTATTTGGATTACCTCGGGTATTAACTAGATCTTGCCTTTTTCTGGCTAAACAAATATTATGTTTTGTACGACATGTAGATTTGAACGTATTTTTTGATATTTTATAATTTGAGAGATCATCCTGGTTATTCGATATTCGAAATTTACGCAATAAGGAATATTTGACCTTTTTGAGGTTGTTACACTCATCATCCCACCATTGTGGTTGTGTTTGAAAATATTTGAAACGTTTAGCACGCATCGACATACTCTCTGCGCATTTGGTATACACGCTAATTAGAGTATCGGCTGCAATATTTATGTTTTCCTCTATACCTTTAACTATATCAGAGTACGAAGAGTTAAGCAAATAATTAAATTTAGTTAGAAACTCGTATTTTTTCGATTCTACCCAATTATATCGCACTACATCTGGACCTTCTCTATTCGGTGCCGTTTCCACATAAACGGATGCCGTATCATTTATATTGGTAACCCTAGGTGTAAGACTAATTTCACAACTCAAAGGGAAATGATCTGATTCATCGCGGTCTTCTACAGTAAAGTATGAGATAAACTCAAAAAGATCAGTGGATGCTATATTATAGTCCACAACGCTCGAACCATTATTTGCAGTACAAGTTATATTCCCTTCTTTGTCATCAAATAATCGGCCATTTAAGATGTGCATATCAAACAAACAGCAACATTCAGTAAGCAAAGTGCCATAATTATTGTATCTGATGTCTTTATTGTTTCTAGGTAAGCTGAATGTATCCCCCGTATATGGAGTATCCCCAAAGATATTATCTAATCTATCGTCTGGTATGAAATCTAGAAAATCTTTTGTACGCGAATTCAAGTCACCCCCCACAAACAATAAGTGATCAGTGTAGTCACTCTTTATTTTAGTAATATGATTTTCAAAAATGGTAATCCCATTTTCATCCCCTTGTTGGTAAATATAAGAACCTTCGGGCGAATTATATGTGAAATAGAATATAACATCTTGCATACCTTGAAACAATGAACCTTTAAAATGCAAAACTACACAGTTCTTAAAACATGTAAATATTCTTGTAATAAGATTATTTCTCGTAAAATATTGTTTCACAAATACACATACACCTCCGTTATTTCTACGAGATGAAGATTTTCTTCTGACATCGTCAAAACATGTATAATTATGTAGAAACTTGTCAAATTCAGTTTTATAGTTACTCCAAGTTTCGCATAAAGCTACTATGTCAAATACGCTAAAGCCCTTTTATTTCTTCATTTTCACTATATTTGTTCAGACCCTGTATATTCCAAGTTAGAATGTTTATGTTATTATTAACATCGCTAATGTTTATGTTTATATTTACATCATTATGAATGAATGAATCACTCGCATTCCTAATCGACGGGCCTTGGCCATCTCCTCAATCCACGTGTCCACCAGTAGCTCCTCCTTCCCTGTGGTTTTCCTCGTCACCACTGACCGTATCGGTAGCTTCTCTCTCTCGATTGGATAATCGCGATCCATTGACATGTGGGCGTGTTTGTTGTCCGCCGTAGGTTATGAATGATCGGCGTGTATGCTCTGTGTTTCTGCCGATACACGTGCATTCCTGTGTGTCATCATCATATTTGTATATTTTGTCGTCAATGAAAAGTTTATCGTACCTTATAGAGGCGTAACGTCCGTCTGATCGAGCCTCCATCATCTTCTTGCCGAGTTGCCACCGGTGATGTTTTACACGTGCTGTGTAGTCTTCACTGACCCTAATCGACGAATCTCTGCGGAGATTGTCTTTGGCGGTTCTCAACACTCGGTCTTTATCCTTAATTTTTGTGAATTTAACAATTATTGTGCAATTGCCATTATTCCGACCATTATTAATACGATGTGCACGCTCTATGTCCATTGTATCACCATCTTGAATCCCAATCGTGTCCTGAATACATCTCCGCACTTTTTCCTCGCTTACCTCCCATTTCTCGTTACTGGGGCCTTCAATACCATCGAAGCGTAGGTTATTCCGCCTGGAGTATGCCTCTTGTCTATCTAAGCCATCTTCCAATTTACGAATACGAGTCTCCAACTGACCATTTTTTTCTTGAAGTCTCACATTATCCTGTTTCAGATCGTCACACGTCTGTGTAATCTGTTCGAGTTGTGTGTTCAAACTCATCAAGCTAGAATTTATAACTGACATGTTCGCGTTTATAGTCGTGTTGAGATCGCGTTTTATCGACAAAGCCCATTGGGACTGTGGCGTTTGATGTTTGTCCATGATCCTTCTTGTCGTGTCCTTAATGGTTTATTCTCTTACTGCTCTGGCTTCTGCAATGTCACCTTCATTGTGGCTTTCTAGGCTATTGTATTTTTGTATTATATCTACAAGTGCATATTTGTGTTTTACTTATATTGCCTATTGATGCTGCCTTGTTGGTTAGAGATTAGATCATGCCGGGGATTTCTTAATTTACACTGTCCTGTTTTAATGGGATGACAGTAGGGTAAGTGTGAGGTTTGGTGCACCCTAGAACCGGTTTAAACCCCCCAGTGGCCCACTTTGCCACTGACCGTTCCAAGGTGGTAGCCCTATTGTCAACCCTTTTTGGGTTTGTGATGTCGTTTGCATTTATTATTGCTTTTGCCTTCTTGTTTGTCTGTTTGCGTGTTTGTTTCTGTGTTTTGTGGTTTACTGTCCTCCTTTCCCTGTCCGATCTTTTTATATACCTTTAGGAGACTTTCGTACATCACCAGCCGGAAGTCTATATGTTGAAGCTCATGAACCATCACTGTCTCATACACGGAACAAATTTGCCCTTCAGTATACCATTAAATTACAATCTAACCCTTCAAATCCAAATTTCGATACTGTTTTTAATCCTAATTATGAACCTCTCTTTGATCCAAAACCGAAGGCCATTCGGCCATTTGGTCTTCGTATTAAACCAAAATGAAGAGTCACTGAAATCGACCTAAATTTGATTGCCAAGTACAAAATACCACAAATTCCACCGTGGACTTTGGAAACACCAACAATTATTTTTGATCTTTGTATTAATAACAAATCCATTACATATCCTACTATCTTTCAAAGCAAATTTAATGAAATTAAATTGAAATACAGTAACTTTCAACATATATATACAGATGGTTCTAAAGATGGAGACAAGGTAGCTGCAGCAGCTGTTGTTCACAAACATAGCATAAAGAGCCGCCTGCCTGACAAGGCCTCTATCTTCTCAGCTGAACTTAGGGCAATTGAACTTGCCTTAAGTTTTATTCAGGAATATGATGATGACCATTTCGTAATCTATTCTGATTCCCTTAATACCAAATTACCTTATACTGATTTTAAAAGTTGTATCAACACATATATTCGTAACTTTTGGTAAGCCGCTTGGGACTTGTCGGTGAACAATAAACTCCATTCCATTAAACCGTTACTCGGAGAACGTTAACGGTCAAACATGTGTAGACTGTGTAGACTTTGATCCTATGCGACAAAGATACTACACAGTTAATACTTTGAAAGAGTTATTTGATACTATAGATTTTAGTCTTGTTTTAGATTTCCTTAAAGAAATCAGACTTTATAAATCAAAATAATATTTTCCTATATGTATTAATTTGTTTACAAACCCGTTGGCAGGCATTTGTTGTTTTTACATATATACATAGTTTATATTGCTAGCATATCATCCCTTATTTTTTTAAATAGTTTTTTTTTTACGTTTACATTATGTTTAATTACTTCTTCATTATTTCATGATTCATCTTTGTTTTTGCGCACCATATGACCTATTTATGTGTCGTCGTGCCATAAAACAGCATCCATTATTTCATTCATTCCACACCTACCCCCCTCAGTTTTTATTGCATTTTTAGCATTTTTGTTATTATTTTGATTTCTGGGGACAATGTGTAGGCACGTGCCTACAGTGTCTATAGGCAGCTACGTCACTGGAAGAATAGGCGAATCAGGTAAAACTGCCCACGAGTGAATGTTGAAATTCTTTGAGAAGATTACAGCTGTGCAATACATAGTTTCGTACAAATCGATAAACCCCGCCCACCATTGTCCAAGCTTGTTGGACAGCATGTGCTTTATGTAACGGGGTAAATACCTCATGTGATTTTAATTGGTCAACTGGCATGGTCAGATATATGTTTGATTGACTGAGCCGATCTATGGATAGTTCGTTTTCTTCATATGACGCGCTGGCGCAGTAGATAGCGATGATATTTTTAAAACGGGCAACAGCATTGGTCGTGGGTCAAGATCCATATGCTGCACATGCTGCCATTACGATATTATAGAAGGATAGAGAGAATAGATAGTGTTTTTTCCTGTAAGAGTCGAGGTCCGGTCCAATGGCCCCGGAGTATAATCAAACCTGCTTTCGTCTCGCTTTTACAAAACTCACGTACACATTTTGGACAATAGCTCTTGCATTGTCGCTGTATCGAATACTTGTCGGTTTTAGCTCGGACATGTCTATCAATGAATGTCGACGATAGAACAAACACATTTTAAGATACTTATCGAAGACTGCACGTGACATTTCAATTCCTTAATACACATCTCCTTTTATGCCACCGAAAGGGTTTCGGGGAATATAGTAATCGCACCATCTGTCTGTCCGTCCGTCCGTCGTCCGCAGTTCGTGTCTGGACTGTATCTTCAAAACCCCAGCATGGATTTTTAATTAACTTGGCACAAGTGATCACCATAACAAGACGATGTGTCGCGTGCAAAACCCAGGTCCGTACCTCAAAGGTCAAGGTCACACTTGCAGTTCATATGTCGTCCGTCCGTCCGCCCGTCAGTCCGCAGTTCGTGCCCGGACTGTACTTTCAAAGCCCATGCATGAATTTTTAATTAACTTGGCACAAGTAAGTACAATAACAAGACGATGTGTCGCGCGCAAAACACGGGTCCGTACCTCAAAGGTCAATGTCACTTGCATTTCATAGATCAAAAACAGGTAAGCATTTCCGATTCCGGACCTTAACGTCACCACCCCTGCAGGTATTTCTGAATAACTTGGTACAAGTGATCATCATAAAAAGACAATGTGTCGCTCGCAAAACCCAGGTCAGTACCTCAAAGGTCAAGGTCACATAGGTTCATAGGTCAAAAACAGGTACGCAATTTCGTGTCCGGACTGTAACGTCACAACCCCCAAAGGGATTTTTAAATAACTTGGCACAAGTAATCACCATAAGAAGACAATGTGTCGCGCGCAAATCCAGGTCCGTACCTTAAATGTGTAGTTCATAGGTCAAACACAGGAACGCATTTTCGTGTCCGGACTGTAGTCACAACCCCTGCAGGGATTTTTAAATAACTTGGCACAAGTGATCACCATAACAAGACGATGTGTCGCTCGCCAAGTCTTCAAGGTCAAGGTCAAACTTGGAGGTCAAAAGTCAAATCGTTTCCGGTCAATAACTCTGGCATTCATGGACGGATTTTCAAATAACTTAGCACAATTGCTCATCACAACGAGACGATGTGTCGCGGATAAAATCCAGGTAGGTGGCCCAAAGGTCAAGGTCACACTTAGAGGTCAAATGTCAAATCGTGTCCGGTCAATAACTTTTGCATGCCTGGACGGATTTTCTAATAACTTGGCGCAAGTGCTCACCACAACCAAACGACGTATCGTACACAAAATCCTGGTCCGTCGCTCCAAGGTCAAGGTCATAATTAGAGGTCAAAATTTACTTCGGGGGCATTTGTCACTTACAGTGATATTTCTTGTTTCATGTCATATATAAATAGAGAATATTATGTCAGTGCCTTTTACTATCAAACGAGGCTTAGAAAACGAAGAATTGTGAGGCTCTGCCGAGCCATTCTTCGTTTTCGTGCCTAGCCTAATAAACTTGATAGTAAAAGGCACTGCCATAATATTCTATTTATTATGTAGATTATCCACATTTTCCGTATGAATTACTATTATTACATATTTCTTCGAATGTTACGCTTATCGAGGACGCCGCCATGTTGTTGTTTTTTGTTTGTTTTATAACGTCAGGCAACGTTACGTGCATGACATCAGATAACGTTACGTAATATGTTTCTATATCATCCAAATCTGCATAAAGTCAAATGCAAATAAAACGCGGGAAATAGACGCTCCGTTAAATTCAGTGAAATAACTTGCCGTGTTTTAAGCACTTATGTCATAGTAATCATTATTTATACACACGCAACATACATACTACACACAAACAAGGTTTACATACAGAATACAGTCATGCATATATAGTTTAAACAAATAACATTTCTTTTAAATATAATGTAAATACTATATCATAAAAAGAAACATCAGATCAATATCATTTTACATTAAAATGTCTGTTTTATATTGATTGAAGAAACGGGTATGTTAAAAACTATTATTACAAAAGGCCTTTATCCCTGTAAGTGCATTGAATTATTACAGTCTGTGAATAGACAACTCTTTTTGAACTCTTTTTGATTTAGCGAAAATATATTTGCACACAATTTACGTATATCTGTAAATCACAATACTCATAGTTCATTCTCTAATTACAATATTATTGATTTATTTTGTTAATTAATATTTGCTTTGTGTGGGAGCTTGAGTATGCGCGTGCGTGCGTGCGTGCGCGTGTGTGTGCGCGCATGTGTGTGTGTTATATGTGATCACGTGATCATTAACATGTTTATATATGTATGTCCATTTGAATGATGATGATGTACCCTGTACAAGTCAAGAAGTATATGTTCTGTTAGTAAACATAGTACTTCAATAGTACTTCACAAAATAAAATTGTTCCTATTAATTACTTCTCCTCCCAGTGCACTTATCAAACTGCCGGCGAATAACAATGTACAGTTCGATTAATATAGGCCTAGTCTAGTTGAAAGCATGCCTTGAAAGGGACACCCCTTATAAATGGACTTACCCAAAATGCATAATGTGGTTACGACTCAAAGCAAAAAATCCGTTTATAGTAACCCGATATTATCGGAAATACACCCGAAATACACCCGGCCCGCCGGGCCTATAAGTCACCATTACAACAGATATATCAAACGTTTTATCAAGTTCCAGTTTAAACAAATTTTGATAAGCATGATGGTCTGACAATTTTCTGGTGAGTATCAATATATATGTAAACCATCAAGACAGCATATGTTTCTTATTCATTCAACTGTGTCGCCTTTTCGAAGGGATCATTTTGTCGACCATCCGTCAGTCCGTATGTCAGTCCGTCACGAAAACTTTAAGTTGGCTATAATTTTTCTCATTTCTTGATATTTCTTTCACACTTTCAATATATACTCATCATGTCAACATCGACATGACCATACTAAATATAAAGGTCAAGGTCACACTGAAGATCATTATATGGGCAATATCAAGATTAACAATAGCACGATTATCATACGATTATAAAGAATACGTCTAGACATAACGGATTTTAAGCCACAACACCAATTTGATCTTGTATTACTTTTAGCGTGGTCTATATTAAGGACTATTGGACAGCCATCTTTATCCAAAAAATCCAAAATCGATGAGATATGGTCAAGTGAATTTTTCAACGATGTACGCATTTTAGGCACGACCAATGTCAACCATATAGTACATGACAGTAATTCAACACTATTGATGTGAACATAATATTAGAATAAATACCTATATGGCAGAAATTGTGCGCTTTATATTTGAAAGTTTGGTACAGTTTTACTCATTTTTTTATATATGTTTTTATGTGAAATAAACTGGTCTATCAAATAGTCCATTTATCCAGCTTGCAGACGAGACATCATTTCTGAATAAAATAAGCCATGATATCACATAATCCATGGCTTGTTAAAAATGAAGATTTTCTTTATACGCCATGTTCCTTCAACACACACACATGATACACATAAAACATTCGTTATGGTGAAACATTCGGATAGACAGGTCATTTGATCGAATTCTTATGTTTTTATTTAGTTTGTGCTGTTTTATTCGAATATAATAATAAATAATTACTCTTGTTTTGCCATGTTTCTATTCACAACAGTCACTCAGCTGTGTTTAATACATCCAAAAATATAGTTGCCGTTTATAATAGTTTGACAATTAAAACCCGTCAGTGCCACCATACTACAGCATTGAGATTATGTTGAAAGTACATACCATTGAAAGAATCGCTTCTTTTATTTTTACAATGATTGACTATGAAATTTGGATGATGTGATAACATGTATAATTTAGAAATAATGTCTCGTGTGCCATTTTTAGATAAATGGACAATATATATATGTATTATAGGCGTTCTGTTGTAATTTTTTTTTACCTCAAATTACAGCAGAACGACCCCAAAATACATAGATAATAAATCACCATGAAATGGTGATTTACTTGATTTTAAAACTTTTTAAAATAGGGGTAGTGAAGATTGCAAGTTTAAATTTTTTTTCTAAGTTATCAAAATTACACCCAACACGAATATAATAAACTATGAATTTTTACTAGAAAATCATACAGTTTGATTTTTTCGCATTAAATCTCTATATGGCTTTACTACTTCCCAGTATCTATGTCTTAATCTAACTATATGAGCACCACAACCAACACAAAATTGATAGTTTGCACTTGTACCTTTTTCACATTTTAGACACGGTAAAACTTTACTTTGCTTTAATCTGAATTTATGTAAACTGCAGTAGTTTGAATCTTTTGTTGGTTTATTTTTACAAGGTTCGTGATCTCCAACTTTGAGAAATTGGCAAATGTTTTTAATTTTCTCAGTGTTTTCCATTTTCTTTTTCTTGTTATAATAAATATTATTTTTTTTTAAGAAAAACAAATAATATGATATATATTACAAAAATGAGTACCGAAGACGTTCACTACATTTTACAATTACACCGGGAAGGAATAATTAATGATGATCAGCTTAGAAAGATGGTAGATGCTCTTAAAGAAGTTTCAAAGGAAACTCCAAAAGAGGTTAAATCTCAAACATTAGAAAATTTACTCAAGAGACGACGTGCTAAAAAACAACGTAAACGAGAAAAGCAGAAATATGATAAATAACAAGATGAGCAAAATCAGAAATATGCTAAATCACGAGACAATGTCATAAATGAATTGAAAGAGCTTAATGATAGAAAATCTAAAGAAGAATTAAAACTGGTTGACAAACCCATATGTGGCTATTTTAAAGCATACGAGATATCTGCCGAGAAATACAAAGACCCTCAAAAACTATTCCGTGATAAGAAATCCATTATCACAAAACAAATAAGCAAAGAGCTGACAAAGATAAATGGATTAAAGTTTCAATAAGGTCTCACTTTAAATTTATTCAAAGATGATGGTGATACCAAAAAATACACCACAGCAGTATTACACAGTG
Source organism: Cyrtodaria siliqua (assembly GCA_037043455.1). Lineage (NCBI taxonomy): Eukaryota > Metazoa > Mollusca > Bivalvia > Adapedonta > Hiatellidae > Cyrtodaria > Cyrtodaria siliqua. The sequence continues at coordinate 119,965 of JAWPHD010001283.1, forward strand.
AACAAAATGCAATTTTAACCTCTGAAAAAATAAATGAGTTGTACGATAAATCATATGCTTATATACAAGAGAGCCTTGAAAGATTTACAAACACAGCATCTGGATTGGAGATTGATCACTGTGTTACGTTTTACTTAAATTTTGCAAAGTATGAACCATTAAAAGGTTCTTCATATATTCCTTTGTCTAAAGCAGTATCTGATAAAAAAGCAATAATTAATGTTAATAATGAAGATAATAAGTGCTTGGAAGTGGCATTGTTTCTGCTTTGTGGCCTAATAAAAATAATCCAACTAGGAGATCTAGTTATAACAAACACATGGGTAAGTTGAATATGGATGGTATTGATTTTCCCACTCCAATTTCTCAAATTTCCAAAGTAGAAAAACAAAACAACCTTGCTATTAATGTTTACGGATGCACAGGAAAAAGTGTATCTATATTTCCATACAGAATATCAGAGCAACCGCAAGAAATGGAAAGAATTAACTTGCTTTTAATTTCTGAAGACGTTGAGGTTGATTTAGAAAATGAAGATGAAGATGATCCAAATAATGAAGAAGGAATTATAGATGACAATTATAACCCTGATGATTATCCCAACGAACCAAAAACAATAACAACAAAATATCACTATTGCTGGATTAAAAATCTAAATAGATTACTTTATGATCAAAACAAATATCACGGTAAAACTTATTTCTGCGATCGTTGTCTTTACGGCTTTTCAAGAGAAGATCTACTTACCAAACACAGAGAAGACTGTGAGGGTATTAATAAAAATTCTAGCAGAATAGAAATGCCAAAAGAAGGTAAAAATACTGTAAAATTTAAAAATTATCAAAATCAGATGCCTGTGCCTTATGCAATATATGCTGATTTTGAGAGTATAATCAAACCGCAATCAATCGAATTTGGAAAAAAATCTGAAATCACAAATGTACACGAAGCTTGTGGGTTTGGATACCAGGTTGTCAGATATGATGGCAAAGCTGAAGAACCTGTTATTTACAGAGGTGAAGATGTTATTGAAAAGTTTTTAAATCACTTAGAATGTGAGAAGAGCAACATTAATAAAATATTTGCTCACCCAAAACCATTAATCATGACACAACAAAATGAGGAAGATTATGAAAAAGCAACACACTGCTGGATATGTAAGGATGAAATAAAAAATGATAAAAACGGTAAAGTAAGAGACCACTGTCATTTTACAGGAGAATACAGAGGTGCAGCACACAAAAACTGTAACCTGAAACTGAAAATAAAACCAAATAAAACAATCATCCCTGTTGTATTTCACAACCTCAAAGGATATGATAGTCATCTCATCATGCAAAAAATACATAAAATGACATGTAATATTACATGCATTCCAAACAACGCTGAAAAGTATATTTCATTTAGTGCCGGACAACTTAGATTTTTGGATAGCTTTCAGTTTATGGCTTCGTCTCTGGAAAAATTGGTTAAAGCAACAGACAAATCTGATTTTAAAATTACCAAAAAATCAGTTTGGAAAACAAACAGATTTACTTTTACGAAAAGGTGTTTATCCATACGAATATATGAACAGCATGGAAAGATTAAAGGAAACGCAATTACCGCCTATAGAAAAGTTTTACAGTAGACTCTCAGATGAAAGTATAAGTCCCGAAGATTACGAATACGCTCAAAAAATATGGGAAGAGTTTAACTGTAAAACTCTTGGAGACTATCATGATTTATATCTAAAAACTGATGTAACTCTGTTAGCAGATGTGTTTCAAACTTTTAGAAAAACATGTATGAGTGCATACAAACTTGATGCTTTACATTACTATACAGCACCTGGATTATCTTGGGATGCTTTACTTAAACATTCAAAAATAGATTTAGAACTTTTGAGAGACATTGACATGCATTTGTTCATAGAAAAAGGTATGCGTGGTGGCATAAGTATGGTATCAAAAAGATATGCCAAAGGAAACAATCCACATGTAGCTAATTATAACCCTAACGAGGAAAACAACTTTTTAATGTATTATGATGCAAATAATCTTTATGGGTGGGCAATGAGTCAGCCACTTCCATATTCTGGATTTGTTTGGAAAACCAAAAACAAGACTGGAACATTTTCTAAACCAAAACCCGGCAAAGTACAAATGCTTGAAGTTGATTTGGAATATCCTAAAGAACTTCATGAATCTCATAATGACTATCCGCATGCACCGGAAAGATTAGCAGTGCAAAAAGAATGGTTGTCTGAATACCAAAAAAATCTGTTAGAAAATAATAGCATGATAAATACAGAACAACTAGTTCCCAATCTTAGGGACAAAGAAAATTATGTGATACATTACAAAAACCTGCAACCTGCAATCTTTAGGCAAGAAACTAAAGAAAGTACACAGAGTATTAGAATTTAATGAAAAACCATGGATGGAATCATATATTTGTTTAAATACAGAACTTAGGAAAAAAGCTAAATCACAATTTGAAAAAGATTTTTACAAACTTATGAACAACTCTGTGTTTGGCAAAACAATGGAAAATCTATGCAAGCGGACAGAGATAAAACTAGTCAAAACTGACGGCTCTGAAAATGAAAAGATAAGAAAAATAATAGCCAAACCCAACTTTAACAAGCGTATAAAATTTTCAGATGAATTATCAGCAATACATGTAAACAAAACAAAATTAACATTAAACAAACCAATCTATGTTGGGATGTCAGTATTGGATTTATCAAAGTACATGATGTATGATTGGTATTATAATACCCTAAAGAAAAGGTACGGAAATGACTGTACTTTATTATATACAGACACTGACAGCCTACTGGTAGACATCAGAACAGATGATGCATACAAAGATATGGTTGAAATGAAAGATGAATATGACTTAAGTGATTATCCTCAAAATCATCCAATGCACGATGATACAAACAAAAAAGTATTGGGTAAAATGAAAGACGAATGTAACGGTGTTGCTATAGCTGAGTATGGAATTACAACTGATGCACACGGTTTCTACAAAAACTTATGAATGTGGGTATCAGCCGGAACAATAAGCAATTCTTCTTTGACAAATCCTCTCTGTGGCGCTGGTGCTTTCAAATAATAAACTCTTATACCTTGCGTCACCATATAACTTTTAATCTTGTGAATATCTACACTCCACATTGGATCAGTTGCTCTGCGTCTTCCATCTTCTTGTTCCTCGGGTTGATATAAATATCTTACACTTGCATTCATACAGACAGGATCATCTTTTAATATTTTTGTTTCAACAGGAGGGGGCTTTTTTGTCTCCGCGTTTATGGCTTTAACAACTTCTGGTAATCTCTTTACCCATTCTCTATTACGTTTTTGCGAATCTATTTCCTTAGCATACTGATAGCCAAACAATCTTTCAGCTAATGTTCTGTTAAATCTTTCCACTAAAGCTTGGTCTCTGTGTATTTCTGTTCTGCCTCGTCTGATATTTACTTTGTGTTTTGCCATCAACTGCGATACTGCACCCATAAATTCTCTGCCTGGATCCACTTGTAACAACTTGGGATATTTCAAATGTCGACTGTATATTTTCTCAAATGCTTTGGCAACTTCTTTGCTATCCTTGGAAGTCAGTGGCTCTGCTTCTTTATATCTACTTGCAATATCAACCACAGTCAATGCATATTTATATGTCTTGCGTCCACGACCAATCACAAAAGTATCATGCGATAAAAATAACAAATCAGCAAGATGCACTCCATTCTTAGTAGAAACATCAAACCTGGGTCTAATTATTTTCTTTGGTGCGGGTAAATACATCTGCCACACAGCTTCTTTCTTTAAAAATTCTAATGCTTTTTTTTCACTAACACCAGCATCTTTTGCCAATTTTTTAACTGCTGTGTAACCCCTCCAAAATCCTTTTGGGCTGTAATAAATCTTTTCCATTTTTTTCTACTAAAGATTAAACTTTATATAACTATAAAGAAAAATGGAAATCACAACTGCACGATTTGATGAACTGCTCGAAGAGCAATATCAAAATAGCACAAAGAAATGGACACACTTGGAAGTAAATAAAATACACACTATTACAGATACGAAAATAGTAGATACTGAATATGGTCCATCCATGGTATTGACATTATTAGACAATGGTGAAGTATGGGCGCCTGGTCATCTCAAAGATAAATTAGAGAAGAGTGCTAAACCACCATATTATATGCGACCACTAGAATTGAAACCATGTAAAAACAACAATAAAAATAGGTATCATGCATATGACTTAGTCTTTCCAAAGGTTATTTCAAAGAAAACATATTTAGTCATTCCAAATCCAAAAAAGTCCAAAGTAATTATAGTTTTAAACTATTTTTTTTTTATGAACTCAATTTGTATGCCACAAATCCAGTTGCAGCCATGCCCACCACAATAAACATAATCTCTCTATTCTGTTGATCCGGAGATGGTGTATAAAAATCACTCAACTTGGGCTCCGGTTCCAACAGTAAATGTTTACCAGTTGTATAATAATACTGTTTCATAGCTTGGTCCACATCATCAAAAGTCTGCTCTGCATGATGCTCTTTTTGTAGTTGCTTATTAATAAAATCTAATCCCTCTGTTCTTTTTTTATTCCACTCCACTTGTGCTGCGTTTAATTTGTCCAATGCTTTGTCATGCCTTTGTCTTTCCTTATCTGAATGACTTCCCATTTTTGAAAAGAAATAATTTGAACCGCTAAACGCCAATGCATTTGTTAATGCGCCACCTATCATGATTGCTACTGCACTTGCCATTTTTTATATATATTTTTTTAAAATTATTTCATAATATCCGCAGGAATAATACCTTGCTTAATCAACATATCCCTCGTAGCCATTGCTAACATTATATCCACAGACAGCATCCCAAAATCTGTCATATTAAAATCCACTTTAGGGGTTGTTTTTTTTAGTAGTTTTCTGCCAATCTCAGAATATCCAACAGTTAGAAGTGTTGCCACTCCTGCATGATACATCATATTTACAATTTGTTTTCCGTCAATACTTGCTGCCATTGTTTTTATATTATTTTTTATATTATTTTTTTAAATAAATTATTAAAAACAATCAAACGGGTCTTTTGGTGCAACACGGACAGCAGCAGGTTGCACAGGTTGCGTAGCAGATTTCTTGTTATAAGTATACAAACCCAACCCAGCAATGCCTACTAATAAAACCAGACACGGTGGAATATAATTTTTGTATACGTTTAATTTGATTTCTGGTTCCTCTTCATCTATTGTTATTTTTGTTATTTGATTTGCAGCATCTTGCTTTGCAGCATCTTGCTTTGCAGCATCTTGAAGCAAACGCTTTGCCTTTCTTGCCGCTGCTCCTTTTTTTCCAGCTTCTATTCTTTTTGGATTTTTTACTTTTTGTTCTTCAACCTCAACAGGTTGTGTAACAACAGGTATAACTTCACTCTCTTGGTTGTCCATTTATATTTTCTATATTTTTATTTTTTATTAAAATCAATATGTCTAACAGTTGTCAGTATTGCTGTAAATGGTGCTAAGCACATTCCATACCTGTAATACAACTCACAACAAGCACTTGTCAAAGCATGATTAATAAATGGGACTTCCTCCAAATCTTCTATCAGTTTTGGTGGATTGGTTACATTAAAATATTTTGATACTCCCATCACATACAAGTTAATAAAATAATTACCTAAAGTCTTGGTCATGCTTGCCCCAAGCCTTGCTTCATATCTGCAGTAAAGTTTGTTAATTTCATCTGGTGGCATGTCATCTATATTCGTGAATTGTATGTCTTTACCCAAATATTGACGACTACCGCCGCCAGCCACTATGGCTGATAATCTTTCTTTTTTTGTTTCTTTTTGCTTTGATTCATCACGTTCCGCAAAACCTTCCGACATATCCTGTAATAGTTCTTCCGCATTCATTTTTATATTAATAATTTTATTTTTTATCTTGAAATAAACATAAAACATAAAACAACCAGCTGCTATATTCATGCAACTAGTAATTGCTAGTATTGTTAATAGCATTGTTATTAATATTGCTATTTTTTTATTAGCATTGTTAATTTGCTGCAACCATTGATATTAACATTGCTACTTTACTATGAGCAATGCTATAAACATTACTATATTTTTTGATATTTTCATTATATTTTCATGTCAGTATACATTGCTACTTTGCTGTTAGAATTACTATTAGCAACAGTTAGAAAAAAAGTAATTATTCAACCCAATAACCAGTTGGTTGGTCAGTCCTCAAAATTAACATGGAATATTTAGTCTTTGCTAAAGCTTTTCTTATTCTGGTTCTCTCTTCCAGCGTCGGAATAACATCAATTTCTCTCAAACAATTTTCATAACTATCTCTGTCTTTGGTGTAAAACATACACAACCATTTTGCTTGCTCTCTTAAATCGTTCAATACAGAATTATATCTCTGTGAAATGACCCACACTGATTGTTTGGCGTGACGACCAGAGAATGCCAACTCTGACAACATATCTTTTTTCTTTGTTAATTCTTTTGTGGCGGAGCAATCATCAATGATGTATAATGTGGGCTGGCCAGCATATCTTTTGAAAAATAAACGCAACAGTTCTTGTAACATTTCTTTACCGTTGCTCACGGGATTGACAATTATTATTTTTTTATCTTTTGGGCTTTTTACATCACCTATCCAGGATCTATTTTTATAAGCCTCGTTCCACAATATAATTATATGTTCAAAAACTCCAACATACTCTTGTTCAAGTATGTCAAGAACAAACTCTGTTTTACCACAGCCTGTCTGACCACAAATAATGGCACTGTGTGAATATTTAGGATATTTTTGTTGCAAACTAGTATCGTACTTCTTTGAATCTTCCATCTTCGAAATTGATTTGCGCATCTTGTATTATATATAGATAAATATTTAAAGGTTGATCTGCATCTGCTTTTTTATTTATTAGTATTGTTATGCCTTCACTGCCGTTTTCTATTCTTCTTCCACTGCCGTATAATAAATTGTCATCACATGTTCTAAGGTCAAGCCACAAAGCATATGATTTTGTCAGATAGGTCTCAAGAGAAACATTGGTAAAGTTTAATTCCCTCGCTGCTATTTCTGTCTCTTTGTTTCTTTTTGAGGTCAAGGCAAAATATTTGTTGATTTCATCCCAATGTTGATATGCCTTCATGCCCTGACTATACAACTGATTTGGTACTCCCTCTATTGTCATTTCAACTTTTTCAATCATTGGGTTGTAATAGGTTTCTGTGCTTGTTCTTTCTGGGTCTTCAAACAGCATTAAAATACCTTTCATGCTCTGTGCTGGTGTATTAATGTTGATGTTCCAAAGGGTTTCAGATTTGTTTGCTATTATTTTTCTATGTCGCAAGATACGATCATACATAAATACTATCTTACCATTGATTTGCTGTCTTATTTGTCTGGATAATTCAACATCACTAACCGTATCAAATTCCAAGCAGAAATTTGTATTACATAAGATGCATCAGCATCACTGCTTTTGATAACTTTGTTATAATCATTAAACGTTAATTCATATTCTAACTTATCACCAAGCCCCGCTTGATAAAATGGCATATGACTTTCTAACATTTCAAGGTCCAATGGAATACAAAATCTATTTCCATAAGCTGCTGCTATAGCTTCATCTTCGGTGTCTGAGGATTTATCTCCCGCACCAATTCTATGTTTTAACATGTTTGCTTTACCAATACCTTGGTAAGCTATGTTTACTCGTTCAGTAGGGCTTTCCCATAAATCTACATAACAATGATATATATCACTGTCATCTATTGACATGAATTCATTGCCACTTATTCTTATTGTCATTTTTTTCACGATTGTTCTACCCAGATTTTGGAATAGAGTAGCGTTGGCGTCTGTTCTGCTTTTAAGTTCTATTTCAAAGGCAAGACGAGCAGTACGTGGAACTATCACATCATTAGTACTTAGATTGGGAAATCTCACAAGCAGTTGCTGCTTTTGGTCTATTGTTGAGGGATTATTAGTTATTACTACACTTGTGCTTATGCCTTTGGCACCATGAGGTTCTCTTAGTTTTTTATGAGGGTTAAGTTTGTTTCCGTAAGCTGACATTGTTTTTATTTTTTAAATATATTTTTTAAAATTAAATAAAATAAACAATGGCTGAAGGAGGATTTGAATTTGACAATCCTACGTTTGATCCAGATGATTATGATGAATATTATGATGATAATTTACCAATGGTGCCTAATGAACCTATTCTAAGAAGTCTTCATAATCAAAGCGACCATCTTGCTGAACTCAGGGGAGTGCTGTCAGAAATCACACTTGAAACATACAAGAAAATGTTTGTAAAATCCTTTTATAATGAAATAGAAAAACGATATAAGATAACACCGGACAAAATGGATTATGACCAGTTTAAAGTATCTAATGATGGTAAAACATTATACTGGATTGTTGGTGATAAAAGAATAAGAATAACTGCCAGGCAAGGCTCTTTTACATTTCTTGCTCTTGGTTCTTTGATAAATGAATATAACAGGGTTATTGGCCCCGGGGGAACAAGGGCGATAAGAATTTTTTTTAATTTACCGGAGTATGACATTAAAACAAAAGTATCACAAAAATTTAGACAAGTATTGGAAAGCACAACAAACGATTTACCAAATAATGTGGATGTTATTCCATTACAAGATTTATCAAGTGTTGCAAATGACACAGCACAGTCAATAGAAAGTGCTCTTTATGACTGGGAGGTGATTGAGCGTCCTGATGCTGAAACACAAACAATTATAGACAAGCGGTCCTGATGTTTCAATACAAACAAATATAGACAAGCGCGAAATGGATGGAATAGTAAAAGCAATGACAACTGTCAAGGAAGAACTCACCAATAACGTGGCAAAACTCACACAACTAAGACATAACAAGAGAAAAACAAAAGTTAGAACAAGCTAACACTGATAATGATGAATTCCAGATAAAAAGTATTAGCGATCGCATCAAAGACCTTGAAGATGAGAGAGGTGCAAGAATGGATGTCATTAATGAAAACAGAGAAGCTTTTCGTAACCAAGTAAGCAGGATAAAAGAAACAATAAACAAAATGTTTAACGAGGATATAACTCTTGGTGAGAGGATCAAAACCTTGTTTAGGGAGCAAGGTATTACTATTGTTAGTACTTTGACTGCGTTTGGTATGATTCTTGGGGTGATAATTAATTCTATTATTCCCACATCAAGTGCTGCTACAACTCCAACTACAAAGCCTGATCCATCAAGTGTAAAAGACTGGATAAAAAAACAACTATTTAATCTTGGTAAACTTCTTGCCAGCCTAGCTGGTAAAGCTGCTGCAGCACTTCCAGGAGTTATTGGTGCAATAGTATCATGGCTTTTATCTGCAACAGGTAATGTTATTAATTGGCTTGGTAACAATATATGGGCTTTGCTTGTGTTTGTTTCCGGGTTGTTGTATGTGGCAGCCAAAGAGTGGTTTAATAAATCTCGTAAATAAGTAATGCAGCAAGACCTATTACTATGGTACCAACAATTATAGTTGTTTTGTTATCTTCGTGTTCATTCGCTATTTTTTGTATTTCTGGTGGGTTATGTTCCATAGTTTTATGTATTGATTTATTAGAATGTTCCAGTAAAAATATTTTTGTTGTGGTGCCTTGAAAAGGTTGAATAATTTTAGGTGGCACTGGTTTTACATTTACATCATTATTCAATCCTAATGCTTGTGCATCGTTGCTATTACAATTTCATTATTGTAGTCTTGTATTATTCCGATTCTTAATTCCATGTCGCTCGGAGACATATACAATCCACTTCCATAGACAAAATTTACTTTTACTTCTTGCATATTTTAGGGTGTTTTCATATCTTGAAATTTGACTGGGCAAGTCAATGGGACTATTTATTGCGTCCTCTACATTTGCTAAAAATTGTTTCTGTGCATCAAATGCCGTTCCTGTTCCAAGTATATCTGTTCTTGTTTGTGATTGTGAGCCAAGAATTGCCCAGCAGTATGTTCTTATGCTGTCATTAATTCTTTCTACTCCAGCTCTTGTGAATCCAGATGAACAATCTAGTATAAAAGTAGACCAGCTGTTGTCAGCCTCAGATCCTTGTGCAATGTAATCAATGTGATATGTTTTATCACTCTCATAGACTGTAAAACTCATCGTTTTGTTGTCGTATACAGTATTTATCAAAGGATGATAACCAATATTTGTCCAGTAATTATAAATTGTTCCTAGACCATTATTATAGCTTTGTTTCTGTCTCCAGTCTGAATTTAAGTCAACGTTAAACTCCTTGCATATTCTCTCGTATGCGTTTCGGTTATATGTGTTATTAAACGCATTCCAATTTGAGTCTTGTCTGTTTGCGTGTTTGTTTTTGTGTTTTGTGGTTTACTGTCGTCCTTGAATGCTGCTTTCCCTGTCCGATATTTTTATCCTTTTTTTTTTGCTACACTCATTTCAAATAATATTCTTCTGACTTGGTAATAGACATGAAATCGAAATAACGATCCAACCAGGGTATCAGCTTTTAGATGGTTGTTGAAATCAATACCACATCCAGTTGGTTCGGCCAAAATAACATCCAATCTGTTCCCCAGCGTTGAACTATAGCATCTGATTTGACGTATGAAAGTTTGTATTTTTCAAAGACATTAGAAAATGATGCTTTAAAGCCTTTACCGTCTGATGTAATAACTATGTTTTGATTTATTATATCTATCACTTTCTTGCTAAAAGTATTTAAATATTGAGCATCCGGGTTATATTTGAATTCTTTAGAAATCATTTTTATTTATGTTTTTATTTATATATATTAAAAAAAATTTGTTTCGTACAATTTCAAACATAGACAACTCTATTAAATTACAACAGTATATCGATAATAGAGATGGAACTAAGCGCGTTGGATTAAAAAGTTTTACATACACTATCGGTTGGTATAATATTAATCATGAAACCGCAAAGACAAGAAACCCAGACAAAATAGAACATTTTCCAGGCGGACTCTATAACATTCAATACTTGGCAAAAAAGTTTAAATTTCTAAATGAAAATATTATCCTGGACAGTATTGAGCAAATTGGTTCAGCCATTATAGATACGCCAATAGAGACACGAATGTCAAGCGGTCTTTCAAAAATGCTGGGATTCAAGGACAGACAATGGTTGACAGGTACTACTTTAGGAGATTACCCAATTGATTTAGCTCCTTATAAACAGCTATATGTTCATCTGAAACAAGTTAATACGAGTAGTAATTATTTCAGTGGTGCACCAAGCACTATTATAGGTGTTGTACCTGTAGTTAATAAGCAGTTTGGAGATATAGTATATACAAGTTTTTATCCTGAATATCACTGTCTTATGAATGGTGCAATTACTGAATTGAAAATAGAAGTCAGAGATGAGTATGGCAACAAGATATTTAATCACGGTTTGCCTATGAGTTGTGTTTTAGAAATTATTTAAAAAATATATTTTTATAAAAAAAAACAAATGAGTATATTTGGACAACCAAGCCCTAAAAAAACAAAAGACTTAGAGGCTTTAAGAAATGATGTTCAAAATTTATATAGGCGAGTTGTGCCTTTTGTTGACCAGTTTAATCATTTAAAAATTAGAGTTGATAATCTTAAATATGGAATTATAAGAATATTTGCGGAGGCTAAGGGCCCACTTGTGTTGAATAGAATACTCTCATTTGGTAACGGTGGAGCAGAAACAAATGTGGGGCATGTGATGACACGTCGTGGTGTATCATGGGAATAGGTTTAGCATGTGAACGATTAGTTGGTGACGTATCTGTAATAGTTTCTGTCAATGGTGTTGAACAGCCAAATTATGGCATAACGCTTCATATCATCCCACGCAATCATGATAACTTTGATAAACCTTTAGAGATTGGTGCTGGTTCTGTTGTTAACTTTATATGCAAGATTGCCAACGCTACCGCTGTAAATACGGTGGCATCATTATTAATTGAATTAATTTATTTTTTTATTTATTAATAAAAAAATGAAGCAACCAACAGCACCAAGTATATATCTGAGTTGCCAGTGGAAGACGGACACAATTATAGATTACAAAAGATTTCAGAGATTGAAAAAAGTTAATTACAGAACGAGATATACGTCAGTCTCTTTATAAAAAATATAAACGTGGTATTAATATTACAGATGGAATTGACACTACCTTGATATCTGCAGGTGTTATTATGGCTCTGATTGGATTTGTTGTTCCAGTTTTGTTACATTTAGAAATAGCAGCAATAGTATGTGGAGCTACAGGTGTTTGTATTAATTTTATCAGACGCAAGCTTAATGAAAAGCTAAAAAACATCATGAAATAAAAACTTTGGCAGAGGCTAAGTTGAATAGCATAAAGCAGTTAATATCAAAAGCGTTGAGTGATGCACAAATATCTGATCAAGAGTTTAAGTTAATTTTAGATGAGTTGGATAAATATTATAGTTAAAAACAGGACGCCAAACAAAAAATGGCTGAAATAAGTGAAGTTCAAAAAAAGGAACTAGTAGAGCAGGGAGAAAGGAAGCAATGACAACTTTACAAAAAAGTCTAAAAAGTGTGTGATTTATTGTTTTAGTAGTGTGTTTGAGTATGATCCACCACCTTTGTATTCAAGGTCTGAAAATTGATAACAAATCGACAAATTTGTTTTGTATTAAAGAAACATTTTATAATTTTGATAACTATAAAAAATTTAAACTTGCAATCTTCACTACCCCTTTTAAAAAAGTTTTAATAAATCAAGTAAAGCACCATTTCATGGTGATTTATTATATATGTATTATATGCGTTTTCTGTTGTAATTTGAGGCGAAACAGAGTGAGACGAAAATTACAATAGAACGCCTATAATACATATATATACATTTCTATGGACAAATTTATTTAACATAAAAAACAAAACATCTTCGAGTAAAATTATACTAAACATTTCGAAGATAAAGGGCATTATTTCTGCCAAATAATATTTTTTTTTGACATTATGTTCACATTAGACATTGTTCATGCCTATAATATGCATTTGGAAGAACATTTCAATTAACCATACTCTATCCATTTTGGATTTTTTTTCAAAACTGTCTGACCAGTAGTCCTTAAAGACTCGTTTGGTTAACCTGTTATCGTCAAACTGTAAACATCTGTTCCAGTATCTGATCACATAGGGCCATCTAGTGCCCGTGTCTCCAATTATGGCTAGCAACGGTGTAAATTTGTGAACGCCCATGAAGTACCTCATTGCCCGATATTGCACATTGTCTATTAAATGGAATGTTTTAAAGCCCCAGATGGATCAACAATAGTCTAATATGGGGGACTACACATGAGTTGTACAGACTTTCATAAGAATTAAACCCTATGTCTTTTAAGCTATGAATTTATATCCTAAAGCTCGACCGCCACCTTTTACCAACGCTTCGGCGTTATAAGTATAGTTGCATTTATCGTGAAAAGACACTCCTAAGTATTTGCACGTGTGCACAGTATGAGAACGTTATTTCCAACTGTAGCCGTTTTGAATGTGTGACTGAGTTTATGGGTATGTGACGTACGAATGAGCACTACCAGCCTAAGACCAATGATGCTCAAAATAAACAATGCCTTGTCTGATCACTTATGGGCAACCGGGCACAGCGATGTTAGTTGGTGTATGTGTATGTCTGTAGGACAAACTACAAAATTTATGTATACAGAAACGTACCCGAAAATCTTTGAATTCCAGAACGGCCCCCAAATATACAGAAACGTACCTGGAAAAACAAGATCTCATTGGCGGAATTGAAAACAATTTAGAACTGCTTAAACAATATTGTTTATCATTAACTATTACGCTATCATTCTTAAAACATATTTAGGCTTCCATAGTTAGTAATCAAATATAGAACGTATTGTCGTAAGACCGGAAGTTGTAAATCATCACACACCGCGTGTGTGTTACTTAAAAAAGTAATCGAATATGCAGCTCGTCATTCAAAAAGAGTTGGTCAAATATTTAGACCTACTGCATTCATTTAAGGCGGAGGCAACTGCTAGCGGCTTTTAAAAAGTGAATCGATTAAACTTTGTAAACAATGAAAGTTTCGTTTCCGTGAAGTAGCAGCACGCGTAACGGCCGCGTTTTACGACATTGTATTTTGTCTCGGGTACATTTGTGTATATTTGGGGACCTTTCTGGATGTCGATGATTTTTGGGTATGTTTCTGTATACATCATTGTACCCCGGTGCCTTTCTGTAGTACCCGTTACGGCAATGACCCCATCATCGTCACTTAGAGATAATCCGACAAAGTGGTGCTATATCCCTAAGGGAGAGGCTACTTTCTCCACATGTTCGTACACGGGGTGCGGATTGTTGTACTTCAGGAAACCAACAAAAAAATGTACTACATTAAGTTTTAATAAACTCTAAATATGCAAGTGAATCATAAACCCATTCTAGCACTTTATTAACAAACAAACTATATAAATCAATATACCTCAGCAAATTTGTAACAATTATCAGGAGCCTAACGATGTTCTCCCTGATTAACTTGAATAAACTACCCTATATGAATCTGCCCTATGTAGATTTGCTCCCGATAATCTCAGTGTTCATTTATAATAATTAATTTCATATCAGGAATCTCGAACAATGTTTTCTCCTGCATCTAGAAAATACGACCCTAGCGGGGACTGGATAATTATAAGGTCTAGAAAAGAAATATAAAAAGATCGGACAGGGAGAGTAGCGTTCAAGGAGGACAGTAAACCACAAAACACAGAAACAAACACGCAAACAGACAAACAAGAAGCAAAAGCAATAATAAATGCAAACGACATCACAAACACAAAAAGGGTTGACATTAGGGCTACCGCCTTGGAACGGTCAGTGGCAAAGTAGGCCACTGGGGGTTTAAACCGGTTCTAGGGTGCACCAAACCTCACACTTACCCTACTGTCATCCCATTAAAACAGGACAGTGTAAATAAAGAAATCCCCGCCATGATCTAATCTCTAACCAACAAGGCAGCATCAATAGGCAATATAAGTAAAACACAAATATGCTCGTGTAAATATAATACAAAAAAAACAATAGCCTAGAAAGCCACAATGAAGGTACTCAATGACTTTGCAGAAGCCAGAGCAGTAAGAGAATAAACCATTAAGGGCACGACAAGAAAGATCATGGACAAACATCAAACGCCACCGTCCCAATGGGTTTAAGGTAGGCGTCATCATAGGGTCCACAGCCTGTCTGGTCATCGTACAATTAAAGAGGAAAGCATAGTGGCGAACTGTAAAAGGGTCCATCACCAAGCATGCAGTACACACTAACAGTGTCCTTATGTCCTTATGGTCACATACTTACACAGTATTCTTTGACGATTATGAATAGGTAATTATAAAGTTAATATACCGACTACTAATATAAAGAAAATGGCGCTAAGTATTATACTTCAAACACATATCATAGCAAGTAAATCGGAAAATGACAAATACCCTTTAAATAAATAAAGAAACAATGCATGAAAATATAAATAATAACCTGTAGCATGTCAAAGGCAAGTGATCATAGGAATGTTGCTCTTGGTGTCTAGTTGATCAGAGCAAAAATTCAGGTCGGACGGAAATTCAAGATGGCCGCCACGGCTAAAAACTGATTTTTAAAAAACAAGTTTGTAGCAACTATTTCTTGAAAATTATAAGTGATATTGATCTGGGACTTCTTCTAAAATTATCAGCATGACATGTTGTTGATCCTTGTCGAAAATTATTTTGATTCGACATTAAACATGGCTGCCAGTGGCCATCTTTGTTTACATAGAGTTTTATACTATAAACGAACAACTTTTGGCGACTACTTCTCTGAAACTGCTTGACGGGTTTTCATGAAACTTCACAGGAATGTTGCTCTTGATGTCTAGTTGATCCTAGCAAAGATTCAGTTCGGCCGGAAATTCAAGATGTCCGCCACGGCTAAAAATAGATTTAAAAAGTTTGTAGCGACTACTTCTTGAAAACCATTAGTGTTATTGATATAGGACCTTTTCTAAAATAATCAGCATGACATGATGTTGA
Source organism: Cyrtodaria siliqua (assembly GCA_037043455.1). Lineage (NCBI taxonomy): Eukaryota > Metazoa > Mollusca > Bivalvia > Adapedonta > Hiatellidae > Cyrtodaria > Cyrtodaria siliqua. Next base: position 136,084 of record JAWPHD010001283.1, read on the forward strand.
TCCTTGTCGAAAATTATTTTGATTGTACATTAAACCTCGCCGCCAGCGGACATCTTTGTATACATAGACTTATATAATAAAAACTTGTAACGACTACTCCTCTGAAACTACCTGACAGATGTTCATAAAACTTCAAAGGTGTGTTGCTCTTAATGTCTAGTGGATCCTCGCAAAATATCAGGCCGGACTGAAATTCAAGATGTCCGTCACGGCTAAAATAGATTAAAATGTTTGTAGCGACTACTCTCTTGAAAACCATTAGTGTTATTGATATGGAACCTTTTCTAAAATAATCAGCATGACATGATGTTGATCCTTGTCGAAAATTATTTTGATTGTACATTAAACCTCGCCGCCAGCGGCCATCTTTGTATACATAAACTTATATAATAAACATTTGTAATGACTACTCCTCTGAAACTACCAGACAGATTTTCATAAAACTTCAAAGGTGTGTTGCTCTTAATGTCTAGTGGATCCTCGCAAAATATCAGGCCGAACGGAAATTCAAGATGGCCGCCACCGCTAAAAATAGTTTTAAAAAAAAGTAGCGACTACTTCCTGAAAACTATAAGTGATATTGATATGGGACTTTTCCTAAAACGAACAGCATGACATGAGGTTGGTTATTGGCGAAAATCAGTTTGATTCAACGTTAAACATGGCTGCCAGCGGCCATCTTTGTTTACGTAGTGTTACATAGTAAAAGGGTGTAGCGACTACTCCTATGAAACAACTTGACGGATTTCATTGACCTCTTGTTTAATTATCTACCCTGTTAAAATAGAGTTTTTGTCAGGACAAGTACTTCTTTGGTCAGGACAAGAACTTTCAACGGGTACTTACCCAAATGGACAAGTTAGAATATAACATTGATCCCTGGTCTCGCAAGACGTCTGAGGAAATGGCTGCCCTTGTAACACAAACTAAAAACAGTTTATGAATGTGTCCTTTATACATAACAGAAGGCATACTGGAAGTTCTACCTGCATGTACGTTGATTTAAAGCCATTGGACTAAATGTTCAAGTCGACAATTTGTTATAAAATGGCCCTAACACTCTATACAATAGGGTGATACAGCGTGGAGGCATCCGTCCTAGACTTGTCCTACTTGGAATATTGTCATAATTTTCTCTGCTTGGTCGCTTGTAGTAAAGCATACGCGCTGTTTTGTATGAACAATTTGGTACGTGCGTGAAGAAAAATCAATCCTGTTGAAAATCCTGTTGAAAAAAAGCTTTTTTCCCATGGGCAAGACCCTTTCCCATGGTCTTTCCCATGGGACAATATATTCCCATGGGAAATGATTTGGGCTCTTTTCCCATGGGAAAAACAAAAAGTATTTATCTTTCAATATAATGTCAAAATAGTATGCGGCTTTCATATTTAGGGTCTATGACAAAATTTACAGCGATACGAGCACTTTGATATTTCCCATGGGAATATTTTCCCAATATTGTAATTTGGGAAAACTTTCCGATGGGAAAATGAGTTATTTCTTAATAGCTAAAACAACACTTTAAAGCCTGGAAACATCTTCCATTGCAGTGTTGACAATTAAATATGCCCTTATGTTTATAATTTAATGAAATTAAAACTTTCCCAAAATAAAATGGGAAAATTCTCCCAAATTGTTTTGGGAAAAATCTCCCATTTTTTGACTGGGAAAATTCTCTAAATATTTTTTAAGGAAATGAAAAAGAAAAAAATCTTCCAAGTAAGTATAACCAAAAAAAAATCAACCAGTTTGTTTAAGATTGAGTATTTTAACTCAGTTCTGATTTTAACTCAGCATCTCAGATTCAGATTTGAGTATGATGTGTTGCCTTGCGATTGGTCCTTAACATAGTAATGTGTTATTGAAACTGCACTGTTTTTTCCCATGGAACCCTGTTTTCCTATATACCATTGAGCTCGACTTGTAAGTGAGGAAATGTCGATTCCTACGGATGGCGGGACGTGTACAGTACTGGTTCTACCCAGGAAATGTAGGGGTGGTCTGCCTCCACCAGAAAAAAACGACAGTCATATATAACATTGTGTGTATTGGAAAGGACGTAAAACACCACACAAACTACCTTGTTTCAGAAATATATTTCATTCGTTTTCATTAATTTTATATCCTTACACTATAATGCGTTTATCAAGGCAATGTCAAATGCCCTAAACTTTGACCTTCTAGCCCAAACATGAATAGAAGTCATTGTTTTAACAGGGGTACTATTTCCTTAAAGTTCCATGATTGTATGTCTAACAGTGACAAATTACAGTGGAAGGAGTGTTTCTCAGAACTGGGTCATTGACAGGTTAATGTGACCTTGATGATCAACTGATCCCAAAAGCAATAGGATTCCACCTATCTTAAAGGGCAATATACTAACGAAGTTTTAAATGGTGTTTTATGCTTTCAGAGTTATCTCGCAAAATGCATATTTTATTAAAATCATTGCAACCATTTAACCCAAAAACAAAAGGTTTCTACGCTCACCAAGGGACAATTTATCTATAACGTTTCATGAATGTGGGTGTCATGGTTTTGAACTTATCACACAATGTGTATTTCCATATAAGGGATGGCAACCTTGACACTTGACCTACCAAGCATAGAAAATAACATGTTTCCTCTCCTCAAGGGCAATGTACCTATGAAAATTCATGAGCGTTATGGTTTCAAAGTTATCATGCGGAATGCGTATTTGCTTATTGTCGGACGAATTGAATTGGGTTTTAAGGCACACCAACAGATGAAAGGTTATATGTCGCCTAAAAGGAATGAACGTGCAAGGCTCATCCTCCATTTACATCAAGATAAAATAAGGTGAATGGCAAGATAGAACCACGTTTCCAAGTCTGCATATGCGGTGTCATGATAAAGACCTTAAATATTGTCGGACAACCCTATACCATGTACTATTTTTCAAACGGGCGCATAAAAACGTGTTGTCAAACATATCTACAAACAAGAGGCCCAAGAAGGCCTGTATCGCTCTACTGGCTATTTGGAGTCTGTGATATAGTCTGTTCACAAGGCACAACATGGCATTTTTTTAGCAAAAACAAGGGCCATAACGGTCCGATCTGGCTGGTTTTTTTTTTATATTAACGAGCTGTGTTAGTTTGGTACAGATCAAATAATAAATGAAAGTGCTAGAGTGTTAACAAGGCAGAAAATCACACTTTTCAGCAAAACAAGGACCACAACTGTGGTGTTACAAATCTGATCTGGCTGGTTTTCGAACTGAGCTTGCATTGATATAAATACACTGGCAAATTTGCGTAAAGGTCATATACAAAATGCAGGTGCCAGAGTGTAAACAAGACTTAATTTGGCACTTTTTAGCAAAACAAGGGCCATAACTCTGATGTTACTGATCCGATCTGGCTGAGCTTAAAATTGATATAAAAACATCGACAAAGTTTCATAAAGATCAAATACAAAATGAAGGCGCTAGAGAGTAAATAAGGCTTAATATGGCATTTTTCAGCAAAGCAAGGGCCATAACCCTGGTGTTACTAATCTGATCTTGCTGGTTCTCGAACACATCCAAGCTTTTATTGATATAAAGACACTGGCAGAGTTTCTCAAACAACCCAGTAATAATGAAGTCCCTATCGCGTAAACAAGACAAAAGTTAATGGACGACAGACAACTCGCTATCCCATAATCTCTGCTGGCCTTCGGTCAGTAAGGCTAAAAATTAAAACCATTTCGGTAGAAATCTTAGTATATTGGCCGTATTAAATATATGACATTGATGCAAAATGTATAACATCATATGATATAAGTAATCATTTCATTTACAACATTCATGCAAAATTGAATGTGCCTTGAGGGTGCATGAGCTTTCGTCCCTCGGGTTTTCTGGTCGTAGAGAGATTGGTTTTATCTTTAGCTGCAACTACTATGGTTGTTCATTACGATTCTGGATACATCCTGAGATGTTTATTATTTTGTATGTGTTTCTTTAGTTAGTTTCTCTGGATTTGAAATTTATTGTTAGAGAATTCCTTTTGATGGGGTGTAGTTTTGTTTACACTGTCTTGTCTATTTGGGCGCTGAGGACAGAATAATAGCGAGGATTGTGCGCATGTAAAATCGATTCAAGCTAACCAGTAGACCTTATTGCCTACTGACTGTTCCAAGTCGGTAACCCCGTCTTCACCACGCTTTCTGTTGGTTTTTTGTCTCTTTCATTGTATTATCAAGTCCATGTTTGCAGTACAATGCAGACCTATGATGCCATTGCGTTCGGACGCTGTGGTTTCTATAGGACCCTATATCTCATTTTTGATACATAATAAACACTAGAATATGCTAAAAATATGATTGTTTTACTCAAATGATTTTGGTTTCACTTACAACATAAGTCAATACTGTAAATGTTGTTGTTGTCACATTCTTTGATTTCACTCATTGTCAAAATTATCCTCGATCTTATTGAAGCAAACTTTTAAAAGGGTAAACTCAAGTGTGGTCTAGGAAAAATCGCACTGAATATGATATGCAACACAATCTATATCAACCTTCTTATCAAATTGTGCGAAAAGCAACTTGTGTAAAAAGCGAAAAGAGTTCACTGAATTAATTATATATATATTACTAGTCAAACTTTGCCCTTTTCTACATTATCATCGCAGTTAATCTCCGTAACACGCGAGTCAATTTGCTGATTGTAAAACTTATCAAACATCTAATTGTAACAAAGCTGGTAAGACAGATTGTCTCCTAGATAATCATGTTTCTTAACATTAATTAAAGTGCATTTTTACATTTTATCAATGATCGCTTGCAGACTTCCATAATCAATCACCATAATCGGATGTCTAAGTAACCGATGATCAGTGAGTTACAATTGATTAATCATTAAAACGCGTAAACTTTGGCAATTCAGCTAAGAAGATCACTTGAAACACATAATAATTATCTTAGTTCACACTGGTTTTGATTTGTGATTGATTTATGCTGCTTTCAGCTGAACCGTACCATTAATGTTTGACGGTGCACTCGGTCGTTATCTGTTTTTCATTCCATTGTTCATGTGCTCATACATGGCTATAATACAACTTATGAAATATGCGAAGAGCTGCGTCTTTTTCCACAGTATCTCATGTCTGTAACTTGGTTGAAAAACCTCAACTCTCTATGTGTTTGGAACACCTCAAGCCCCTACTGTTGGATTATTTTACATCTCCATGGGGTTGAAATATCTCAGGCCTATATCTGTTGTAATATGTTTTGTATCTATGTGGTAGAAATATCTTAGATCTATGTGGTTAAAATATCTGAATCTGAAGCATCTGTGGTTGAAATATATATTGTCTCCATGCGGCTAGAACATTTTATTTTTTGGTCTCTGCATGGTAGAAATATCTGGGGTCATTCAGTATGTTGTTGAAGTATCTTGAAGGGGTTGAAATATCTTAGATCTCCTTTTAGTTGAAATATATCAGGTCTCTATTGGTTGATATATATCTCTTTGTCTCCTTAAGGTTGGAATATCTCATGTATATATGTGGCTGGATAATATATCAAGTATATGTTGTTGGAACACTTTATATCTCTAGATGAGATTGATATGTAACACGATGTCATGTGTCAGCACTTGTTGTTTGTAATATCACATCACTACGCTGTTGGGATCTCCCATGTACATATGTGGTCAGTAAATCTTACATCTTTATGTGGTTGATATGTGGCTGACATATCTTACAATTTTATGCTGTTGAAATATTTCACGTCTTTATGCCATTGGAAGGTCTCGTATTTCTATGTAGTTGGAAAGTCTCGCGTCTCGATGTGGTTGAAATATCTGTTGTCGTTTTTCAATTGAAATATTTTCAGTCTCTCATTGTTCAAGTGGTTGGAATATTGTATAGGTTTCAGCATTGAGATTATAGTATGACTCGATGTTGCTGGAATATCTATCTGTCACTGGATTTAATTGAGTGAACCTGAAATTAAATAGGATTTATAAATTAAAGTTCTTGTTAAGTGACCATTACAAAAAATATTAACATGACGGCAGCGCAAGGTTGTTCTACTGGTTAACATTTTCGAGAAAGTGACATATACCTGTATTATTTTCCTCTATTCCTGTTTATATAGTATCATCAAAACTTAGTGCAGTGGACCATTTTTTACCATTCTGGGCATATAAACACAATGATGAATTGGTGCTAGGCCTTAGGCTTTATTTTACGCTCTCATGCTTAGTAAAATTTTGATTAATTTTCGATAATTCACGATAGATCGTCTTTAAAACAAGAGCCCCAAGAGGGCCTGTGGACGCTCTACCGGCTAATCATAAAGTTTATGTATAATATCTTTCAACCGGAACTTGGCAACAATATACGCAAGTAGGCTTGGTACTGATCATCCCTGCCAAGTTTTGTTGAAATCCAGCCAGAGGTTCAGGAGAACTAGTCCGGACAATGTTTGTGTATTAAAACCTTTAAAGGGCTATAACTCTGCCAACAATCATTCAACCGTAACACGGTGATGATTTGCATAATTAGACCAGGAAGTGATCATCCCTAACACGTTTCGTTTAAATCCGGCCTGGGGTTCAGGAGAACTAGTCTGGACAAATTGTGTGTATTAAAACCTTTAAAGGGACATAACTCAGCCAAAATCAATCAACCGGAACTCGGTGACGATATGTACAACCAGGCTTGGTACTGATCATCCCTGAAAAGTTTCAATGAAATCCACCCAAATGAAGGCTCTTTCGTCTTAATGAGACCAAAATATAGCACATTTTAGAAAATCAAAGGCCATAACTCCTGTGTAAATGGTCCAATCTGGCTGTTTTTCAAATTTGTCAGAGCTTATATTGATATTAACAATCTGGTAAAGTTTGGTAAAGATCGAGATGAAAAATGAAGGCCTATCATCTTAACAAGGCAAAATATAGCAGTTTTAAATAAATCAATGGCCATAACTCTGCTGTTAGTGGTCCAATCTGGCTGGTTAAAGAAATAAAGAAAAAAAAATAAAAAAATAAAGAAAATAAAATAACAAAAAAAAAGTATATATTTTTTTTAAATAAACAAGAGGTCAATGACCTTCAAGCTCTACTGATAGGTTTTTGATAGCTAGATCAGCATTCCTGTGAAGTTTCATGAAAATCCGTCAAGTAGTTTCAGAGGAGTAATCGCTACAAGTTTTCCTTATATAACTATGTAAATAAAGATGGCCGCTTGCGGCCATGTTTAGCGTCAAATCAAAATCATTTTTGACAATGATCATTATCATGTCATACTGATCATTTTAGAAAAAGTCCCATATCAATATCACTTATCTAGTTTTCAAGAAGTAGTCGCTACAAACTAGTATTTTGAAAATCTATTTTTAGCCATGGTGGCCATCTTGAATATCCGGCCTACCTGAAAATTTGCTAGAATCAATTAGACATCAAAAGCAATATTCCTGTGAATTTTCATGAAAATCTGTCGAGTAGTTACAGAGGAGTAGTCGCTACATTTTTTACTAGATAACTCTATGTAAACAAAGATGGCCCCTGACAGCCATGCTTAACCGTCAAATCAAAATAATTTTTGACAAGGATCAATATCATGTCATACTGATCATTTTAGGAAAAGACGCATATCAATATCTGTTATAGTTTTAAAGAAGTATTCGATAGAAACTTGTTTTTCTAAAATATATTTCTAGCCGTGGCGGCCATCTTCAATTTTCCGCCGTCCTGAAATTTTGCTAGGATCAATTAGACATCAAGAGCAACATTCCTGTGAAGTTCACTTAAATCCGTCAAGGAGTTTCAGAGGAGTAGTCGCTACAAGTTTTCATTATATAACTCTATGTAAACAAAGATGGCCAATGGCAGCCATGTTTAACGTCGCATCAAAATAATTTTCGAAAAGGATCAACATCATTCCATACTGACCATTTTAGAAAAAGTCCCATATCAATATCACTTTTGGTTTTCAAGAAGTATTTGCTACAAACTTTTTGAAAATCTATTTTTAGCTGTGGTGGCAAACTTGAATTTGCGACCAACCAAAAATGTTGCTAGGATCATTTAGACATCAAGTGCAACATTCCTGTGAAGTTTCGTGAAAATCCGTCGAGTAGTTTCAGAGGAGTAGTCGATACAACTTTTTATTAAATAACTCTATTTAAACAAAGATGGCCGCTGGCAGCCATGTCTAACATTGAATCAAAACGATTTTCGACAGGGATCGACATCATGTCATGCTGATCATTTTAGAAAAAAGTCCCATATCAATATCACTTAGAGTTTTCAAGAATTAGTCGCTACAAACTTGTTTTTTAAAAATCTATTTTTAGATTTGGCGGCCATCTTGGATTCACATCAACATGAAATTTTGCTAGGATCAACTAGACTTCATGGGCAACATTTCTGTAAAGTTTCATGAAAATCCATTCAGTAGTTTCAGAGGAGTAGTCGCTACAAAAGAAATTTACAGACAGACAGACAGACGGACGGATGCCGGACCACGGCATAAGCTCTGCTGATCAGTAGAGCTAATAAAAATTTAAACGAAAAAATGATAATAAAAAAAGCAAAATAATCTGATAAAGACCAAATGAAAAATAAAGGCACTATCGTATTAATTATAGCATTTCTAACGAAATCAAGGGCCATAACTCCTCTGTTACTGGTCCGATCTGGCCTGTTTTCGAACTTGTCCGAGCTTTCATTGATATTTACAATCTAATCTGGTAAAGATCAGATGAAAAAATTAGCAAGGCAAAATATAGCATTTTTAATTAAATGAAGGACCATAACATAACTGTTACTAGCCTGATCTGGCTGGTTTTCGAACTTGACCGAGGTTAAATTAATATTAGCAATCTGATAAAGTCTGATAAAGATCGGATGAAAATTGAAGGCCCTATCTTCTAAACGAGGCAAAATATAGCATTTTTTTTAACTAATTCAATGGCCATAACTCCGCTGTTACTGGTCCTTTCCAAGTTTGAACATTATGCCATAAATAAATTGAAATTGATAATTTCAAAAAGGTATCAAACTTTTAATAAATGACGCGTTCTGTTGTTGTTATGTACCAATTCAATACACAAATTTGAGATCTAAATAACATTTTCTTGAAAGTACAAACTTGTAGCCAACTCTAAATAGCAATACCAATATAATCAGATCATGAGTTTGAACATCATGCATGTCATTACTAAAGAAGCAGTTAGAGATTTAAATAATATGCACATTATACTTGATAATGAAAAACGCGTTCATATGTTAAACCATTTTCAGTTAACATATTTTAGACTAAAATAAATGCTTTTTTGATATCAAATGCCAGATATTGCATCTTCTTAACAATACCAATACCGTATAATCCCTAATAAATGCCACTCCCCTAATAAATTCCCACCCCTTCCCACCCCACATCTCCCTACCATTTTTTCAGAAAATATATTTTTAAAATGCCAAAAAATGCAAGTTAATCTGTTTCATTCACAATGGAACATGTATACAAAACCACTAGAAAATTTAAAATCCGATGCATTGATTGACCGACATGCAGACTTTGGTTTTCTTGGTAAAGAAAATCATTAAATAATGTCCGTTTAAAAGTAAAAGTATGTACTTTTGGTCGCAATTTTCAAAATGTTACACCCTGAGGCAGAAAATGCGGGACCACAACAGCTGCGTTCTCAACGATACCGACAGACATATCGTGAGAAGGGCAAGGCAGGACAACCACAGCTGCTGCCAGAACCTCTACCCCCAAAGGCACAGAGCAAGTATACATTTCATTTTTTAAAGAAGAAATGTGTCCTTTTTTTATCCAATTTCAATTCACAAAATTAATTTTCGAACAAAATGAGCGTTTACTTAACATCCAAGACCTGAACCTGAATCTCACAATAATGCCATTTCAAACAATTCACCATTTTCAAAATATTGCCGTAAACCAAGGAGGAGTTTGATTTAAAAGCGTACACATTTGACATTTTAAAAATGAATGCGTCCTATTTGTCATAACCTGTACCCTCTTGCATACCTTAGACTAATCGGGGAACCAACTGTTACCCTGTTGTATACCGCAGAGTAATCGGGGAACCAGTTTAATAGCCATTTGGTGGATAAATATATAGGTAGTTTTGAATCCACATTATTTATAAATATTAAATATATACCTTAGTTAAAATGTTAAAACATTTATAATATTTGCTAAAATATCTTAGAAACAGAGTTAAATGAATTACCCAACTTTCCAAAAACATAATGAAAAAAAAAGCATCTTAGAAATTGAGTGAAATGAATTAACAAACTATAAATCAAACAAAAAAGGTCATTAAGATTACATTTATGAGTAGTATAAAAATATAAATATTTAATGTATCTTCATATAGGAGGCACATAAACTCAGTTCTCTCAATAAGGTTGAGCTTTGAAAGTGTTGTTTTTTTATTGATTTTATTTGTATTGTTTTTGTGGAATTCCAATTTTAGATTGTTCGTAGAGCTGAATTTTCAATGGCTAAAAACTTATTTTACTTGATATAATTCCTAACCTAAAATTGCTTTTTAGTTGTTGAAATGCGTGATAATCTGATGAATACTAAAACAAATAACAATATCTCACCCATAAAATGCTGGAAGGAATTAACAATTTCCACTGTCCAAAGCATACACTATTAAATAGGTATTATTTATAACCATAAATAGTTATGCAGTTAATTATGTTGATATGACACATGTTACTTCTTGAAACTAAACTCCTCCCTGGTCAAGTCAAGGTATTGGCCAGATCTGATTGGTTAATCAAAGATTATCCTGTGATCTATGACATACCTCATGGCCAGGGGGTCTTCCACTAAGTAGTTACCATATACGCCTTTCCATAAAGTACACTTTATGCCGGAAGGAGTTATCGATCGTATGATGCGTGACGTCATAAACAGGACTCACGGAATTCCCCAGAAATTTGCGGCATATCGAAAGAGTTACAATAACCTAACCATTTAACTGGAAATTATCGGATGTTCCTGAAAGGTATGAATTTTTTATATTAAATGAATATATTTGTAGCTTGTTTGTCTATAGAATAGTTAATAAAGTGCCGAAATGTGTCTAAAATCATGGTTCACAAATCAGGACGTCCTGAAAAAGTAGTGGGTGGGGAGTCGGACGGATTACGTTGATACTCGATATTTCAAGAATTTAATGCTATTACATATTATTACTTTAAGAAAAAGTATACTTATGCATGCTCGCTGATACATATGACGTTATTTATTGTTATGACAACATAGGCGTAGGAGCCGTGTGGGCCAGGGAGGGGTGTGGGAGCCGCCCCCTCATTATTCAGATTCGGGGGGGGGGGCAAATATTTGCCCCATCTTCTCCCGCCCCCAATAATGTGAAGGAAAACATGGTAACGCTCACAAAGTACTTCTTTAATGTTGTAATTTTTGGTGTAATTGAGCGTGGATAAGGGTGGGGTGAAAGGGGGGGGGGGTGTGGAGTGCAGCCAGCACAGGACTTGAACATGGGACCCTCACTTACACGGCAAGTGCTCTACCAACTGAGCTTAACGTGCCGTCGGGTAAATATCACCACAACATTGATTGATCATGGAGATTCATGCAGTAATACATGAGAAATTAATTGCCGTTACATTATCTCCGGTATAAATTACTGATCAGTAGTTTAGACTATAACAGAATGACCGGCTTGTTATATTAAATCATGTAATAAAGCACTATATAAATTACCGGTCAATAGAACTTAGAATTCAATGGTTAGAGTTATCAAAGTGAGTTACTACTGACCCGAGAAGGGTACTATTGCACTAGGCGTCAAGGTCTCAGTAGTACTATTGCACGCTAAATTTACTATTGCGCGGTCACATGATGAACTATTGAATGGTTGGCATCATATCGCAGAGGCATCAATGTATCGGAAATTGACCGGATGTAAAAGTTAAGATTAGTTCACGATTCGTCCATGCACCTCGGGCAAATAGCTGTAACTATTGACCACTAAATTAAATAACTATATTTAACAACTATATTATTTAATGACTTCATTGTCAATAGTAACACCATTTGCCCTAGGTGAAAAGAAGGATCATGCAAATTATTGTCTCCGCCATTAAATAACTATATTATTGTCATGACACAAAGTCAATGGAATGGCGGTCATTTGATTTTCTCATTGCCAATTGATTATATTAGTAATAAATTTCTTTTTCTGGAAGCTCGGTGGATAATTAAGGCCTTGCTTTAAGAGCTGCAGACCTCTGAACCGCCTGAATTCGTTCCATGGCGGAGGCATGTTTAATGGGAAACTTCATCTTTCACCTCATAAGTCACTGAGGTTGCTGTCCAAATATAAACTTAACAGGTTGTAAACCCCATTTCATTCATTATTTACTTTGTATGTTTTCAGTAATGACCGACAATGGACCTATGAAAATATATACCCCGACATGGAGAGAGAGCAGCAATCAAGATCTGATCATCTGTTTGAAAAGAATGTAAGTTGACTTTATAAAATTCTTGTAACGCATAGCGGCAAAATAAATATATTCTCGACACGAGATACTTATTTCTTGGTAAACAGGTTCTGTGTTCATTTTAATTATTTTGTTGTGGTAAATGTGTCTCAATTCATGCATATAAATATAGGAACTTCAGTATGAAGAATTTAAAAATGTTTTCCTTTGAATTCGTCATGTATACAATGTTCGACCTACAAGTAACTTAAAATGACTAGCACACTATTTTTAAGAGAAATACTATAAGCTAACTGCTTGCTTTATTTTGGGCAAACAATTTCTGAAAATCAACAATAATTTCATTTTGTTATAGACAAAGTTAAACCCGTTAGAGGTGACCGTGTAAAACATGTTTGTTTCTGTGGAGTGTCTTACAGAATATTGTTTTTATCATTTCAGTTGAATGGAAGTAAAGCAGTGTGCTTCTTACACTTTCCGGATGAAGATTAGGTCAGAAATGGGTGTCACAGATGTACACTAGTTGTATTTCAAATAAGAAAATCTCTGTTAGGAGTGGAATTACAAACTATTAACGGACAGCAGTATGGCTCATAGAGCCCTAAAGGTTTCGAGAATATCTGGCCTTTTCTACCAAGCGGTGTTTCACTGAACATTTCACCATTCCTTGGTAAAGTTGGTTAAATGTGTTAGCAAATAACCACAAAAAAAAGTATAGCAACTGATGGGATTCATGTTGAACACACTATGCCCAAAATTAAGGAATTCCACTGACCGTGGCTGGGATCATGCATCAAATGTGGACAGTTTGCGAATTATTAGCCTTTTCCAAGATCCTATTATTTTGTAAATTCTCAAAAATGTGAAAATGTCTTGAAGCAGATTTCATGGCATAAACACTTTTTCATGTGCACTTCTCAATCGACAAGTTAGTGGTCAACTTATTGGTTCAATGAACTTATATGCGAAGGGTTAAAATAAACACTCATTCAAACACACAATGGATTTATTCCTGAATAATTCGTCTTTGCCTTTGAACCATATTCATTTCAAGCCTTCAATTAAAGATAGGATTAAATAAGGCGATATTCTTTCTTAATTTCATGTACCGGAAGCAATATCATGATTGACGGGTGTTCCTTTAAAATGTGTTGACCTGTTTAATTTATGCATTATAAAGTATTGAGAAAATTCAATATTGTAAAAATGAAACAATTATCATCATTTATTTGTCACTTTTCTATAATTGTTTCAATGTCAGTTTAATATATGAATTGATCATAGCTAAACTGCTAATGATAATTCAGAGATAACCAGTCCATTTCATGAATTCATCTGATGCTCTCTCGAAAGAAGTGGGGTTTACCTTCTGTTATCACATCATATTAGGTTATGTTGGTACAGCAACCTCAGTGGGAGTTAAGATGAAGTTTCCCATCAGACATGCCTCCGCCAGAGAGCAAACCCACGGGATGCAGAGGTCTGAAGCTCTAAAGCCGAGGCCTTATCCACTGAGCTACCGAGGCCGCTGATGCTATCTTGAACTTGCAAGGCTGTATATAGTATTGTTAAAGCTGAAAGTAGTCCCACCAACCCCAAACATTGAACACCTTAAAGAGACATTTGACTTTTTCCACACTTTAAGAAATTATATTTAATGACAATGTTAACAATTTGTATCATGTACCGGTACTATGAACATGCAGAATCAATAATTAGTTTTGTTTTAAATTTAATAAAACAAAAACTTAATAATATAATAATATGAGGAAGTTATCAAGTGTGCCTTTAAAGTTAAGTTTTAATACTATTTATATAAGACTGGATAAGAGTGAGATCTTCCGCTGTTATTACACAACATGTGGTAATACAACATCATGCCCAGGGTTCGAAGATTTGTGATACGCGTAACGGGTTGTAGAAATTATAAGGAGCACATGTGCGAGATTACAACACTGGTTTTCAGTGGTTTCTAAACAGGTACTCGGAAGATGATTTTATTTTAAATAGAGGGCAAGTTCCGCGTGGCACCATCTGTATGTGTTAAATTATATTTAATGACTACCGACAATAAATAGTCACACGGACCGATGGGCTATCAAGGACGCTCGGTCCGTACAAAAAACTGGTTTCGGACCGACGGACGCCCATTAAGGCCGAACCTTATTATTTATTATAATCGCATGTGATACCATTTGATATTTATAAAAGTATAACTGAAGACAATTGAGGAAAATTGAATTTAATCATACATGACACAACCAAACCAGTGACAAAATAAAAGTACACGATTGTATGTGTTATAAGCAACCATTAAAAGATAACCAACATGTATGTCTAATTATTTGCCCGAACAAATCCATACTTGTACATTATTAAAACACCAGACACAAGCAAAATGTGTACTTCAAGTAATCCACCATCACTCAAGCCTGACACAAAGTAATTTTCATAGAAAATTGTGGTACTTCAATAGAATTTGTTAAACTTAACACGCATAATCAGAATACTTCTGTTGTTGTCCATAAATTTAATTTAGTCTCGTCACTTTCTTCCTGTTATTCCCAGTTATCCTTGCACTTCAGCATTAGTCTCATTGGTCTGTGCTATCAAACCATCCATGTTCTGAATGGAAAGATGTTTAAACGCTTATCAACACATCATAGGTTATTTAGAGCCACCCAGAGATAGATGAAGAATACATGACGTAAATAGAAATCCACGTCCTCCTCTTACTCCGGTTTATGTCACCATCAGACGGATGCGGCTACGTGCATTGCCAAAGAACACACCAACGAAACTCGGTGGCACCGCAGAGGTTTGAACCCGGGTCGTCAACATTTTAACCCAAAGGCAATGGCTTGTATTTTGAGTCCACAGCCTGTAAGTCTGCCCTACACCAACTCCCAGGCAGTTTTGAAAGTGTAGCTGTCTAGCTTTTGCAACACCGGATTCTGGTTAATCTGAAATGAATCAATTATGTCTAATAAAATTGCTGCATTTAGAAACAAGTGATCAGTTATTTTCTTCAAAATTGGGTTCGCGATTTTTTTTTAATGAAACTATTGCTAGAGCTATAAAGATAAATTGATGTGCAGACAATTATATGCAGTATAATTATCTGTTATTTTGTAAAGATTGCTGCATCTTTAAAACATTTTCTTCAATATGCCAATGCATAAAAGTATCACACAATCATTCTTTTTGATAGCAAATACAATATATTTTGGTCAGAAGTATCTCAAACTTACTATTTTACAAGGACATGGAACACTTCAGTTTTGAGACTGTCCCAATTGGAGCTTCTCTGCACTTGCCATTGATGATTTGTCCTTCTATCCAGAGATGTATTCTATCCACTGAAACAAAAAAATACCGTTTACTTCATATTGTAATACTTAATACATGTTTCCAGTTATAAATGGATATTTAAACAACTGTCCAACATGTAACCTACATGTAGTACAAAGTGTGTGGATGCAGGGTGGGTGGGGTAACTGAAAAAGGCTCTGGGCAGTAAACGGATATCTTCGCTTGTCATGTTTATCGATAAACACTTCGGAAATTATATAAATATAATCTAAATATTAACGTCCTTTTTTCGTTGAAACATGAAGCTCGCAAATATTCCGAGTTTCTCAATAAAAACACACCCAGTCGTGTAAAAGAACTTTAGAAATTATGCCATGCCCATAATATTTCGACTCAATCGTCCCTAAAAAAGTTTTGTTGGGTAATATATCTTTAACAAATTGCCAAAAAATAAGTAATATTGATAAAATAAAACAATATCCGATGCTTGCTTCTTACCTGTAACTGTTCAGAAAATCGGCAAACGCGTATAAGCCACCATGCTACCTGCGACAGCACAACATTACACAGCGTGTTGAAAAAGTGTCCTTGTTATGACGTCACGCAACTTGACAGGGGAGATAAATCGATAAGTGGCCTACTTATTGGAAAGGCGTATATGAGAAAGATCTGAAGAGCTGTTATTTGGCATTTACAACATGTCTACATGGGATTAATCTGTTTCACAACAATAATGAAAAAATCAACTTGGCTGGATATATATTAAAGAATACTGTAAAGGTACTGAAATGAAATGAAATGAAACAAATGGCAGATCATGTTTGCTTTAAATGTGCCAAATGTAGTATTTATAACTGTTCATGGTTTAAGTACTTTAGTTAGAACAGCATTATGGCACCAGACAGGGATGAACATGCCAGGCTCATCCTCCATTTACATCAAGATAACATATGGACATTGATGGAGAATCGGCCTAGAACCTTCTAATCTGCAGAACTGCAGAGTTGCTGCAAATTCTATTGTAGACACTCCATTTACGATGGAGCCACGTTTCCACATTTGCCTATACGGTGTCGTGAAGAAGACCTTGAATGAGCATGATAAAAAATAACAAAATGTACATGAAGTGGGGATGTAAACCGAGCTTTCCCATGTATCAGAATGTATCCTCAGAGCATGGTAAAGAACCATAGAAATCTATTCAATACTAAGAGTAGGTCTGGTTCCTGGATTCATACATATCTGTCCCCTGTATCCGGGGCAGCTCTAAATGACCTTTAATGTGCTGATGAGAAGTTGAACAACATGCAATTCAATTCAAAGTGTTAAAAACCATACATGTAGATAAAATTAAATCCCGGTATTTTACATTCAAATAATCCATTTCTAATCAAGCTTCATTTCATAATTTACTACATATATATAGAAGATGAGGTTTACATTATGAATCAAGTCGACTATTTATAAAACTTTGTTATTTAATATATATATGCAAGTTTTATCCAGAATATATTTTCTTTATCTGTTTATTGCATTTGCCTATTTTATGGGATTTCATGTGCATGCTGCATCTTTCAAAAATTGAATAGTAAACAGTTTACTCTTATATTGAAGGAGTGTTAATAACTTATAAATTATGAGCATAATAGTAAAAAAAAAAAAAGAAAGGAGAAACCTGGAAATTGCCGAACTATTCTCAATCTATGTATAATTTATTTGAAATACAACATTTTATCAACTGATGCTTTCTGGCATTATGTTGTGTATTGTCTACCATAAGTCCTTTCTTATTGCCTACCATAAATTATCTTTAATAAAGTTGTATATTCTAACATAAAACTATATATTTTCTGCAAAACAGAGTAATTTGCTTGGCTTCTAAATGATTTTATCGACAATTAAATTAGTTTCGAGAAAATTAAGTTTCGACTTCTTCGTTTTATCAATGCATATGTACAATGTTGCATTGGGTGCAATATCAAAAATAAATAATGGAAAAATACCACTAGAATTAATTTTAAAAAAGAATAATGACAAACTGTAATGAAACTGAAGATCACTCAATTATAATCATGTTGTTGTTCCTAACTGTTTTAATTTATCAAGTTTATTGGTATAATCATGTTGTTGTTCCTAATTGTTTTACTTTATCAAGTTTATCGGTATTAAGTAAATAGATAAATTCTGTATTAACCAGTATAACCAGGGAGTAAGTATACAGGGAGGAGACACGGATTCATAAACACTCTGGTTTATCAATTTATGTTGTCGCGCTAGAACACCGCCATTTACCATTTTATCGATACATGCAAATTGACTGTAAGCATGTATACGTTACATTTGAAAAGTTAAAATTTCAAGCAACATCTCAAAATAGGCAGTTTTTACAGTCTCTTTTTTACTGCTTTCTGTTATAATCAATATCACAAAAGTACCTTCTTGATCGTATTTCGTTTGCAATAGCTAAACACCATTTTTAATTTGAAAAATTCAAAATTTCAGCTGATATCCAAAAAAGAGGCATTTTCATCACCTCTTTTTAGGTTTCGTCTTATAATCACCACCGTGAAATTACCTTCTTGACAAAGATAAATATTTATTGTAAACATATTCATCGGTGAAAGATTGGGATTTCTCAGTGAAAGAATATTCATAATAGCTAAATATTATTAACTAACTCCGAAAACAAAAGTAACTAACTGTTACACTGAGTTATGACGTCATTAAAGTGGTGCTGACGTCGACGTCATCTGCCGATAGCGTTCAATAAAGCGAATAATTTCGGTTAAAATCATGCACAGATGATTTAAAATGTAATAAACAGATAATTTAACTGCTAGCTGTGTTCGATTATAGGGAAATCCATCACTCGATGGTAGACGTGTTTTGTTCTGTGTTTTTTTCACTTGTAACTGGAGGCCCCGGGTTCAATCCTCCGTGGTGCCACTGTGTTTCGTTGGGGTGTTCTTGGGCAAGACACTTTCCCTTAGCCTCATCCGCCGGATGGGGACGTAAACCGGGCGGTCCCGTGTATCGGTCTATCCTCCAAGCAAGTTGAAGAACCATAGGAATCTATTCGATAATAAGTGTAGGGCACGGTTCCCGGATCCCTATGTATCGTTCCCCTCTCTCTGGGGTGGCTCTAAATAACCTCTACTGTGTTGATGAGCAGTTAAACAACATTCAATTTCAATTTTTTTTCACTCACTCCCATACGCTCTTTCGTGAAACGAACCATATGTCTACCATCTCCTACCATTTCCCTATAATCGATCCCAGCAGTTAAATAAACTCTTACTCTTTACTATTCACTTTTTGTTATTATAATATAACCCGTAGTCGTGTATCTCGTTCGCAATAGTATACACTGTTAACCATGACAGAGCAGGGGCGTTCCTGGGGCTAATTTAGGTATAAGCACCATGGAGTTTTGGATTCACAAATGTGCTTAACCCCCCTATACCTTCAGTTTTTATTGCATATTTCGCATTTTTAGCCATTTCTTATTTTTGATTCTTTAATAGCCTGTACGCACATGCGTATGTGGGTATGCGGCATAATGCCCCTGCAGAGGATCCGCCTTTTGGATTTCTTCAATTATGAAAGCTGAAGGTAATTTTTAAATAAAACGAACACATGGCAATCTTGATTTTGTTTAATTGCAAGATAGTTTTTTCTGCATTTATCTAACTTGCATATTTGCTGTAAGTTGAATCGTTTATGCATAATTTTGATTATTTTCAACCACTAATACATTTCAAACTTTGGTAGAATAATATTAATTGAAAAGTAAACACTTTGATAAAATAAGAAAATTTGCATTACCTTTTATTTGAAAATAAATTATCAATATTATTGGATTAACAAACTATGGTTACGGTAGTACCTTTAAAAGTCAAGGCATATTATAATCAAAAACCAAGTATTAAAATATATACAAAAAGATATAAAATATATACTTGCATCAGGTGGTCTATTTAATATTTTATTCATGTATTATATATAATTCAAGTTTTTTTTACTGCCTTATATCCTGATGCTGTATTAAATACAGTTGTGTCTTATCAATTACCCTTTTTGAACCCCTTCAAGACCTGTGGTAATACGAAACCAGTAACACAGAAGTGTGCCATGAATTTTATAACTAATAAGCTGATTACATAACAGGGACACACCATAAACCACTAATTGAGCAGCACCAAGTGCCAGTGATTGACAGCATGGGGTATTGAATCATATGTCACTGGTGAGGTCATGCTGGAATGAAAATAGATATATAGGGCCCTGGGTCATATTATCACTTCAACAATTAGATATTGATATTCAATTGTTTAAATTGTCTGCACTCAGCAGCTGAGATCAATTGTTTATTTTAATTTAAAAAATATATATAAAAAGAAAGGAAAAACACACACATTAATAAGCTTTTGCTTCAAAAAGAACAGAAATTTGAAACATAGTTGAATCTAACACTTTGAGGAATTCAAAATGATTTAGTGTGTGCACATATCCTTTATTGCTCTAAAATAAATGTTGTTTTTTTTTAAAAATCTCAGTCTTTATTAGTGGATTTCAGATTTCACCGACCTAATAACAAATTTAAAAATTATTAATATATCTGTGTTTGGCTTTAATAATAATAAAGTGCCATGAATTCCTCAAGTTACATTTAAAGACACTAACCTGCCAAATAAAAGCAAAATTACACTTAAAGACATTTTCTATATTTTTTCTGCATAACGGATTTTCTTTAAACTTTTTGTACAGTAAAATAGACGGAAAAGGCAAAAATAATGGTAGTTTACCATGATTGTTAATATTTCAAAGAATAATTTGTAAGCCCAGTGATGTTTTTACAATTTCACTTGTACGAGTCCTAGGACTCTCTGGGCCAAAAATCTATGAGTCCCAAAACTAAAGGAGTGAGTCCCAGGTTTTAGTAGTTCTCTTTGGCCCCATTTTGCAGACGATGCATCTCCAACTCGTGGAATGTTTACTTCCGCACCCTTTCGTGTTTTACCTCACGGCCGATTCCATTGGCTAATCGTATGACCATTATCCAATTATAATCGACGTTACAAAATTACGCGGAAGGTGCGAGGGTAAACTTAACCCGCATCGAATAGTCAAATATGGCGGTAGACGCGGAGAAAAAAGCGACGGATTGAATTATTACAGGGGAAATATGGCGGTAGACGCGGAGAAAAAAAACGACGGATTGAATTCTTACAGGGGAAATATGAATTACGGAACTCTTTACTTGCAATTTATGTGCGTCCCGAGAACGCACGTTCTGACAATTTGCGTCCACGAAAATATTTGTTCGTCCTGGGTCCTGGGCGTCCAGGACGCAGAGTTAAAAAAAACACTGAATGCCACCGTCATGTCAATCTGTCCAAAAAGTTGAACAAGTCCATGTAATAGCTAAATAAGACATTTTTGAAGTCTAATCATTTATTCATTGCTCACAATTCTGCTAAAATTGTATTA
Source organism: Cyrtodaria siliqua (assembly GCA_037043455.1). NCBI lineage: Eukaryota > Metazoa > Mollusca > Bivalvia > Adapedonta > Hiatellidae > Cyrtodaria > Cyrtodaria siliqua. Next base: position 157,361 of record JAWPHD010001283.1, read on the forward strand.
AAGTAAAGAACATTTAATTACAATAACATTTAAAGCTCATCTTTATGTAAACCCTACATTTTTTTACAAAATCTGTACCATTACCACAATTTATGCACAAATTAGCCAATTTCCTTCTTTTTTTTTTTGTATGTGCCCAATAATAGAATTTGTTTAAACTTTCTAAGCACACAGTTTAACATATATAAAAACAAAATGTGCAATAAAAATGATAAGTCCCCATCCTTGTTTAGAAAAAAAAATTGAAACCCTACCCCTATGCAAAAAGGCCAAATTTTGTATGAAATTATATAGAAATGGTATATTTTCCTTTTTTTGTTATATATGTTCCTAATAACAGAATTTGTTCAAACTTCCTAGGCACTTATTTGAACATATATTTAGACAATATTTGCAATTAAATTGATAGGTCACCATGCATATTGAGATTTAATTTATTTTTTTTGGAACCGGTACGGTTATGCTTAATTTTTTTAATTTTGTTGGAATTTTTACAAAATGCTATATTTTTCCTATATTATGTATCTAATAATAGGCCTTTATTTAAATAAAGACAATCAATTATTTTATTTTTTTAAAAAGAATACCGTATTGTTCCTTTTGAAAGCCCCCGGGGGCTTTACATTTTTCAAAAAGGGGGCGTTTATCAGAGTGTAAACTGTCATTCATTGACCCTTATGTAACTCTATTATAACTCTAAAACCCTTAGTGCACTACTTGAAATACACGTTTATAAATTCTTTTCTAGAATCCGTCACCGCGTAAACACAATGTGCTAACCCCAAAAATCGATCAATACTTGCACTAGAAGCCACGCGTGTACCATGACAATCACATATCACGTACCACACTCATGATCAAGTTGCTTTACCAAGAAATGATGACGTCATGAACAAATCTGTACTGTGTAAACTCGGTGTATTTGGCATTATCGGCATGGAGCGCAAGGAAAGTCACAGCACTTATACAGCGGGCTTTAAATTAATAGTCGTTGAATATGCGAATACTGAACACGGATAAAAGTTTTTGTGGATATATTAGTTGTGTTATGCGGATTAATATCACTTTTTAAGGTAAGGTCTTTTTGCTTTATGCACGGTGGGTGGGGGCGTTTACTCACGGTGCCTGGAAAGCGGGGGGGGGGGGGGGGGGGTGGGGGGGCTTTATTAGGGAGGGGGCGTTAAAAAGGAACAATACGGTATTCAAACAAAAAATCAAAAAAAAAAAAAGACAAAAAATACATTTAGACATCAAAAGCAACATTCCTCTAAATTTGTAGGAAAATCCAACCAATAGTTTCAGAAGTCGCCCAACAAAAACTGCGCATAGAAAACTACAGAAGATGCCTTTAAAGCCATTCATCAAAACTCTATCCAGGTGTTCAGGTCCTATAATAATGTATCAGGGTTGTAAAAATTTGGAAAAATCCACTCGCTCTGCAGGACTAGTGGAAGCAAAAAGCTACTAGCCCTTACCAATTTACCACTCGCCCTGCAGCATATAACGGGGTAAACCTGAACATTATTTTCACCACTAAGGTACAATAAGTACATTTGTGTACTCACAGACACTGTAGTACCTGACAGGCAGTATGTGGATATTTTATTGTTATTCAAATAAAGAAAGCGCCATATTATCTTACAACACATTTAATATTATGGTCTGCAACCTGTCTCCTAAGGAATCTGCAGTGGCCCATTCTTTGTTGGGTTGGGTTCAATTCCCAGTATGGTCAAAGACTCCAGCAGTAGGCTACGAGTAAAGATTCACACCTTTCGTTGGAAACGTGGCTGATCGGAAACTAATGACCGAGCAGTCGTCTGTCGATATGTGTAACCCTTGACGTTACAGCGGAAACCAATGACAATAAAATATCTGCATCTACTTACAATTTATATTTTAATTTAACAGACTGATTATAGACAAAATATGCCGTATCTGCAAAAAAAGTATGCATACAAACTATGTAAGTATTATACAGGTAATGTATAATACTTACATAGTTTGTATGCATACTTTTGGAGCTCCAAAACAGAATCTATTGAGATAAAATTGTCCAAACGAATATTATCCGCGGGATCCGAAATGTAAAAGATCAGTTTCGCCCCCCGGAATGAATCCCTTTAATAGGGAATTATTAACATCAGCTGATTAAATCACTGCACTAATAACAAATAAATGCTAAAGCAAATATGTGCTTGGCTCAAATATGTTTTTTGGAAAAAAAATCTTGAAAATGTTCAGTTCTAAGAATCATATTGCAGATAAAATAAAATGTGCTTTTCACTGCCAAAATGGTCATAAATGGTACCCAGTTTTACAATGAGAATTGTTATAGGAATGAGAAGAAGCTATTTGTTTTGAAAGCGGGCACAGACCTTGGGAAAAAAAGGTATTTATTGATAATACTATTGCAGAATTCCCCTAAATTGGTAAAAAGGTCCTGCAATAGCCTTAATAAAGGAAAATGTACGGGTTTTCATAGACTAGCATGCATGGTTTTCTGTGGTATCACAGTACCGAAACGGTTTGACGAACAAAAACAAAACTGTAAACAATATTTAAAGATAAGGGAACTAAATTGTTATGATATAAATGTAATACTTTTTACGTAAAAATGTCAGATACGTAAAATGTCAGAATCAAGTTATGCACATATTGTGTATTTCGTATTTAAGATTCAATGATTGACCATTTATAAAAACAATAATGTACAACAGACTTGTCAGACTAAAAAATAATGAATTTTATTGCCTTCAAGGTAATGGAAACTGCAATTATCATTTTATGGAGAATAGGGGTGATGCATTTTAAAGAAAAGTAAATTGTCAACATGTTTACATTATTTTGAAATATCCTTTTATTTATGATAAATATCATGAATATAGAGTGGGTTCGGGTCAGTTCGGACAGCGGCATCGCCCGGACACTTGCTACAAATCACATTCCTTTGTTGTATTTAGATGTTTTACCGTGCATTTTTGAAAGCTCCTCACACGCCATTTCTGAAAACATTTTGAAAGTCGCGGTAAACCTCATGTTGAAAAAAAATGTTGATGTCCCATCTTCGACAAGGTTTATTGTCTTACTTCGTAGTTCATGTGTAAAATATCTGAAGCTTTTACCTCCCTTGATATAAAGTCAAAATGACTGGCCCGGTAGTCGAAATATCCCGAATACATGTGCCAATCGTCCTCGGTGATACCGATTGAAAACGACAAGTTCTGATTCGGTATATAGGACATCATCGTCACCCAGTATTCAGACAGTCTGGTTTAAGAATAATTATAATTTATGTCACATATACTGTATTGGCGAATTAGCTCGGTTGGTACAGCAGCTGTCTTCGACGAGTAAAGTGCAAGCGGGTCGTGTTCAAACCTGGGCCTGGCTGATTTTTATTTTTATATTTCAGAACACTATAAAAATCATGTATAAATAATGAAGACACGCACCATACTTTTCTGCTTCTTTATTTTCCTTCTTTTTTTCGTCAATAAAAAATAAATAAAAAAAAGTTAAACTTTTTAGTGATTGTTTAAATTTTTAGTGAAACACTGTGCGTATTAATGGTATTTTACCAGTGTATGCGCATGGGACTAAAAGTAACCCGATATTATATTTGTTTATTCTATGTCCGAATAGACCCGTAGTCCAAATAGAGACGACATGTCCGTAATGACCCGAACGTGACGACTGTACAATACTGTCACTGGCTCCCATTTTTAAAACGGTATTATTGATGAAAAACATATAGAAAGCTGAAATAAAGTTTAAATGCGTATATTTCCGTGACCTTTGCACTTTTTACAGCGTTGATTGTATTGATTTATAATTTATACCTTAGGTGTCCGAACTGACCCGAACCCACGTCTACTATCTTTTTAATTATTTTATTATAAAGTCATCAAATCTATAAAATAATTATCATATTTTAGCACAGTTGCATACTGTCATGAGAACGAGAGTATTTCGAAGGTAATTGAATTGAATGTTGTTTAATGGTTCATGAATCAACACAGTATAGGTTATTCAGAGCCGCCCCCGAGAGAGGGGAAGGATACAAGGAATCCGGGAACCAGCCATACTCTTATTATCAAATAGATTCCTATGGGTCTTTAACGTGCTCGGAGGATAGACCGATACACGGGACCGGCCGCTTTAATTCCCCATCCGACGGACGAGGCTAAGGGAAAGTGTCTTGCCCACTAAGAACACACCGACGAAACTCAGTGGCATCACGGAAGATTGAAGCCGGGGCCTCCGGTTACAAATCCGCCGCGCTACCGACTGCGCCACGCCAGCCCTCTTTATTTCGAAGGTTACAAACAAAGAAAATGTGTGATATTTTTCTCTTTGGTGAGTTTTATGCATACATGTTGTGTTGTGTAAAAAAAAAAGCGAAAGAAAAATGGTTTCCGGGCAATACTTAACTTCAGTTAGGATTGAGAAATTGAAGCAACTTGGTGAGTAGTTGGGTTATACGGAAAGAAATATTAAAAAGAATGTTGCAGGTAGCTTAGGGAAATCCTGGTTTAAGTTGAATGTTTCTTCAATAAAATCAGACTTGGCTAGGTTATCTTCAGACGTATTCCAGCTCATTAACACTAAGGTATTGTGCATTGTCTTTTTACTGAAGTACCTGTCCAAGGAGAGTATCTAGGAGGATTTGATTGATGCTTTGACTGTTATATGAAGGACATTGTACGTTATTACCTTGATTAAAAGCCATCTCCTATGATGCAAATAAGTGATATTTAATGGTAGGTCATTTTATATGTACAGTAGAAAGAGAATCGAACCCATACCAGACACTTTGGGTAAACCTGAGGTGACTGGTACCTTAGGTTCACCTTCATACATAACAGACAAATTCTCGAATATTTTGCCAAATTTTATTTTGTCGTCGCTGTGCATCGTCTTCACACTTCAACCTGCAACCTAAGCTGGCCATAACTTGACAAGTATTTGGCCTATGTTTATTAGGCTTCACACATGTCTTGATCATTTTACCTCAAGTAATGTAGTATTCAATAACCTATAGGCAAACTCACTCGTAACTCAGGCCATAACAAAAAAAAAAGTTTGACCTTGATGTTTATGAAACTTCACATACATATACGTAGTAACTTCACATACATATACGTAGTACCCCAAAAACTAGGGGTGCAATGATTAATCGTGATACGATTATAGCGCGACTTTCTTTCACATGTATCTTATTGTGGGGACTGTATCGTAATAAGATAACGATACACAGATAAGCATTGCCTTGCTCTTATTGACAAAAATAACATCGCAGATAATTGTAGAAATTATATTTTTTTGTTAGTACTCTACTGGTCACCGTGTGTCACTGTGGGGGACTAGAGGTTTGCCCCCCATCAGTCAGTCAGTCAGTCAGTCTTTCAGTCCGTCCCACAAATATGGATCCTGAAAAGTGTTTAAAAGATATTTTTATGAAACTTGACATGTTGGTAGAGGGCAATGAGGGGATTTTACCCAATATTTTTATTTTTTTTATTTTGTTGATCTGACAAAAATATGGTTACTATGGCAATGGATATAATAAAAATACACAAAATACATGTATCATTTTATAACAAAATAAATGCTTTAAAAGATAATGAAAATTTGTGAGTAGGTAAGAGGGACTTAGGAGATCATGCAGATCTTTTTTTTTTATTAATAAGTACAAAATTGTGTATGCTGTGGCAACAGAAATTGTAAAAATTACACAAAAAATATAGAAAATGGTTTCCGCACAATATCTTTAGTTAGGAATGAGATATTTGAATGAATTTTTATGTGTGTGTGTGTATTTCTAAGGATTATAGTCCCTCCATCTACGACAGGCGTCCTACCCGACGATTATAGGCACAATGTCTGAACTTTTATCTGTGTGTTGTTGTGTGATGTGATGATATGTCTACTTGAAGCACCGAACTCAATGGTTTCTTTAAAGCGCTGCCACACTGGAATACCACGCCGTAGTAGACATGATACCCCCACCCACCCAGTCACATTATTCTGACACTGGTCAATCAGACGTAGCACTACCCATTATTTGCTCGTCAGGCAAGGGTTACAAGTGACTACTCCATTTTTAAAGTCTTTGGTATGACGCGGTCAGGGGACTCGAACCAACGACCTCCGAATGCAAGGCAGACTCTATAACCACTACACCACAATGCTTCGGTGAATAGAGGTTTGCCCCCCATCAGTCAGTCAGTCAGTCAGTCTTTCAGTCCGTCCCACAAATATGGATCCTGAAAAGTGTTCAAAAGATATTTTTATGAAACTTGACATGTTGGTAGAGGGTAATGAGGGGATTTTACCCAATATTTTTATTTTTTTTATTTTGTTGATCTGACAAAAATATGGTTACTATGGCAATGGATATAATAAAAATACACAAAATACATGTATCATTTTATAACAAAAGAAATGCTTTAAAAGATAATGAAAATTTGTGAGTAGGTAAGAGGGAGTTAGGAGATCATGCAGATCTTTTTTTTTGTATTAATAAGTACAAAATTGTGTATGCTGTGGCAACAGAAATTGTAAAAATTACACAAAAAATATAGAAAATGGTTTCCGCACAATATCTTTAGTTAGGAATGAGATATTTGAATGAATTTTTATGTGTGTGTGTGTATTTCTTAGGATTATAGTCCCTCCACCTACGACAGGCGTCCTACCCGACGATTATAGGCACAATGTCTGAACTTTTATCTGTGTGTTGTTGTGTGATGTGATGATATGTCTACTTGAAGCAGCGAACTCAATGGTTTCTTTAAAGCGCTGCCACACTGGAATACCACGCCGTAGTAGACATGATACCCCCACCCACCCAGTCACATTATTCTGACACTGGTCAATCAGACGTAGCACTACCCATTATTTGCTCGTCAGGCAAGGGTTACAAGTGACTACTCCAGTTTTAAAGTCTTTGGTATGACGCGGTCAGGGGACTCGAACCCACGACCTCCCGAATGCAAGGCAGACTCTATAACCACTACACCACAATGCTTCGGTGAATGGATTTATATGAGTAGGTAGCTTATAAATATGAACATAAAGCTTAGGATTTGGGTCACTGGAGTCAAGGAAACTGTTACTAAAAATAGAAAAATGGTGTCCGCTAAATAACTTTAGTTAGTAATGACCTGGAATTGGCCGAAACTTGGTGTGTAGGTACAGTACAGCTCACGCGAAACACAAACTTTACTCTTTCACGCCGAGTGAGGAATTACAAATCGCGTAATTACGCAGACTTTTGATAATAAAACTACTCAGAGTGGAAATCACCTACGCGAAAAGCTCTCGGCAAACTTATGCCACGATACTTCGCGTAGATAAACTCGGGAGTTCGCCGAGTCGATACTGCCCAGGTAAAGGGTACAATTTTTTCTATTTACAGTCATTAAAAAATCGAAGCAGCAGACAATTCATAACTTTCACATGCGGTCAACTTCTGGTAGGTTAAGATATTCAGTAGGTGAAAATAAAGGGGTTTACTCAGACTTTTTTCTCAATCTTTAAATGGAAAATATTACACCATGATTTAAATTAAATGTATCCATGTAGGTGTTTTAAAATCAGAAAACACAAAAAGAAGATACATATATGTACACAAAAAACAAAGCTTTTAATATAGTTATCGCTACAAACTAGTTTTTTAAAGGGCTAAAATCAGTTGAGCACCAACGATAAACAGTTTACCCCCTACCCGAAAGTGGAGGTCTTATTTTATTGATCACTGATTATTCAGATTATTTTGATGATGTCATGTGAAAGTTATGAATTTTACTTTTGTTTTTGGAAAAGCAGATGTGGACAAATGTGAATGCCCGGATTATGTATACCGGGTCACGATAGTTATAAGGTGGTTCCTATTACCGGCTTCGCGACGACTGCAATTAGTAATTATTATACTGGAAATTATAATTTTATTTTTAATTAGTCGCTATTTGTAACAAATTTGTTCTGCTGTTTGTTATTTTGTTGACGAGTTCTTTAGTCAGAGATAATCAGAAAAAATTATAAAGAATTCCGGGTCATAAACCCGTTGTTAGTGCCGCCTTGTTAAAAGGTACATACATGGCCAAAAATTATGGGTACATATTCGGTTGAAGAAGTGTGACTTTTGGACAACAGAAACGAACAAAACTTGTGATTAATGCATAAAATTTTTGAAATACGTATTTGTTTCGAAATTTTTTCAGTGTATTTATCAGTCTTACACAGAAAATATGTACTCGGCGCCTCATTGTTTGTACTTATTCTGGCGATTGGCTTTTTCAAGCGCGCTGTCAGACAAGTTGAAAAGTTGTCGGAATTTTTTGCTTTTCTGCCAGTAATAAACCACCACAGATGAACACACATGGTTAATTGGATTCTACACGGAGTAACATGGAGTGCAAATGACTTGACAATGGTGTACTTTCGCCACATGGATTTACCGAGTACAAACAGTCACTCCGCGTAGATCCGCGCGGCACTCGATACGACCAAACTCGATGAATCGAGTAAAGTGTGGGTTTTGCCTGATCTGTACTATAGTTTATATGAAAGGCAAGTTTGGGATTGCATTTGGTTAAAGGTAGAATATGCTTATTTACACATAAACTGAAACATCTGATGAAGCACTTACAAATTGGAGAATTACGCTAACAAATAAATTAACTAAAATTAAACTGTACACACCATTAAATATTTGTGCACTAATTACGCTGTATCCCCTACATGCTGCGCCGACGCTAAGCACAACACGGGAAGTGTGCAGATCCAAATGGTTTATAGCACAGGTAATGATAATGTAAACACAATAGTTAAAAGTAGTTTTTATTAACGGCTGGATTCATAGTGGGATTTAATGCAAATTTGACGGTAATATTATACACAAATACTTGATACAAAGTCACTATCATCTCTTAAGGTTAACAATAAGCATATTCTGACTGACTGTGGTCCTTGAATGCTACATTTCCGGTTCTACTTTGCTTACAGACTGTTCATGAACATAAGATCAGTTTACAAAGAACTCAAAATATAGAAAAATTATTGTATTTCAGGTTTGCTCCATGTTCTCCGGTGACAGATAGATAGTCCAAACAAATCTACGGAGGCAATATATTCAAACCACATGGACACTTGAGGTATTCCGGCCACGTGCAAGACTCATGCTCTATTGTATTCATACCACAATAACTAACATATGCTGTGTATATCCTGGGGTATTACACGATGCATAGTGTGTATTTAGGCTATTGTGGTATAATACTATGTTAAGGACCAATCGCAAGGCAACACATCATACTCGATCTGAATCTGAGATTCTGAGTTAAAATCAGATCTTAGTGAAAATACTCTATCTTAAACAAACTGGTTGATTAGTTTTTAGCTCTACTGGTGGAAGACCAGCAGAGCTTATGGGATGACGTGTTGTCCGTCCTCTGTCGTCCTTCATCCGTGTCCGTCGTCCGTTAACTTTTTCTTGTTAAGACGATAGGGCCTTCAATTTTTATCCAAACTTTAACAGGTTGTTAATATCAATGAAAGCTCGAAAACCAGCCAGATCGGACCAGTATAATCGGCGGAGTTATGGCCCTTGATTTAGTTAAAAATGCTAAATTTTGCCTCGTTAAGACGATAGGGCCTTCATCTTTCACTCGATCTTTACCAAACTTTACCAGATTGTTACTATCAATGAAAGCTCAGACAAGTTCGTAAACCAGCCAGATCGGACCAGTATAGGCGGAATTATGGCCCTTGATTGAGTTAAAAATGCTTCGTTAAAACGATAGGGCCTTCATTTTTCATCCTATCGTTACTAAATTTAACCATATTGTTAATATCAAGTTCGAAAACCAGCCATATCAGACTAGTAACAGCAGAGTTATGGCCCTTGATTTAGTTAAAAATGCTATATTTTGCCTCAAGACGATAGGGGCTTCATTGTTCATCCGATATTTACCAAACTTTATCAGAGTGTTATTGTCGTTGAAAGCTCAAACAAGTTCGAAAACCAGCCATATCGGACCAGTAACAGCGGAGTTATGGCCCTTGATTTACTTCAAAATGCTATATTTTGCCTCGTTAAGACGATAGGGCCTTCATTTTTCAACCTATCTTTACCAAACGTTACCACATTGTTAATATCAATGAAAGTTCGGAAAAATTCGAAAACCATTTATATCGGACCAGTAACAACGGAATTATGGCCCTTGATTTAGTTCAAAATGCTATATTTTTCCTCGTTAAGACGATAAGGCCTTAATATTTCATCCTATCTTTACGAAACTTTATCACATTGGTAATATCAATAAAAGCTCGGACAAGTTTGAAAACCAGCCATATTGAACTAATAACAGTAGAGTTATGGCCCTTGATTTAGTTAAAAATGCTATATTTTGCCTCGTTAAGACGATAGGGGCTTCATTGTTCATTCGATCTTTACCAAACTTAATCAGATTGTTAATGTCGTTGAAAGCTCGAAGAATTTCGAAAACAAGCCATATCGGACTAGTAACAGCGGAGTTATGTCCCTTGATTTAGTTAAAAATGCTATATTTTGCCTCGTTAAGATGATAGGGGCTTCATTGTTTATGCGATGTTTACCAAACATTATCAGATTATTAATGTCAATGGAAGCTCGGATAAGTTCGAAAACCAGCCATATCGGACTGATAACAGCAGAGTTATGGCCCTTGATTTAGTTAAAAATGCTATATTTTGCCCCGTTAAGATGATAGGGGCTTCATTGTTCATCCGATCTTTACCAAACTTTATCAGATTGTTAATGTCGTTGAAAGCTCAAAGAAGTTCGAAAACCAGCCTTGTCGGACTAGTAACAGCGGAGTTATGGCCCTTGATTTAGTTAAAAGTGCTATATTTTGCCTCGAAGGGTGGCATATATTTTGCCCCGAAGGGTGGCATATCGCACTGTCTTTCCGTTCGTCCCCGTTTGACTGTACAATCTTGTCCGCTTCATAAATCTGACAATAATGGACGGATTATCAATTAACTCGCACAATTGCTCACCACAACAAGACGACGTGTCTTGCACAAAATTCAGGTCCATGGCTCCAAGGTCAAGGTCACACTTAAAAGTCAAAAGGTGTCCATTTGTCTGTACAATCGTGTTCGCTTCATAACTCTGACAATAATGGAAGGATTTTCAAATAACTTTGCACAATTGCTCACCACAACAAGAAGACGCGTCGCGCACAAAATCCAGGTCCGTGGCTCCAAGGTCAAGGTCACACTTAGAGGTCAAGGTCAAAACAAAGTGCTTTCGTGTCCGGTTAATAACTGACATTCATGGACAGATTTTCAAATAACTTGGCACAATTGCTCACCACAACTACACGACGTGTAACGCACAAAACCCAGGTCCATGGCTCCAAGGTCAAGGTCACACTTAGAGATGAAAGGTCAAAACAAAGTGCAATTGTGTCCGGTTAATAACTCTGACATTCATGGACGGATATTCAAATTACTTGGCACTAGTGCTCAGCAAAACCAGACGACATGTCGCGCACAAAATCCAGATCCGTCGTTCCAAGGTCAAGGTCACACTTAGAGGTCAAAGGTCAAATCATGTCCGGTCAATAACTGGCATTTCTTGACGGATTTTGAATTAACTTGGCACAAGTGCTCACCACAATAAGACAATGTGTCGAGCACAACTCCATGTCTGTGGACCAAAGGTCAAGATCACATTTAGAGGTCATAGGTCAAATTATGTGAGAGAATAACTCGAGATTCCTGGACGGATTTTCAAATAACTTGTTTTAAATTATTTTTTTTTCATTAATTTTTTCCCCAGTTTTAGTCGAAAGCGCCCTAGCTCATTCGGAATTACTTGCTGTTTTTGCCAAAAACCGGAGCGGCAAAAAAAACCCGGCGGCTGTTTAAGTCAAATTGGCAAAATTCGAGTCATATCAATGCCCCTATCACCTATGGACTGATTAGCCTTACATCCCACCAAAGAAAAATAATGGAAGGGATGGTGAAGGCACGTTTAAAATATCTGCTTGAAATAAAAATATGATTAAACACTTTCAATCTGGTTTTAGAAAGGGAAGGAACACTTTGGATGAACTTGCTAGATTACAAAGTAAATCTAGTAAAAACATAATTGACAGTCTAGTCTGTTTTAGCAATTTTGATTAGCTCATCTGAGCTATACCAGGGTTTTCAGTTGATGCGTACCCTTGGGTTCTGAAGCGTATTTTATGATGCACAGCAATTTGGGTTAAAGTGAGTCCAAGATCACCCTTGTTCTCCCTGGTCTGATTTAATTAGCGTCCGACATGCCTACAAAGGCGCCGCTAGTTTACAGCATCCCTAGAAATGCGTAATTCCCCGCTGTTTTTATAAGCGACCTTATGCCGTGGTACCGTCTGATTGTCCGTAAACTTTTTTTTGTAGCGACTACTCCTCTGAAACTACTGAATGGATTTTCATGAACTTCACAGGAATGTTGCTCTTGATATCTAGTTGGTCCTAGCAAAAATTAAATTCAGACTACTGTTCCAATATGACCACGTCTGGCACCCCTGGTGGAATAGAATTCATTCAGTGCTATTATTAAAGACAAAACATCAGTTATGTTCAATACTTTCATTTACCAATCTGAATATTAAATAATCACGAAATCAAGATGTTAACCATCATGAATCTATCCATGTACAGTACATATAAAAATTTATAAGCTCATGACTGTTCAAAAACAAATGATAGTAAATATCGGTCAATCTGACCCTTCGGATTTCAGTTTTGACTCTTTAAGATTAAACAATTTTGACTTTTGAAATTGTGGTGTCAATGGTCAAATGACTTCACTTATGAAGCCTACCGAAACCCTGCTATTTTTGTAGCCAGTTGTCCATCGTCATCCGTCGTTGTCCGCAATTAATTCAAATGACTCCTCTGAAATTGCTGAACATATTTTATTGAAACTTGGTCACTATGTTCCTTGGGTTATATAGGGAAATGTATAAAAATGACAGCTACTCTAAGTCTGCATTTAGTATTTCAATAAACTTGAACCAAATTGTTCATTGGGTAGTGCCACTTCAGATGAGTAGGTTTTGTCACCGCCCAAAATCCAATATGGCTGCCGTTACTAAAAATATAAATATTTATAGCATTTTTAACTAAATCAAGGGCCATAACTTCGCTGTCACTGGTCCGATCTGGTTGATTTTCGAACTTGTATGAGCTATCATTGACATTAACAATCTGGTAAAGGTTGGCAAAAAAAAAATCGGATAAAAAATGAATGCCATATCGTCTTAAAGATGCAAAATATAGCATTTTTAACTTAATCAAGGGCCATAACTCCGCTGTTACTTGTCCGATTTAGCTGGTTTTCGAACTTGTCCGATTTTTTATTGACATTAACACTCTGAGAAAGTTTGGTAAAGATCAGATGAAAAATGAAGGCCCTATCGCCTTAACAAGGCAAAATATAGCATATTTAACGAACTCAAGGGCCATAACTCCGCTGTTACAGGTTCGATTTGGCTGGTTTTCGAACTTGTCTGAGCTTTTATTGACATTAACTATCTGGTAGAATTGAGTAAATATCGATTAAAAAATGAAGGCCCTATCGTCTTAACGATGCAAATATAGCATTTTGAACTAAATCAAGGGCCATAACTCCGCTGTTACTGGTTTGATATAAATGGTTTTCGAATTTTTTCGAGCTTTTATTGATAGTAACAAACTGATAAAGTTTGTTAAAGATCAGATGAACAACGAAGCCCCAATCGTCTTAATGAGGCAAACTATAGCATTTTTAACTTATATCAAGGGCCATAACTCCGTTGTTACTTGTCCGATCTAGCTGATTTTCAAACATGTCTGAGCTTTTATTGACATTAAAAATCTGTTAAAGTTTGGTAAAGATCAAATGATGAATGAAGGCCCTATCGTCTTAACGATACAAAATATAGCATTTTAAACTAAATCAAGGGCCATAACTCCGTTGTTACTGGTTTAATCTAATTGGTTTTCAAACTTTTTCGAGCTTTTATTGACACTAACAATCTGGTAAAGTTTGGTAAAGATCGGATGAAAAATGGAGGCTCTATCGTCTTAACGAAGCAAAATATAGCATTTTTACCTAAATCAAGGGCCATAACTCCGTTGTTACTGGTCCGATCTAGTTGGTTTCCAACTTTTCCGAGCTTTTACAGACACTAACAATCTGGTAAAGTTTGGGAAAGATCGGATGAAAAATGGAGGCACTCTTAACGGAGAAAAATATAGCATTTTTAACTAAATCAAGGGCCATAACTCCGCTATTACTGGTACGATCTGGCTGGTTTTCGAACTTGTCTGAGCTACCATTGACATTAACAATCTGGTTAAGGTTGGTAAAGATCGGTTAAAAAATGAACGCCATATCGTCTTAAAGATGCAAAATATAGCATTTTTAACTAAATCAAGGACCATAACTCCGCTGTTACTGGTCCGATTTGGCTGGTTTTCGAACTTGTCCGAGCTTTCAACGACATTAACAATCTGGTAAAGTTTGGTAAATATCAGGTGAAAAATGAAGGCCCTATCGTCTTAACGGGACAAAAGTTTACAACGGACGGACGACGGACGGACGACGGACAACTCGGCATTCCATAAGAATATAAAAAAATGGGAAAAATCAAACCACATCTCTTCTGCAACTCTTTATCCAAAGTTGACCAAACTTCATGTGCATGATCTTTGGGTCAGCCTCTCTCAAGTTTGTGTTTTTTGTTATCATAAAATATTCAAGAAGCAAAGTTTACATTGCGTTATAGAGGGAAATGTATAAAAATGACAGCTATTCTAAATCTGCATTCAGTATTTTAATAAAATAAATTAGACATAGGGTAGACCACATTATTCCTTGGGTGGTGCCACTTCACGTGCTTTTTGTCGGCGCCCAAAATCCAATATGGCTGCCATTACTAGTTTTAAACTTATTTATTTTACATGGATTGTGAAACAAGTTCTTGCAACTTGTACAAATCACGCCCGATGTCTTCCTAAGTAGGACCAGAACTAAGCAAATGCGGATAAAGTGCCTTGCTCAAGGACACAACCCATGGTCCTGGTGAGAACTGAGCTCACGACACCCCGATCCTGGGTCCGACGCTCTATCTAGACCACGCATCCTTAATAAAAAAAAAAAATTGCAAATTTTCAAATGACATCTCCTCTGAAACATCTTATTCAATGTTGACTAAACTTCATGTACATATTCCTTGGGTCACTCGCTCTCTCTTAAGTTTTTTTTTTGCCCGCGTAAAATATTTAAGATGACCGCCACAGGGACACGAAATTTACGTTGATTTACATAGGGAAATATATAAAAATGACAACTACTCTAAAACTGGTTTCATTATTCCAATAAAAGTGGACTACCATTAGTGCCCTTTTAAATTTATGTTTTTATATGCCCGTCTTTAGACGTATATTGGTATGGCGTTGTCCGTCTGGCGTAAACCTTTTTTTTCCGGGTAACGCCTACAGTTTTTTTTTCAATCAGCTTGAAACTTTATACATGTATTCCTTTGTGAGGTAAAGATGTGGTTTTGGTTTTCAGGTCTAAAGATTTTTGACTGAGTTACGGCCTTTTGACTGAAAAATATAGGAAATTGTCCTTTCCGGATAACTCCTCCTAGAGTTTTGTTCCATAGCAGATATACAAGGTATGTCCGTAAAGTTAGTGGACACTGACTTTTTCTAAAATAATAATTTATCTCTATTAATTTTAACATCAAAGATGTATCTTTTAAAGTTTCGTGACCCTTAGTTGTGAATTTCAGCTAAACAAATATTCTTTTAATTACAATACATGTTATTTTGTACGCCGCATTAGCTAGGCGACGGGCCGGTCTTTAAACATGAAAACAAGTTCTACATTTTACTGTTATAAACTTTTATAATTTGGTGCCGAAAAGGACGTTTGCTTTTAAATGCAACGTTTGCGTGCAGACGATATGATGTCATTTCCTGAAATTTTTAACATCAACGGCCAAGTTGTTTATATTTTTCTCGCGCTTTTTCAAAACCACTTGTCAATTTTTTCTGAAAAATTGTGCTCTTTGATGCTCAAGAACAATGGACAGTTATGAAGCTATGTGTTTCATTGGGCAAATCACCTGCTGGCATGATTAAAATGATTCAGACATTGACTGGAAAATCACAGGTTTGTCGCTCATTTGTTTATAAGTTGCATCGATGATATTTCGATGGGAGACACTCATGTGAAGATGACACTGTGTCGGAAGACCAGACATTTTTACGGCGATCTCGTGGAGTCACTCAAACGCATTATTGATGGCATGCAGATCATGATTAGCTCGTAGCGCTCGTGCAGAATGTTGTTAAACGGTTAGATGAACAGTTTTACGAGTCTGTATTCACAGCGTGGATTAAAAGACATCAGAAATGTCTAGCCTCGGAGGGTCAATGTTTTGAGAAACTGTGAATCTGTAGGATCTTTGCATTGTGAATGTTGTACCAAACGTCATTTCAACGTTGATCGTTATGATGACATCGACACCTGCCCCGCGCATAGCGTGATGTATGTTTTAAAGTTCAGGAAAAGTGTTTATTGTTGAGTGTAATGACATGGTGTTTTTGCATACTTTTTGTAGCCAAATATTTTGTTATCTTATCATGTCCACGAACTCACGGACATACCTCATATGTGTGGATGGATGGAGATGTGTATGTGTCCTTGGTTTTCTGGTCCAATGACATTTGACAGAGCTATGGTCCTTCAGTGATTAAAGATGTAGGATTTTTTTTGTTTCCCGTTAACTCCTTCTACAGTTTTTAGCCAAACAACTTGAAACTTGTACAGGTATGCCTTGTGAGGTGGAGATGTGCAAGTGTCTATGTTTTTTGGTCTGAAGATTTTTGACGGCCCTTTAATGACTGAAAATATAAGAAATTGTTCATTTCCGGGTAACTTCTCACACGCTTTTGTTCCAGTCAACTTGAAACTTGGTAGATATAAGTGTAAAAGGATGGAGATGTGGCTTTGGTTTTCTGGTCCAACGACTTTTGACAGAGTTCAATGATTGAAAATAGTCCAACAGCTTTTGACAGAGTTCAATGATTGAAAATATAGGTGTTTTTTTCATTTCCAGATAACGCCTACAGTTTTTATCAAAACAGCTTGAAACTTAGTACCCTGTTCCTTGTGAGTTGGAGATGTGCATATGTTTTTTGTTTTTTTTGGTCCAAATTTTCTTGATGGAGTTATGGCCCTTTAATTATTGAAAAGGCTCAAGGAGAGCTTTTGAGATCGCCTGGTGTTCGTCGTCCGTCGTAAACTTTTTGTTTCAAACGACATCTCCTAAACGACTAGGCCAATTTTGATGAAACTTCACAGAAAGCATCCTTGGGTGGCCTTTACCAAAAAAGCTAAAATCGGGGCGGTCCATCCAAAAAACTGGTTTCTATGGCAACGAGAATTATTTTTTGACAAATATTAAAAATCATCTCCTCTAAAAGTAATGGTCAGAACTAAAAATAATTTCACAGAAATGATAATTAAGTGATCTTCTATCAACATTTGATTTCTAAAGCCGATCCGATTCGTTGAAAACATGGCTTCCAGGGGATGGGCCATTTACCCTATATAGCTATATAGAAAACTTAAAACGACATCTGCCCTAGATTGTTTTATTAACATAACATTCTATTTTTTTATTTTTTGAATGAACCTGAGTGGAGTTTTGAAATACAACATAACCGGGTTAGCTGTTTGGTTGCATTTTAGCCACTCACCGTTTTGATATTTTTTCAGTCTTTCAGTGTAGTTGTATTGACCTTTGTCTTGGAGTATTTTGTTCAGCACAATGACCGTAACTCTATGTTGATTCGTTAATTTCCAAGGCGGTACACCGAATGTCCAAGGCGGTACACCGAATGTCAATCATTTAATGTTTGTGGTGTCGGATTATTTGTTTATATGCATCCTTGTCCTTGTTGCTTGTTTTGAACGCGTGTTTTTGATTGACTATGTTCTGTGAATACTACATTACATGTCGAGTTTTTTTACCTACATTTCAGTGATTGCTATCCGCAACAACCGCATGCAATTGCTTTGATATTAACAAATCATGTTAGAGTAAATATGTTTTTTTTTTATTAAGACTATTTTAATGCGAATTTATCCGTTCTGTCAGGTATGCAGGGTCAGCTATGGAGTGAGACGGTGAGCACGAGCGAGGATATGAATAACATGATATTTCCCAGGCTACTGACCCTTGTTGAAAGAGCCTGGCACAAGGATGAGTTTGAAGAGGAAGGAATCACAGTGAAAGAGAGAGAACACCGCTTAAAGATGTATTGGCAAGCCTTTGCTAATACTCTCGGCCATAAAGATCTGTTGCGTTTAGATGAACTGGGGGTTCAGTATAGACTACCACCGCCATATGCAAGGTAGTATTGTTTAAAGAATTGTTTTTAAATTTGTGATATATATCTATCTCATTTATGTGTTTATACCTATTTAAGAAAGGAATTATTACCAGCGGAAATATAAGGTCAAGACCGGATTGGTGGGACTTGAAGGTCATCGACACTGAAACAATAGGTCTGGCTTTCCTTTGTTTTTCAAGTCCCAAGGTTATCTGACATAAAACTGTATTATTGGTATGCACAATTTTCTAGAGATTGAATCTTCTAAATAACCAGTCAGTATTGAATAACCAGTCAATATGGAATAACCAGTTAATATTGAATATTTTAATAAAGCAAGTTCGATTAGAAATTAGAAACATTTTATTCTAGATCATTTGTGACGCTTGCTTGGTTTCAAGACAAGCGTCTAGAACAGTTCTCCTAAACAAATAAATACTAAAACGGGAAAGTTGAATTTTGCCGAGATTCTGGTATCGTTTCTGATTTGCTGAGACAGAAACACCTACTATTCAAGATATATAGATAGGCAGACAGACAATAAATTTATAATTAAACAAAGAGGGAAACTTCATAATCATATATCGACGAACTAAATGCGGATGGTCAGAAATATTTTAATAAAAACATTATGGTCACGTGCTTCTGGTTTCAAATGTGTTTCTGCACTAACGGTCAAGACGTTTGTATTTACAATCAAGCGTCGGAGATGACCAAGACTAAAAACATTTCCGTATTAAAGAACAAAACGCGCCCATATGCAATATGTACATGTGTTTCATATTGATGAAATATATAGCTGCTGTTTATGTCCTGATTTATCAGGTGTTTTGTTAATATTTTCACTGCTACTCGATCTGGGCAAATGACCTTTCTAGTGGGTAAATACCAGTGAACAAAAAATGTACCCGATCGCTTTCTATCTCTACCCAGGCTTGTTGTTCCTTGATTTCACACAGTGAGCGCAAGAAACGATAACCCTGCTGGAGATTCTCCCTTGTCAATGTGTTACGGTGGATCGGCTAGAGGACCGTTGCATATACATGTCGTCTGCTTGTATTATTTAGTTAAAGGTTAGCGACGCATGGGTTACACTAAACACAGAAAAGGACACAGCTGTACGGAAAATGAGATCGGACGCTAGGTAATTATGATAGATGTAACACTATTTGCTAAGCCAGTATTAAAAGTTTAACATAATAATGCTATGTGCACAACATGACATGCCGTTAAACCACAATCAATCTTATTATTATTTTTCAGTCGATAAAAGACGGTTCAGTTTGCAATCTTGATATTTTGTTACATAAGTATTGGCTACCATTAGCAGTGAGGATTATGACGTCATATATAAGCTTTAAACTGCCAATTATACCTTCCAAGGGTATAGATGTTAGCCTTTTGATTCTACAATAGGAGTGAGGCACTCTCTTCTATATAAATTTTCAAAAACAGCTTTGACATAAATCATTAGCAAACTGAACCGACACATGTAGTACAATTATAATTAGTTAGAGCGCGCTTACTTGTATATGTATTTATATCGATATTGTATATATTAATGCATTAATGTTAGCATGATACATATAATGTGGAAACAAAATATAAACTGTGTAAATAAAATATTTAATATGTACATCACATGTCTTAGATGTCGAAAATAGCCAACTATACAATAGTTACAATACATATTTTGTCAAATGGTATTATAATGTCCCATTGTATGACTGCGACAAACTATACATAAAATAGACACATGACGATAGTTTCGACAGAGACAGAGTTTAT
The DNA here is from genome assembly GCA_037043455.1 of Cyrtodaria siliqua. Lineage (NCBI taxonomy): Eukaryota > Metazoa > Mollusca > Bivalvia > Adapedonta > Hiatellidae > Cyrtodaria > Cyrtodaria siliqua. The sequence goes on from JAWPHD010001283.1 coordinate 177,584, forward strand.
TTCCATCGTGGAGTATTGAACTTTTAGATGGAGATAGAACGTAGTTTCAGAGCTTAGTTATGCGAGACATTGAGACAAACTATGTTTGTCACATGAATATAAGACCAATGTAAATCGGCCCTTGTATTATAACCAATGAATTCAAAATCCAGTGCCCTCTGGTCAATGTTTCAATTATTTTTCTAGGTGAACGAAACGCATACAGACCGCTGACGGTGTTATCATACCATAATATATATAAATAAAATAAAATAAAACAAGTCATATGTTTTGAAACAGATGTATATACATCATTACATTTTTAACCGCATATCATGGTTACATTACACAGTACATTCCACAGTACTTATATTAATTATATATTATAATTATATGAAAAATAACCCTACTTCATATTGATATGTAGATATGGTATCACATCAACATATGTCCGTTACATAATTATATGTAATTGTGTTATTAACTACCAATATATTTATTATATACACAAACCTAATGTGGAAAATATGGATTGAAAGTAAAATACAATACACACACTAAATGTATATCCTTAGCTCATAGTGCTATCAAAGTAACACACAGACATATTTTGTATGTACCCATCAGATACAGTGACATCCCACGTTACCGACTAATAGACATTAAAACTCCAAGGAGATCTGTTTTAGCGGATATTAAATTGTTCACAAGCACCTTCCATCCAGGAAATGTTCAATTTACGAACATCGCATGACAATTAACACATAATTGAAGTCAACTTTGATAAAGGGCCGTGTTGTCGTAGTTAGTTAGCAGAATAAAATAATATTTAAAATTACATTATTTGTAATGTGTATTACATCCAAAGGCATGAATATGATTTACAGTATCACATGTCATACGACCGACACATTAAATATTTACATATTCATAATAATATTATAACACAGAAATTTTAACAATATTCACAATTAACAAAAATTCACATGATTAGCAGAATAAAATAATATTGAAAATTACATTATGTGTCATAAGGCATGAATATGTTACAGTAGTATGTGTCACATGATCGACGCATTAGATAAATGCATAATACAGACAATATAATAATATTTACTATTAACAAAAATTCAAATAGTTAACAGAAGAAAGTTAGTTGGCAGAATAAGTAATATTTAAATTTACATTATGTATAATGCGTGGTGAAGCATAAGGCATGAATACGTTTACAGTATTATATGTCACATGATCGACGCTTTAAATAAATGCATAATACAGAAAATTTAATAAAATTTAATTTAATAATATTCACAATAACACAAATTCACATAGATAGAATCGTCATTAATCAACTACTAGCGATAAAAACCCATATGCGGAAATAGTTACATATAACTCATATACGGAGTAAATAATATTATGATAGACAATATACTTAATCAATAACATATGTGAAATACCGATGTTGTATCTAATATGTCAGTTAGGTAGTCTATGAACATAAACAGCCATATAGCGAGTAAAAGACAGACGGAATAAATATCATTTTAATATAATAGTTAATAAGTAAAGTTAATTTGGGATATTATCACATCGTCAAAACATTCATGTAACAATATAGAGATTATATTAATACGATACAACACGTCATGGTAATAAAGGATAATCAAAACATATATTATAACATAGCACGTCACATCATCAAAACGATAATGTGGCATTATATAGATGAAAGTAAAAATAATTAAGATGATATTTAAAAGTTAACACCAATTCAATTTATATCACAAGCCTACGCTGGTTAGTGAAATTCACCTCTAAGAACCACCAATGTACTTCACTGGACCATTCTAAATTTGTCTATTCGAAACATACACTGTTCAATGCGGATGTGTTTTTTCACGCAGAAATAAATATTTGGAACTTTGGATTACTATGTCATTATGAGAGAGGTAAATAACTTTTATAAATGAATCCACTATAAATGTTTAGATATATACGCTACATAGCAGGGATACGTAAATATATACACGAAAGCGTACATTATGAATACATAAAAAGAACGCATAGTCTAATAGCAATTGTCAAGAACCACACAGCGTCGTAAAATAGCACTTACTTAAGGTTGTTACTCGTATATGTAATACTATAACAATCATTATAGTGAAAATTACAGAATCATGTTGAATAATATGACAGGCAAACGTCAGTGTTCTGGTGACAACATATCTAGGTGTCAGGTACATGTATGCACATATATGTGCAGGTGTGTCTGCGTGTATATGCATGCGGATGTGTGCATGCATGTATGTGTATATGTACATGTGTATGTATGTGTGTATGTGTGTATGCATATATATATGTGTGTATGACTATGTGCACAACATGACATGACGTTAAACCACAATCAATCTTATTATTATTTTTCAGTCGATAAAGACGGTTCAGTTTGCAATCTTGATATTTTGTTACATAAGTATTGGCTACCATTAGCAGTGAGGATTATGACGTCATATATAAGCTTTAAACTGCCAATTATACCTTCCAAGGGTATAGATGTTAGCCTTTTGATTCTACAATAGGAGTGAGGCACTCTCTTCTATATAAATTTTCAAAAACAGCTTTGACATAAATCATTAGCAAACTGAACCGACACATGTAGTACAATTAAAATTAGTTAGAGCGCTCTTACTTGTATATGTATTTATATCGATATTGTATATATTAATGCATAATGTAACCATGATACATATAATGTGGAAACAAAATATAAACTGTGTAAATAAAATATTTAATATGTACATAACATGTCTAAGATGTCGAAAATAGCCAACTATACAATAGTTACAATACCTATTTTGTCAAATGGTATTATAATGTCCCATTGTATGACTGCGACAAACTATACATAAGATAGACACATGACGATAGATTCGACAGAGACAGAGTTTATTTCCATCGTGGAGTATTGAACTTTTAGATGGAGATAGAACGTAGTTTCAGAGCTTAGTTATGCGAGACATTGAGACAAACTATGTTTGTCACATGAATATAAGACCAATGTAAATTGGCCCTTGTATTATAACCAATTATTTTGATGTTGAAATGGCAATGGTATAAGACATAAGACAGGAAAGAATACCTGATTAATCAGTAATAATTCTAAGTTCTAAGCCTCAAACTCAGATTAACATACACATGCTATGTTTCATATTAACTAACCGATTATAACCGATGATTGATCGGTTACATCCAACCGATTGTAAATGATGATCGCTGGTAAATTTCAACCGACTGCCCATCACTTATCAGTGTATTTTAAGACCACAGAATAGCCATTTTCTATTCAGGTATGCCAGATTTTGAGCAATTAGCTCAGTAAACCGAAAAGTGAAGTTTCTTCAAAATGAGACGCATCTATAATTTTTTCTTTTCAAAGTGTGCTTATACGCTGCAAAAACAAGGCAAGATCCAAATTATGACATCTGTCATTTACTAGTGATGGCAATCAGTTGAAATTTACAATCGGTAATTGGTTACCATTGGTAGGGTCAATCATCAGTTATAATCGGTTAGTCAATATGAAGTATTGTTTCAGGACAAATTCTGTTAAAGCTGTACAGTCCCTATTTTAACTGGTAATAACTCATGAATATGAATGAGTCACGTGTGAAGTAGTTTCAAATTGACGAACACCCCAAAAGTCCGTATATAAGGAGAAATCGATACGCAAAATTTTACGTTTTTATTTAGCCTCCGTACAAATAACATCGATAAATATACGGCTTCAGAATATATGTGATAACAGAATAGTTGCCCGTAACGGAATTTGAACCACAGCCTTGCACTTGTAAGATTTGAAAGATGTACGCTGAACCTCTAGACCACTGCTATTTATTGGTATTTTGTAGCATTTTCAACACTAAATAGGCATTACGTAATAACAACGCGCACACAAACTCATCAAGAGCTAAATAACAAAGAGTATGATAATGGACATATGGAAACGGCCGAGCACGACACATACGAAATATTATATTGCAGTCTCGGTTTGATTGAGACTGTTCATGAGCGGTAGTGAAATATGCTAGATACCGCTCACGCCCTCTAGCCCCGGGTTGAGCAGAACTCAATATTCATAAATTCAATAGTACACAATTTTAACCATCCCGAAGATGGCATGCATACGGCGGTGGACATGGAGTTATTTGCTTCCCCATGTCGTACGGCGTATGGTCCCAGTATCTAATAAAATTAAATGCCCCGAAGAGCGAAATAAACATAATGGAATTTAGTTGGGAGCAGCGGTTATGAAGCCTGCGTATCACAAGGAACAGCCAAAAGACTAAATTAAAAATCAGACAACATATCCTATAAGTGGTTAAACAATACCCAGAGCCTTTTATCGGCCGGAGTAGTGGAACCACCGAATCAAAAAGTAAGTAAGAAAACAAAAGAAATTGAAGATATACCACCGATAACTAAATATAAGTATCGGGCTCAGCGATCTCCAAAGATCGAATGAATAACGGGGAGACGTTTTACTGCCGCCACACTGCTCAAGCAACGCCACTGTGCTATAAAAAAGAGTATGATAATGGAAGTCGAGATATGGTTGATTTGAGGCGAAGTATTAGTGTCATATTGATAAAATACAGTATTACACCAGGCAATGTTAATTTACACGTGAGACAATATGGACTGCATATTTACTGATCCATCTTTAGTTGCGTTCAAATATGTTCAGTTATTTTGCCTCATAATAAATGGTAGTTAGTATACTATATTCTCAAGTAGCGTTGTACTTCAGTGGATAGAGCACAGGATTTGGAATCAGAAGCACCGAAAGACCGAAAACTAACTTTTTTTTTCTGTAAAAATTACTATTACCTGTGTATAGGTACGATGTGCACTGGTCGATGTATGTACAGTAAATGATTTCCTGCGCTATATTTGCTCGCTTAAATACCCGATTTCGACATGAGCTTGTGAACATGAAGTTACAAATAAAGACACGCCTACAAAGAGAAATCGATTGATATAGGGACTCTGTAGCTTTAAAGTATGTTCAGATTCCCGTTCAGACCACCGAACCAGCATGACGTGTCCGTCTACAACGGATTGAGGCTTTGTCAGCTTTTTCACTTACTTACTGAGAATACCTACAACTCTTCAAGTAACACAAGCGATGTCGACACGTCCTGCAGGGAACTACCATCAACGTCAACCATCAGCTTCAGGCCCTGTGGTCGTTACACATCGAACCATTAGGCCGAACGTTGTAAGTGTTGTTAGACCGTGACTACCACCATCGTCCACCATCATGTCGGGCCCGGTGGGCTTTCGTTACAAGCTAGTCCAATCGAGCTGAACGTTGAAAGTGTAGTACTCAGGCAGTCCTGAGTACAGATACAACACGTTCCGATTAGGTATACACCCCACACTAGGGTGGTACCGTGGCCCTTTTGAGGGCCGTTTCTTGGATTCTACTGAGACGTATAACCACCACGGATACAGACATAAACATCACGGGACTTACAACCAACAGGATCGACCTGCTTAGCGATGACAGCGCAGAATTTCCCATGCACGCGGATTGTCCTACTAGAGAGGCTTTAAATCTACCGTGCCCTGATTGGTCGGAGAGCTTCTAATCATCTTTTCGAGCCAGAAATGGGATTGACCTACTTACCATCTAAGGCAGTCATCCCATTTGTCGAAACAACAATCTACATGTACTTGGATCAACTTTAATCTTCTACGACTTAAACTACTATAGATAATCAACGATGGATTTTTTCACCCACCTGCCACCAACTCAACTATTCTTCTGCAACTGCAACCTGTAATTGCCATTGGATCCGACGAACACTGGACTTAATCTTCTTTTGAAAAGCTCGCCAAAAGTCATAGTTGCCAATGGCGAGGATAAACAAACACTTTGACTACTACTAAAGTATGTCTTCTTTCCTGTCTTGTTTCTTATGGCATTTTATTATAACACTAAAATAATTCCAGTTGATATGCGTTTAGCTGTGTATGATATTTGTGTATATGGTGTCAGACTGGTATTATTTTGCTTCCGGGTCGTTACCCTAGAAAGTAGAACTTTTAAAAAAAATGTGTTGACAGTTCAGGGCCTGGTTACTTGTGAAAAGATGTGTTTGAATACTGTGTTTACTATGCCATTATATAAAACGCAATTTTTGGCAGTTTTTATTAGCTTTGTTTGCAGGACTATTTGCTGACTGTGGAGGGAACCGCATAACGCCATCTGCCTACTCACAGAGATGTGGTGAACAATTTGAAATGGACATTTTGTGTACGGAAGTGAAATTTGTGAACAAACAAGTATATCGACAGGGGTTAAGACGTTTGATTTTCAGGACTTCTACATGTAGTTGAAGGAAAAAAGTTCCAGATATGTGTACCTTAGTGTTGGAATAAATGACAACGGCTCGAAAACAGTGTATTTTGTTCTAGTCTCAATGTACTGAAATATTACCAAACCTAGCCCATATGCTCATTTTCACAAGAGTACACGTGTACTTCCTAACTCTCGTCTCTTGGAAACTTGGCACAACAGTGGTTAAAATTTCCCCACCCACCGACTTTATGGTACAGAATAAATAGATATATATATCACTAAAGTGCGATGCGTTTTCATTTAATCATGGTATTTTAGATTATCGATACTGCAGTAGCTTTTAAAGTTTAGGTAGATCTACTTTTACCTTGACTTTCTTTATCCAGCTGGAAATAATCGGCCGCAATAATTTACCTACTGATGACGTCACATTAACGATGACGTTTGATAACCTGCCAACTGGATGGACCAGCTCCAACGCGAATAGAGGTGGGCCGGATACCAAACATATGGGAATTAACTGCGTTTGGAACGAATACAGACATGACCTCCCCTTAACAAGGGAGTTAAGTTTGTTTGACTAAGGGAGTTAACTGTGTTTTGACTTTTTTACCACGGTTTTCTGTAGTATTTGCTACTCGCGTTACCGTAGAGCTCGCTTGCGCTGAGCTCGCTATAATAAATATTGATTTCATATCGAGCGGTTATGCATCTTTAAAAAAAGAAATTAATGAAATTATACAAACAATCTGTTGATTAAGTCTGTTTTTATTTTCACTTATTATTTTTGAATAATTTTGATTTGCAGGACAACATCTTAGAATAATTTCTCTCCTTTTTTTGTAAACGGATGAATCATTGGAGTTATCGGCGGTTGACGAATATTTTGTGGAAGAAACTGTAGAGCACACAGTCATACAAGTGTGATACAACATTGAACTAATAATTAACTGCCCAGAACAAACACCCACGCACGTCTGTGACCAATGTGGTAAAACATTTTCATCAACAACTAGTTTGAAATATCCCGACAACCGAGAGCATAAAACGATTTTCAAACACACATGTGTGGTTTGTAGTCGTGGGTTCAGTGTTCTTTCTCATTATAAAGGGCATTTGGCATCCCATCATGAAGTCTTCAAATTAGTTTGTAAAATGTCAAAATGAAAATCCTCGACGAGCATATGATCAAAAAACATAACGGAGAAACTTTTGAATGTTACACGTGCGGCCAGTCCATCGATACTCGTGCGGAATCTGCAAAAAGAAATACAAATGGCGATCTGTCATGACGTAGCACAGCAAGAAATGCACTGTATAAATTACTACATTGAAACAGTAGTATGGACATCTTTTGTAAATTGATTTAATTAATCTTTGGATATTTAGACAGTTGTCTGTGTTCTCTTGTTCATTTCATTAAACGTTACATGACAATTTTATATATTTATGATTTTCAAGTTTTCGAGAATTGTTTGTTAGAAGTATTGTATTATTGCAGTTATAAATCGGTTCCGCATGACAAGTATTGGATACATCCGCCCTGTCAATTAATCATGTATCTGGTCATTGGTTAATAATTCGATTAATTCGTTGTTAAACAAACGAACTTAGCTAACATACAATAAAACACATGACAAATATGTTGGAACATTATCGGAATTTCTCAAGCAGGGTCGAATTAGTGTGCGACGCGTTTCTGTACTAATCAATAAATAAATAGTGCACAGCCCGTATTAGTACTGATAGTATCAAATCACTATGCTAGTATCGATTATACAGAAAACATAACCAAGTAGGATGTCATCGGTTGTATTACCATGACTATTGTTTTAAAACTGCAAATGTTAATTTCGTCTGCCATTTTAAAAGTGACACGATATGCACGATATATTTTTTATCATATTAATAAATGTATGCACATGACAAGTAGGTTATAGTTTGATGCTGCTTGTTGGTTAGAGATTAGATCATGGCGGGGATTTCTTTATTTACACTGTCCTGTTTTAATGGGATGACAGTAGGGTAAGTGTGAGGTTTGGTGCACCCTAGAATCGGTTTAAACCCCCAGTGGCCTACTTTGCCACTGACCGTTCCAAGGCGGTAGCCCTATTTTCAACCCTTTTTGTGTTTGTGATGTCGTTTGCATTTATTATTGCTTTTGCCTTCTTGTTTGTCTGTTTGCGTGTTTGTTTCTGTGTTTTGTGGTTGACTGTCCTCCATGAATGCTACTTTCCCTGTCCGATCTTTTTATATTTCTTCTAAAGCATCCTCACAATGCAAGATTATACACGGCGAACACATATTAGTAAAAAAAACTGCCATTAAGTTTAGAAATGTTAAAGGATTGTAAAAGGCAATACTATAGGCATACATGAAGTAAATCACGTTAGTATTCGTCGACAGAAGTTCCACACTATTAAACCATAACCTTTTCTTGTGATTTTTGAGTATTTAGGATCTGTTTTTCTGGCTGAAATTACTTTATTGACTTATTGTGTTTGTCTGAAGGATGTTTAACGTCACTTTCAGCACATGTAAGGCCATACATGACGGTCGATTGTTGCAACCCTGGAAGGTAACAACTGCATTAACTAAAGGTAAAAACTGCACTTAAGGTAACAACTGAACTAAAGGTAACAACTGCACTAAAGGTAACACTTTTGGGATTAAAGATAACAACCTACACTAAAGGTAATAAAAAGTAAACAACTGCTGAATTAAAGGTAACACGGTTTTCTACCTGCACTAAAGGTAACACCTCTGTGCTCTAAAGGTAACAACACATCGTTGGTGCTATTATGCAGGTTGCTCAACTAAAAACATGTTATTTGTTTTAGAAGAATGTTTCCTCTTTTGTTGTGAAAATAATATAAGTATACACTTTTCATTTGATCCTTTCCAAACTTAATTAGAATGTGTATATGACTGACAGCTTGGATAAGGTCAATAACCAGTCACATATGAGAAGAAATATCAGAGTTGTAGAGTTGTGGTCCTTGAATGAATGAAACGTGCTATGTTTTGTTAACACTGTAGGTCGTGTTTTTATCCTACCTTTACCAAACGTGTTTTTAATGTTTATATCGATATTCGAAAACCAGCCATATGCGTACTCATTTCTTCCCACGCCACACTTTCCCCCATAGAAATAAGCATGGACAAATTAAAAAACTAGACATGTCAGACTAGAAACAGCAAAGTTATGGCCCTTCAGTTATTTTAGAAAAGCTTAACACACACCCCAAGCACACCCCTCCCCGCCCCAACCCGTCCCTCCTTTTTTCTGGAAATATGTTATTTCATAAAAAAATCTTGGTCACAGAAGAAAGTGAGCACAAATTCAAAAACTAGGCATGTCGGACTTGAAACAGCAGAGTTTTGGCCCTTGAATTATTTAAAAGTTCTAAACTTGATTTTGTTTACATTTCTAGCCGATATTTACCAGGCTTGTTGATTTTATGAATATTGAGTTCTGCTCAACCCGGGGCTAGAGGGCGTGAGCGGTAGCCAGCATATTTCACTACCGCTCATGAACAGTCTCAATCAAACCGAGACTGCAATATTTCGTATGTGTCGTGCTCGGCCGTTTCCAAAGGTCCATTATCATACTTGTTCATATGTAAATAGCAATAAACACTCCCATCCCCTTTTGTCATATATTAATATTTTATTTTCTGAAGTTACCTTTGTCATAAACGAAAACATGGACACTTTCCAAAAAGTAGCCATGTCAGATTAGAAATAGCAGAGTTATGGTCCTTGAATTATTTAAGATATATTTTTTCATCTGATACTTCACCTAACTTGTTCATACTGTTAATTCTAATAACAGCTTGGTAAGGTTTGAAAACCAGCCATATATGACAGGCCACAACCCCGCACCCAAACACACACTCACACACGCGCGCGCATGCGCACGCATGCACAAACAACACCTTAAATTAATTTTTCACCGAATTTGTGAGAAGATTTGTATCAACGATATAAAAATCATTTAAACAAATTATGAACACCATTCAACCTTAAACCAGTAGATCGATACAGGCTCTTGGGACTCTTGTTTCCAAATGCTTAAGTGTACTTTTATCCTCATTTACTTGTCTAAAAGTATTCTTTCAGCAACATGTCATTCCAAATTCTTGGGTACTTTTATCCTCATTTACTTGTCTTACAGTATTCTTTCAGCATTACTTATACAACATGTCATTCCAAATGCTTGGGTACTTTTTTCCTCATTGACTTGTCTAACAGTATTCTTTCAGCATTACTTATACAACATGTCATTCCAAATGCTTGGGTACTTTTTTCCTCATTTACTTGTCTTACAGTATTCTTTCAGCATTACTTATACAACATGTCATTCCAAATACTTGGGTACTTTTTTCCTCATTTACTTGTCTTACAGTATTCTTTCAGCATTACTTACACAACACGTCATTCCAAATGCTTGGGTACTTTTTTCCTCATTTACTTGTCTTACAGTATTCTTTCAACATTACTTATACAACACGTATAACATCTGATATGTATGTTGTAACATGTTTGTATCTTTGTTGTGTAAAACTGATGCCCATAGCGGACCTACTATTTAAATGCGTACATTGACGAAACGGACCATGGACATAACGGATCAGGACAAAATGGATCAGATCATTGGACAAAATGGACCATATAATTGGACAAAATGGACCTTTTCATAAGCCAAAACGGACAATATATAAAAAAGACTAGTTATCGTATTTTATTAATTATATATATATATATATATATATATATATATATATATATATATATTTATATATAATATTGTTTATAGATGAGACACATTATCGAGGATTTTAAGCACGTTAGTTGACAGTAACAAATTAATCTTTTTACATCAAATTATGTGTCTTCGTCTCTTGTTTCAATGTAATCGCTTAGGAAATACCGTAGTGATACATCAGCATAAATAAAATATACAGTTATAATCAATAAGCATGAATGAGTAAGAATATGTATCGACACTTCAAACAATGTACATGCAGTTATCAGGTGCGTAGCTACATGTAGGCCCTGTAGACCCAGTCATGCACATTAATTAAAAAAATGACGGAAAATGAAATAAACACTTAAATGTGATATTATCTAATCTCATTTCAATTCTACACTAAATAATATCGATCACAACATATGTGTTGTGTGTTTGAAATACAGGGTATTTTTATTCTAATTTGTGATCCATAAAGCAACTGAAGTCCGCTAACGGTACTTCTGTTGGGGCTCATTCAGTCGTTCATTTTTGTTTAGAAGTGTAATACAATACTAATGCATTTAAACAATTCTAAACTTATGACGAACCCTAATGTACCCATATACGATATACACGTCATCATACGCCTGCGTTTAAACAGTTGTATGCAATAGTCAATACCATTAACAACCATTTAAACTGTTTAACCGGAACAGAAGGAAAGGGTATGTAAACAAAATTGAAGATAATATCTAGCTGTTTCATTTCACGATTATAAACTTTCTGTAAATTTTCGAAGCATATAATGATGACACTAATTGACAAAATGCATTAATTTGCTTCTAAAACATGTTACGAGTATATTAGATGTGGTATAGATTATAACATAAAAGTCATGATGCACGTCTTTTCAAATTTAATATATAAACTGACAAAATGGATGGAAACATTATGTCAAAACCAGATATAGGCACAGGTAAATCGCAAGTGCACACACAATATACATTTGTATAACCATGTTTTAAACTAAAATATGTATTTCCTATGTTACATGTAACAAGTGAAGCAGAATTAAGACTTCAATATACGAACCTTTAAACTATTTGGATAGGGTCAAATTACATCAGGTTAACTACGTTGCGTTGTAAACATTCTCGCCTCTCACCGCTGCGGGTTCGAATCCCATTGGGAGCTCAACTTGTGAGAAAGTGTCGATTCTTTCGGATGGTGGGAGGTATACAGTACTGGTTCTGTCCAGGAGAAAATGGGGCGATCTGCCTCTACCACCAAAAAAATCGACCATCATATATAGCCTAAAACGTGCTAAAATGACATAAAACACCATTCAAATCAAATCAAATACATCAATCATCCGATTAGCAACAATGCAGGTTACTAATAATTATAGTTTGAAAATCGAAATGACTGATGGAGCTAATTTAACCACGTTTGCACTACCCACGCATCAATAATATGGAAGACCATTAGGGCCACACCGACCTATTTTAATTTTCGATTTGTCAAAGAAAAAGAAAAAGATCGGACAAGGAAAGTAGCATTCAAGGAGGACAGTAAATCACAAAACACAGAAACAGACACGCAAACAGACAAACAAGAAGGCAAAAGCAATAATAAATGCAAACGACAACACAAACACAAAAAGGGTTGACAATAGGGCTACCGCCTTGCAACGGTTCGATTTGTCAAGATAGCATCTTCAAGTTAATATGTTGAAAATTCAAGTTAAGTAACAAGTTGAAAATGCAAGATATTAATATCTTGAAAATTTGAGATAATATGTTGAAAATTCGAGATAATATGTTGAAAGTTCAGTATAACATCTTGACAATTCGAGAAATGTGTTGAAAATTCAAGATAATATGTTGAAAATTCGAGATAATGTTGAGAAATTCAAGTCAGTAATATGTTGAAAATTCAAGATGTAAAACTCAAGATTATGAAAAAACGAAAATAAAAATGATTCGGTGTGGCCTTAATGGGCTTCAGTTACTTATTTTGGACAAATTACGGTTTCGGAAACATACGAGAGTTCATCGATCTCCGAATATATAAAACACATAGATAATAAAAAGGGACAGCTACAATTTCGGTGTTAATATTGGACCTATTTATTTCTACTTATATTGGACATACAGCGTTTCCGTGGCCGAATGGTTAACGACGTTGCGTTGTAAACCTTCGCCTCTCACCGCTGCGGGTTCGAATCCCACTGGGAGCTCGACTTGTAAGTGAAGAAGTGACGATTTTTACGGATGGCGGGAGGTGTACAGTACTGGTTCTACCCAGGAAAAGTGGGTGGTCTGCCTCCACCAGAAAAAATCGACCGTCATATATAACCTAACATGTGTTGTAAATGACGTAAAACACCATACAAACAAACAAACAAACAAACAAAAACATACTTATCCTAATTTAGCACACAATTATGAGCGGCAACTTCAAACGCGGAATATATTTTGTTCTTTAAAAATAGCCACAGTCTATTCATTACATGTTCTCATCTAGTCCTTAGCCTGTTGATGAAAGATCCTTTACGCTATTAACCTGTGTATGATGATACAGATCATCAGGCGCCATTCTCTGGCCGCGTGTGATGAATAATTGTGACGTGTCATACTCAATGGGACTCATGCCTTATTCAATGAATGTATTGTAATCCTGATACATATACTCGGTAAAAAAAGTTTTGGACCAGGGTATGTAACGTCATATACAAATAAAACTAGTGGACAGAATTTAAGTATCTTTTTTCAGTAACCAAGGTCTACCCTACCCGGTTAATTTTGTACCAGAAAAATTAAATTCCAAACATGATTTGATTTTAAAAAAATATCGCGAACACACAAAGAGTCTTTAAAAAAAGGTTGCAAAGTCCATTAAAGTAACAGTTACGGACACATTCGAGTAACCAATAAAAAGATGATTATTTTTTCGCAAACTGTCATTGTAAACGATAATTATTGTTGATTGTTGATCTATTGTGACTTATCAACTGAGATAATAAGGGTTATGTTCGAATGTCAAGGTTGAGCGATCATTGTACGGGTTCGAACACTGCCATGGTCCAAAACCTTTTTTACAGAGTATATAATAATGTGTACAGCAATGACAAACACTTGATAGGCATTTACCTGATAAATGTGTTTTTTGAGAACAAGTAATCTGTTACGTCAGGCAATACTACACATTTGTCTTTGCAATGACACTGGTCCAGGAACTGTTTTCAAACTAACTCCAATGATTTTAAGCGCATACCTTTTAATACATAGGTTACAAAGCAAAATGGCAATCTAACCTACACCTTATGTTTCAGGCCAATAACATTGACCAATTGCATAACATGTCAGTTTCGTTTTAAGTGAGTGGATTTAAATAAATCATCAACTAAATCACTTCTGGCATGTTCGTTGTATACCAGTAATACAATTCAGATCAAGAGAAAAAAGCAGTATGTTGAAATTCTCCTACCTTGATATCTAGTGTAAAAAAAAATACGTGAAAAACACCGGATTTGTAGCGAAGTAAAATGGGGTTCTTCGATGATGTGAAACGCCTAAATATTGACTCTTATTGACGAGATGCTACACCGGATGGTAGAAAGTTGTTTTGCTGGGGGAATATTTCAACAGCTGTTTAAAGAGTTTGAATAAACCGTGTCGTTTAAAAAACAGTTAGGTACTATACGTTATGACTATTATTGACTTGTATTGGAAAACAAATGAAAGAAAAAACTGTTTAAAGGTTCAGCACATGTGATTGTTTGCCTTCTCCTTTACAAATAATCCATTTGCATAAAATGTCATTGCATTTTGGGGTACGTTTTTATACATTTCATGTCTTGTTAATATTGGTTATTAAGTCAGATAATGTATTTAGGGATTCACAAATAATATAATTATAATGAATTGACAGCTTCTGATAAATCTAAGATTGGTAGTACCCTTCATAAATTTCAGAGACTAATGAAAACAAAGGGTCGATCAAACGTGAAATTTTATTTAAATGTGTAAATCCCTTAACTCTCAAGCATAGGATGCCAATACGAGGGGCATTCAATATATTCTGTCACTAATGCGCTTCCGCAGAAACCACCTTATATTACCGCACTGAAAACTCGTGCATTTGAAGGCGATTTCACTAACTACGTACATGCAAAATAGCAGTTTAATCCGATAACAATTGACGGAGATTATTGTTGAATTATGCGCACTCATATATAGTGGCTATATTCAATGCTATTACGAAAAGTTAAGAAAAAAATGAAATTAGGGCTTACATTAAAGCCAGGGTTGCTTTAAAGGTAAGTGCAACAGAGATTTATGCTGAACTGTGCCGTGTACATGGCAGTTCTGCCGTGACATTCAGAACGGTTTTTCGTTGGGCTAAAGAAATATAAAAAAATCGGACAGGGAAAGTAGCATTCAAGGAGGACAGTCAACCACAAAACACAGAAACAAATACGCAAACAGACAAACAAGAAGGCAAAAGTAATAATGAATGCAAACGACATCGCAAACACAAAAGGGTTGACAATAGGGCTTCCGCCTTGGAACGGTCAGTGGCAAAGTAGGCCACTGGGGGTTTAAACCGGTTCTAGGGTGCATTAAACCTCACACTTACCCTACTGTCATCCCATTTAAACAGGACAGTGTAAATAAAGTAATCCCCGCCATGATCTAAACTCTAACCAACAAAGCAGCATCAATAGGCAATATAAGTAAAACACAAATATGCTCGTGTAAATATAATACAAAAACAAAACAATAGCCTAGAAAGCCACAATGAAGGTACTCAATGACTTGGCAGAAGCCAGATCAACAAGAGAATAAACCATTAAGGGCACAACAAGAAAGATCTTAGACAAAAACCAAACGCCGCCGTCCCAATGGGCTTTAGGTAGGCATCATCACAGGGTCCACAGCCTGTCCGATCATCGTACAATTAAAGAGGAAAGCATAGTGGCGAACTGTAAAAGGGTCCACCACCATGCATGCAGTACGTTGCAAAATGATAGGGTCATAACCTCTTCTGATAAACTTTTTAACAAGTTTAACAAAGATAGTATGAAAGTGATCATGACCAAGAATTTTACGAAGTTTATAAATCACATCACCATAGAAGTCAGGTTGTGAGAGTCCATGTCGCAGAAGAGTCCTTAAATTACTTTTATATATTTGGAAAGAAGATCAGGGTTACGATAATATAATTTTGCACAGGGTTTACGAAGTTTATGGTAACGGTAACCCTGATTGAGTAGCTTTTTAGTTATACAAAGATTACGAATATTAAAGTCCTCAACTCGAGTACAAGCTCTTAAAAAACGAATAAGTTGAGACACATACACCCCATAAGAAGTTGCTCGGGGAACATCCCCATCCAAGTAGGGATAATTAACAAAATCTCTAATTAAAATCATCTCTCTTGTCATAGATTTTGCTAATTATTTCACCATTTTCAACCGAGAGATTTAAATCAAGAAAAGAAGCGTTCTTATCAGATATATTAGCTTTGTTAAGCTGAAGTTCTTTAGGATAACTATTATCAACCATAGTTGGAAAGAAAGGGTTGTCAATGTTCAATATGTCATCCAGATACCGAGAGGGGTCATTAAAGGCTTCGATAACATCTGCCTGGGTATCTGGTGAAAAACTCGACATGAAATCTCTTTCATAGCAAAATAAAAACAAATCTACGACACGTGGTGCACAGTTCGTACTCATAGGAATACCAACAATGTGTATATAAACGGTGGTTCCATACCTGACGAAACCATTATCTAATAGGAGATGAGTGCTTCACAAACTTCATAACAAGTCCACATAGTATAATTGTCTAAACTGCCGTTAGTAAACTCTAAGACATTTACAGGGGGTAAACTTAGCATTAAAGACTGTAACCGTCCTGGCAGGCCTGTTGTTGCAGCAACAAAGGAGAACATTGATGCTGTGAAGGCCATGGTAGACGAAGATGGGCGGTATACAGTTTCTAAGATAGCTTATAGTCTTGGCATCTCATTAGGCACAACTCATCACATTGTGACCAACTGTTTCAAATTCAAGAAGCTTTGTGCTAGATGGGTCCCTCATTTGCTGTCAACTGAACAACAAGCCAAACGCTTAAAATGTGCTAAAGATCTTCTTAAAAAACAGGCAAATTGTCAACCTAGAAAAATGTTTGAGTTGCTCACTTGAGATGAAACGTGGGTGTACTATTTTGATCCCCAGTGGCGGATAAACAATAAACAATGGTTGGCTAAACATCATCAGGCAAGACCGGTTATAGCAAAACGAAAAAAAACACGCTAAAAAGGTTTTGTTTGCAATTTTCTTTAATTCCAGTGGCCCTGTGGTACAAATTCCATACAAACAGGGAAAACCATCAATGCCAAATTTTACATGGACAAAGTTCTCAAACCAGTCAAAAATAATTACAAGAAAAAACGCCCAAGTAAAGTTTTGAATGGAATCCAGCTGATTCATAACTATGCCTCAGCTCACAAAGCTAAATTGTGCAGTCTTTCTTGGAGCAAGAAAAAGTGGTACAGCTTGAACACCCACCTTATTCTCCCGACTTTTTCCTATTCCCTTTGCTGAAGAAAAACCTTCCTGGTAGGCCTATGCTTCCAGAAGTGCCCTTGGTGCCGGAATATTTCAGTGTCTCAACAGTATACCAAGGGAAGACTATTTTGCTGCGTTTACGTCATGGATAGCGCGACTCCGAAAGTGTGTATCTGTTCAGGGGGAATACTTTGAACGATTGTAATAAGATTTGTTTTATATTTCCAGTATCTGTTAGTTCCAGATACTTATGATAGAATATATTGAACCCCCCTCGTACATAAAAGTCGAACAGGAAATATAGCATTCAAGGACAACAGTCAACCACAACCAAGCAAAGAAAATAAAAATGATTACAAAGTTGAACAAAAAGCAAGATATGGCATCACAAACATAAAAGGACTGATTTAGAACTCCCTCATTGGAACGGTCAGTGGCAAAAAAGGCCGCTGGGAGTTTAAACCAGGTTCTAGGGTGCACCAAACCTCACTTTTACCCAATTGTCATCCCAATAAAACAGGACATTGCAAATAAAAGATATCTCCCCAGGTTATATCTAACAAACAAGGCAGCATTAATAGGCAATATAAGTATAACTCATAAATGATCATGTATATATGAATATAAAAAGCAAAAGAAAGCCACAAATCAAGTACTTATTAACTCGTCAGAAGCCAGAGCAGCAAGAGAACAAACCGTTAAGGGTATGACAAGACGATATTTAATACAAACATCAAATGCTACCGTCCTTTGAGGATTTAGGTAACCGCCACCATAGGGTTCACAATTCATCCGATCTTTACCATACTTAACCAGATTGTTGATATCCATAAGAGCTCGGACAAGTTCGAAAGCCAGCCAGATTGGACCAGTAACACTGGAGTTATGGCTCTCGACATATTTAAAAATGCTACATGTTGCCTCGTAAAGACGATAGGGGAGCTTTTAGTAATTTACTATTACATTGTTTCATATATCCTTCGACATTTCCAGCTCCGCCCTCTGGGGCACCTAAGGAAAATCGAGTCAAAAATAACAAGAACATGTTTATCTCTTCAAAATGTGAATGATTAGGATTCAAATTTGGTATCGTCATTTATGAACTAGAAGCACAACATATATAAAACGGGTTTTGACCTCCTGCATACAGGGTGCCTCTACAGGGGTACAACGTGGGGAACTTCCAATAATTTACAATTTCAGAATTTCCGCCTTGTGGTGCTTCTTCTTCTTCTATACCAGTCCATGTAATCCGGTAAACAACACAAAAAGCATATCTTGTCCCAAATGTGAATGCATTTGATTCTAATTTGGTATGGTCATTTAAGGACTCGAGGCAAAACGTATGTTAAACGGGTTATGACTTGCATAAAGACGCATAAAGGGGCCTCCTATGCTTAAGCTTAAATCTCACATGCATAAGGAGGTTATCGCCACCATAAATGTACAGAATGGTTTGCATATAATAAATACTGAAAGGGGGATAATTTTTCTACTTTAAAGACTTGACGATCCCAAAATACCAGTAAGTAATAACTAATATTGATTTGTTGTCGGGGCTACCTTTTAAAGCCGCCACAAAGCACTAAACAAACCTAGAGTGAATATCAATATATACTAAAAAAAGGAAATTCCTTGGAAACAATACACACAAACAAGAGAGAAAAGTAGTAGATTGGATCTGTTCATGGGAGGTTAATGAATCCTTCTACACACGCCCCTAGCACCGGCTTAAGCGGTATTCTACTTTAAAGACACACTTATTGGGCTTGACTGTCGTCCTTGAATGCTGCTTTCCCTGTGCAATATTTTTATCCTTCTTTTGCGGTCCCAAATGACCAGAAAGTAATAACACATATTAAAAAGGGGATCCTTCGGAAGCAACAAATACAAACTAAAGAAAAGTAGCAGTAGCGAATGTATTGAGTCTGCTCATGAGAGGTGATAAAAGGTGCAATACGTGCCTTCTAGCACAGGCTTGAGCGGTATTCTACTTTCAAAACACAAAGATTAGTCTTACTGACCCATATAGTCGGGTCGATTGTTTACTCCTGTAATGCAGCACTAAACAAACGCTAGTGTGAATGTCAATATATACTGAAACGGGATCACTTGGAGACAAAATTATGTCTACTGGGCCGCCTACGTATGAACGCATGAGTGTTATGCCCTAAATGTGTACTTTTGATAATTACCGGGTGCTGGCCGAGGACCCGGGTATAAGCCTCAACGGTGGCACTTTTATCGATATCGGTATGTTCTTGGGCAAGGCAAGACATTTTACATTAGCCTTGTTCATCCATCATCGGATACCCACGGATGATTCGCTTGAATGGAGTGATAACGTAATCAATCGAACGTGGTTTCTTATTAACATAAGAGTTAATCGGGTTTTCTGGTCGGTTTTCTCTTTAGCTGCAACTACTATGGTTGTTCAGTACGATTCTGGATACGTCCTGAGATGTTTATTATTTTGTATGTGTTTCTTTATTTAGTTTCTCAGGATGTGGACTTTATTGTTAGAGAATTCCTTTTGATGGGATGTAGTTTTGTTTACACTGTCTTGTCTATTTGGGCGTTGAAGACAGGATAATGGCGAGGATTGTGCGCATATAAAATCGATTCAAGCTAACCAGTAGGCCTTATTGCCTACTGACCGTTCCAAGTCGGTAACCCTGTCTTCACCACCCTTTCTGTTGTTTTTTGTCTCTTTCATTGTATTGTCAAGTCCTTGTTTGCAGTACAGTGTGGACCTACGATGCCATTGCGCTCGGACGCTGTGGTTTCTATAGGACCCTATATCTCATTTTTAAACAGACATAACTAGAGCAAATCAAATAACGCATATTCATATATTCCCGTTACCTTTCATTTAAAATGCGACATTATCCTATTTGAAGAATCAATGTGTGTACCCCCTACACTACTAAACTACCCACTACACCTCCCCATCCCCCCACTCTCCCTGATTAATATTTTGCGTCTTCCATTACCTTGTGCATATGCAAAGTATTATTTCAAAATATTAAAAAAAAACTATCCTGTATTTAATTTTCATTTAACGTCATATGTTTGACCCCACACTGTGTGGGTCAGTTAAACGTTAACCATGCTTTCAATTGTGGAAGTGGAAAAGCGTGACGGACGAACAGATGGACGCAGATATTTCCATCGCAAAGCACGTGGATACTAAAATTGATTGTTTGATGAGGAAATGAATATTTTAGGATGGATGTATGTGATAGTACACTGTACTATGTTATGTGCTATTAACGCTTTGGATTCAAGTCATAGAACAACTCAAGACATTTAACACATGTCATTTTCACACTTTGTCCTACATCTTAACTTTCGATTTGTGTGTATTGAGTTTATGTCACTGGTATTGTCTCTTCGTCTCCTCATTCAAGTTGGCATGCACAAACTGGTCGGATTACATCTGCATCTCATAAAAACACATGGAGCTTCACTCTCGCATTGCCATTTGATTAGCTTCAGGACATCTGGTGCAAGCTCAACATTACTTGGCATTATAATAGGGACAAGGGATTTGGCAGCATAATCCCGAAACCATCCATATTCCATAGGGTCTAAGTCTGGCGGATCTTCGTCTAGAGCATGTTTCCAGATACATGCCTGAAGATGAACCCGTTTAACGTTTTCCACAAACTATTATGTTGTTGGGGGTAGGGACTTCAACTTCGGTGTGGATGTAGGGGATTTGATTACATGTTTTAAAATATATACTGTAAGGTATCAGGGTTAGCTCACCTAATGAAGTTAGCATATCAAGTAATACTCGTTTTGCCTTTATTGCTAGTGCGTTCGCAATCTGATATATTAATAACTGACATGTAAAACAATCCAATATAATTATAACCGCTTACAGCTTCTAGCTTCTATAAGTTTCCCACCATAAAACCACTTCTCAGCTCTTGCTAAATGTCCGCCATTTTTAAAAACAATAATTTTAGTTTTATCAGTATTCACTTTCAACTTCCATGTATTAAAATACTGATATTCTTTTGTAGATCATTTACAGTATCTGCTAACAATGCCACATCATCAGCAAACAATTGTAATACTATATCTACAACATCAGGTGTTAACTGCACTCCATGTAGCCCGTTATTACACTTTTCTTCATTTAGTTCATTAATAAGTAATGGAAATAAAATCGGACTGAGAATGAAGCCCTGTCGTAAACCTCTTGGACAGTCAAAATATTCAGTACATTTTTCATATACTTTTAACATTTTTATATATGGGCCGAAAAATATTACGAAGCACAGACTGATTTTCGCAAAATTATGGGAACTATTAATAATATTTTCGTATTGCATGGGCTGATAAATCATATTATTTGTGAAAATAAAAAACTATATTCGGTTTTTGTTGACTTTAATAAGGCTTTTGGCTATGTTGTTAGAGATATATTATGGTACAAATTATTGAAATATGGCGTCAGAGGGAAAATGATTGATATTGTTAAAGCTATGTATGAAAATGTAAAAGTCAAGAGTTATGTATGAAAACCAACTAGGGGATGCATTTACATGCTATTTAGGGGGTACGTAAAGGAGAGAGTATTTCGCCATTTTTATTTTCGGTGTATATTAACGACTTGGAAGAATATTTTGTTTTAAATGGGTATATTGGCATTGACACTGGAATGTTGAAAATATTTTTATTATTGTACGCGGATGATATTATCATCATGTCTGAAACAGGAAAAGGCTTACAGCAGGGTTTGGATGTGCTTTATGAATATTGTAAAAGATGGAAATTAATTGTTAATGTAAATAAAACGAAGGTCATGGTTTTTAGAAAAGGAGGCCGTTTGCCAAGGGGTTTACATTTTAAGTATGGCGAAGTTGCTATTGCTATTGTTAATACATTTGTTTATCTAGGTGTTGTGTTTTCTACCGGAGGGTCGTTTGTAAAAACATTTAAAACATTAAGTGGGCAAGCATTAAAAGCTATATATCCCAGTTAAAGAAATATACTTATAAATTTACAAATTTATCAGTATCTCACATGTTGAGTCTATTTGATAAATTGATATTGCCTATATTGAACTATGGATGTGAGGAATGGGGGTTTGCGAAAGCAGATGAAATAGAGAGAACACATTTACCATTTTGTAAAAATGTATTAGGTGTAAAAATACAGACGCAGAATAACTTTATTTATGGGGAACTAGGAAGACAGACACTCATTAATTATAGAATTCATAGAATTAGAAACGTTTGGTTTAAGATTGTTGAGAGAAATGATACAAAGTACATAACCATTGTGTATAATATGATGTTAGATGATATGGCAAAATATCCTGACAAACAAAATTGGGCACGTCAAGTTAAATATATTTTTGATAAACTTGGTTTTAATCATGTCTGGTTATTCCATGGCGTTGGAAATAAAATAGGTTTTATGTCAATTTTTAAACAACGATTAAAGGATACATTTATTCAAAGTTGGAATGAAGAATTAGTGAACTCAACCCGTGCTAGGACATATGTATTGTTTTCAGAATTTCGCTTTCAACCGTATTTAGAAAATGTAAATTTAAGAAAATTCAGGTGTGCTTTAAGCAGATTACGAGTGTCATCTCACCATCTTGAAGTGGAGACGGGGAGATGGCACAAACCACAAAAAATACCACTACATGAACGTACATGTCAGTTATTTAACAATCTCGAGGATGAATTCCATTTCTTGTTTGAATGCACAATGTACAAAGAACTGCGTTTAAAATCTTTCAAACCATACTACTGGAAGCATCCGAATATTCTGAAGTTTACTGAACTCATGAACAATAACAATGTACGCATAGAAAGAAACTTTGCCATGTATGTTTCTGAAAGTTTTAAAATATATATGTATAATATTACATAAGATTCTCCTCGTCAACTCAAATTCTAAAATCATATTTAATTCATATTTCTATGTATATACCTACATTTGATAGGAGTATATGAATACTTCATTGCTATAACAAGTATACTTTAGTTGAACCATGCTTAATCACTTGATAATAGGTACTATGTATACCGTATCACCACCTATTGATATTTTGTATACTGTATATTGTTAAATAAGCATTTTTGTACTCATGGGCCTATGGACTTTTGTATGAAATAAACTATTCTATATATGTGCTTGCAAGCCTTATCTGAGATCATGGCGGGGATTTCTTTATTTACACTGTCCTGTTTTAATGGGATGACAGTAGGGTAAGTGTGAGGTTTGGTGCACCCTAGAACCGGTTTAAACCCACAGTGGCCTACTTTGCCACTGACCGTTCCAAGGCGGTAGAATATCGCTTAAGCCGGTGCTAGGAGGCGTGAGAGGTGTTGCACTTTACAGTAACCCTCATGAACAGACTCAATGAAACCGAGTATGTTACCTTTATCTCTTGTTTGTGTTTGTTGTTGCCAAGGGATCCCCTTTTCAGTATTTATTGTATTGATTGAAACAGTTTTCCTTTTATTCCAACTTTTCTAAGTTTTTTGTAAACAAATTACTACTATTTGCCCAATCAAAAGCTTTCATAAAATCTACAAATGCCACAGACAGCTTTTACCGTTATTACATATATATTTAGCAAGGAGTGCTTGAAGTATAAATGCATTGTCAATTTGCCTATTTCCGGGGTGAAAACCAGCTTGTGATTCAGTTATTTTATCAAACACAGTTGCATAAAACGTAACACGTCTTGACCGTTCCAAGGCGGTAGCCCTATTGTCAACCCTTTTTGTGTTTGTGATGTCGTTTGCATTTATTATTACTTTTGCCTTCTTGTTTGTCTGTTTGCGTGTTTGTTTCTGTGTTTTGTGGTTGACTGTCCTCCTTGAATGCTACTTTCCCTGTCCGATCGTTTTATTTTTCTTGTGCTAGTATACTAATATATATCTTGCTAAATGTATCTATAAATGCAATGCCGCTTTAATTATCAGGACAATTAACTGATCCATTTTTATGGAGAGGTATTAAGATGGATTCTGTCCACATATCTTGGAATTCAACATTTGTTAATAGTCTATTAAAATGTGTGTTTAACTATGGCAGTATACTCTCTATACTATATATGAATTGTTATGCAATACGTTGTCCAGATGAAGGCTTGTTCTTCTGTAAACGCTTCACTGCAGTCAATACCTCATCTGCCGTATTCTCTGAGTGAGAAATAAATTCGTATATGTCATTGATATTCATGTTTTCATCATCCGCATTGAGGACAATATTCCCATCATCAACCTCATCGCCGTCGTCGAATTGGTTAAATAACTTGGTTAAACCACGTCTCGTTGTGTATAGAAATATAAAAAGATCGGACAGGGAAAGTAGCATTCATTCTAGGGTGCACCAAACCTCACACTTACCCTACTGTCATCCCATTAAAACAGGACAGTGTAAATAAAGAAATCCCCGCCATGATATGTTTCGTTTATAATTTGATTTAGTGGAACCACCTGCTTTGATTTTACTCCAAAATGATTTTGGATCATTAGCTGATGCAACTATTGAATTCAATACCGATTTATTGTAACACCATTTCTTATTACTGCAAACATTGCCTGAGACATCCATTTGTATTAAGTTTAAGTTTACGACAATTTCTATCGATTTACTTTCGTTTTATTACTGGATTATTTTTCGTTGTTTTCAAGCACAAGCGTCGCCAAAAACCTTTACAAAACCAGTTATAATACAATTGATATTCATATCTTGGTTCACAATCATCCCATCAATATCGTCAAGTTTACCACTAAGCACGTTATCACGCAGAATGTTTCTAAACTCCTCCGTATTTTCTCTCCTAATTACGTACTTGCTCATTAACAACATGCGTAGTAATCGAGAATTCGAGCGTAAGCACAATATTATTGGAAGATGTTTACACTCTGATCTTGTGTCCACTTCAGGGTCAACTATACAAGCAATACTGTTTTTGGAAATAAGGTAGTAATCTATAACACTACAACCCGTTTGACTTATATACGTATACTCCCCACAATCCAAACCGTCCGTTTACAATATACTCGTACAAACAGCAGGTTTTACAAAATTCAAGTAGCTCTCTTCCAAATTTGTTAGTTTTATCGTCACATGATGCACTTTTTTATACCAATATCTCCATTCTGTATATCTTCATATTTATTTAGTTCAGGAATATCTGGGTCAATGGAGGTAAAATCATCAAGTATTGCTGTTCTAGCATTAAAATCACTAGCAATCAGAATGTTAAAATCTGCATAAATCTGCTTGTCAACTATTTCAAGTTTATTTTCTATACTTTGCATTCCTGCTGCTAATCCTCTATAACATGAAGTATGTTCAGGTGGAATGTAAACACAAATGAGTATAAGGTCTGGACACGAATTAAAAATACTCTTGTCAAATTTCAATAATATCGCAAACTCAAATTATTAGATATTTGTTTTACGTAATGTTTAAATACATTCCGAATAAACACCATAACTCCTCCCATATTTCTACCACCATGTACAGACAATTTAGCGGGACAGATAAAACATATATAAGTTGGAAAAGCATGTTCTATTTCCAATTTGTCGCTCCCATGTCTCTATAAAAGCTATAACGTCAAAAGTTAGTAATGTATAATTTCGTAAACCTTCAATATTCCAGGAAAGTACTGATGTGTTGCTCTTGTTATATGACGGGCCTTGGACTAACCGCTATATCACCACTATCATTCGATGAAATAGATCCATTGCCACTTTGGCCAGCTTCACTGTCATGCACTATTGGATTTACATGCTGGTCTAATATTAGCGCTTTCCTGCGTTGGTTAAATTTTGGAAGATAACGTTCTGACGCCTCTTTTGAATACGCTTGTTTTAATGTCGCCATCATTATTAGATTTACGGTAGGAGAATAACTCACCATTTTTTAAATAACCACCTAGACCTTTAATGCTCAGCTCTTTAAGCTGTTTTCTTTGCTTAAATGTTAGGTCGTTAGAAATTCGGATTCAACTTTTCAGTACGCAGTTCATCACAACCGGTAAACATCTTAATCTTGTTTTGCAAGTTTGAAAATTTTGCATTTTGTTCATCTGCACAAACGACCTTTATAACTTTATCCATAACAATAGCTTTTTCGAACTATGTCATTCTGAAATTGTCTTCATCGGGTCCAAAAATTCTTAAAGTATTTTTACGTGATCGAGCTTCAAGGTAGTCCACATTTTTATCTAGGCTTTCAAATTCATCATGTTTTCTATCAATTTCCATTTGTAAAGCATCCATATCAGATTACAGCATTTATTGGTTACTAGTATATAGTAAAGTTTCAAATTTTAATTCCATGTTATTAACGCGTTTTTCATGTGAAGTCTGTTTTTCTTCTACATATTTAACCGAAGACTTTATTTTACACACTTGTATGTGTTTTACTTATATTACTTATATTGCCTTTTAACGTTGCCCAGTGTGAGGTTTGGTGCACCCTAGAACCTGGTTTAAACACCCAGTGGCCATTTTGGCCACTGACCGTTCCAAGACGGAAGACCTATTGTCAACCCTTTTGTGTTTGTGATTTCGTTTGCATTTTTTATTACTTTTGCCTTCTCGTTTGTCTGCGTGTTTATTTTTTTTGTGTTTTGTGGTTGACTGTCGGCTTTGAATGCTACTTTCCATCTCCGATTTTTATATCTTTCTTTTTTGTCATTGCTTTTATTCCGTTTTTAACCTGCAATACTTCGTCTTTGACTTGTCGAATCTAGTTTGTTGTGCTATCCTTAGCGGCTGCAATAGCATCCAATATTTGTTGAGTTTCTCCGGACGGACCTTCGTTCATCTCAACATCCGCAGATAATATAAGACAATGTTTTGAATACTTGAGGTACGAGTTGTGGTAACAAAGACACGATCCAATGCTTGGTTCGATATATACATATGCATCCATATGAATATAGACACAGCTGAAATCTCCCGTTACAAGGTCGTCAAATGATGAAAATACCCCCACTACAATGTCTATAGACCACAATGATGCGTATGTGACTACTAGAATACCTGTAAGTAACAGGCAACACGTGAAGGATCTGAAATGGGTATCCGTCTGTGATGTACACTGCGTGTAATATTGACTCGCATTACGAGGTCCCGTCTTAATTCCATTAAGCGATGGGAAAGCTTATAATAACAGGATTTTATAACGGATATTTCGACAATAAAACACGTTTTAAAACATGTTTTACTGAAAATGCGATTATCTCTTTCAAATTACCTACTAAATGTTTTAATTTTATAATATGCAATTATTTTTAAGCCGAAATTAAGGTTTTATTTCATACCCCCAGAAACCCCGTTTTCCCGTCTTGGAGAAGGGGTTGGATGGAGTATGAACGTTAATACTCGAACCACGTAATGGTATCGTTTTACCTAATCCTACTCCCCTTGTCGATATGAAGGCCAATACGTGCACGATATAATTCTAGATCAATACTTATTTCCTGTTCGATTTTTATATCTACTTTTTCAGGTTTGGACTAATAGTCAAATAGACCAAGCTTTTATTTTTTTGAACACATAATTCATAATGACAACAGCTTTAACGGTCAATTAGAATTTTACATAAAACATCTGAAAAACAATAAAATATATATTATTTCCCAGTATTTATTGTTTAGAGTCAGCATGAATAGGCTGAAATGTAACATTATTAACCTGTTGGTGTTGAATGTTATATATTTATATTCAATGGTGAATTCTGGGTCTGCGTCTGCGAACATCTACGCATTTTCTCTTTCAACCGAACCCTGTCACCAATAGTGTCAACGCCCAGTCGCGTTAAATCAGCGTCTGACAACAACTGAAACGTCTGTTCATCAACCCTGTCATCTAAGAACCTCTCGTCTAAGGTTCCAATCCCCAGTTCTTCGAAAGCTTGTTTTATCGCAGACGACATTTTTCAAAGCACTTACTCCTCTTGCGATATATCCTATTTTGGTTATTGTCGGTAATGTCCGTAGTATTTCGGAAAAGGCGAACCTCATCAACATTAAGTTGACTGCACTGAACATAAAGATATAAGCACTGCAAATAGAGTTATATGCACCACGTATATTGCGCGTTGCACCAAACATAAATAACTGAATTAAGAACCACGTATATTGAAAATACTATGCATATATTGAAATGTGCACTGCATATAATGTCAAATTCACCACGTATATTCAAAAATGCTACTGCATATATTCAAAGTTGTACTGCATATAATGCCCAGAGTACCACGTATATGGGTTAAAACACCACGTATATTGAAAACATTACTGCATATATTGAACAATGCACTGCACATAAAGTCCAAAGTACCACGCACATTATTACTACTACAGCTGCCTATAAATAAGATATGACATCGGAAGACAAAATAAGCACCCACCTTAATTCGATTAAGCGATGGGAAAGCTTATATAAGCAGGATTTAATAACGGATATTTCGATAATAAAGCACGTTAAAAAACATTTTTTGCTAAAAATGCAATAACCTGTTTATAATTACC
Source organism: Cyrtodaria siliqua (assembly GCA_037043455.1). Classification (NCBI taxonomy): domain Eukaryota; kingdom Metazoa; phylum Mollusca; class Bivalvia; order Adapedonta; family Hiatellidae; genus Cyrtodaria; species Cyrtodaria siliqua. The sequence continues at coordinate 206,779 of JAWPHD010001283.1, forward strand.
TATTAGTTTTTCCAATTTGCAAACGGTTTTAAGCCGAAATTAAGGTTTTATTTCATACCCCAGCCAACCCCGACTAAGACACGATCCAATGTTTGGTCCAATAGATACATATCCATCCGTATGAGTATACACACAGTTAGAATCCCCCGTTACAAGGTCGTCAAATGCTGAAAATGTCCCCACTACAATGTCTTTAGACCACAATGATGCGTATGTGACTAATAGAATACCTGTAAGTTACAGGCAACACGTGAAGGATCTGAAAAGAGTATCCGTCTGTGATGTCCATGGCGTGTAATATTGACTCGCCGCGTTTCGTGATTGTGACGTTAAAGAAAAAGTATGAAGTTATTGTTTTTTCCAGCGCGTATGAATCGGTAAACGCTGTGATAGGATAAAATATGTTGTTGTTCATATGGATAACATTTTAATATTATGCGCAAAAACGTTTTAAAGACATGAATCTTGTTTTGTTCTTTCATTTTTTATTAAAAAATGGACATTATTTACACAAACATTTTTTTAACGGTATAATAAAATAAATATTGCATCCCATTGAGGGTGACAGTGGATATTGTCAATCTTCGGAAAAAATGTCCACCTCGGCTTAGCCTCGGTAGACATTATTTTCCTCGGGTTGACAATATCCACTGCCACCCTCACTATATGCAATATTTATATAATATCCCATATTAGGGCATGCCTTTCCAATGTGGCGGATAATAATCTGCTATGTTCGTTTCCTTATCCAACCATGATCCAGGTCGTGGAAAACCATTACAATAAAGGACTTCTCCACCAGTTAGCCACCCACCAATCCATCCAAATGAACCACTTGATATGATACCGTGATTGCATAAACTCATCAACGCTAAATCACAGTATACACCAGAACTTACGGATGAAAATGGACTATAAAAAATATTCTCTCCGTTTGTGTTTTTTTCACACCATGTAATGTCGTCGCTCAAATAAATAAAGTTCAACCGATTGCCCTTATATTTTTCAGTGAAATATTGCATTGCATCTACTAAATATGTCTTATTAACGACTGTATAACCTAGTCCTTGATTGCGTCCAGACAGGAAATCTCCACGTCGCACATGAACAAATACATTAATATCACGTGTTATGTTTTGGGCATTCAAAAACTCTGTAGACGCCTTTAAAATCTCCGGCTTCAATTTTATGACAGATCGTATGTACTTCTCCTGGCGTGTGAAATATTTCCAGCTTTGAAAATACCCTGATAAAGTCCAGTTTACGTTTGTTTCAAGACGTTCTATACCGGAAAAGTATGCATTTTTTGGTATACCGAATGTTTTCCAGCCATTACGCGAGCCTGGTGCCTTTTGAGAATAATCCAAATCGATTACATTTCCTAAATTATTTTCAAAATTCGCCAAAATGGGAGTATAACAGTAGTGTTTAGCTGTCGCCAAAAGCGTAAGTAATCCAAGCATCTGATTTCCAGTTCGACCACCCCAATAATCAATCTCCATTAAATGTCCTTTTCTGAACTCCGATGAGCATCCATTGTTTGTGTCTTCCTTGATTGTGTTAATTTTCAAAGTAGTGCTGACATTTGTTTCATTTAAATTGCTCGTTACAGTAGATGATACTGTTTGTGTAATTACACCTGCTGTTTCTATTCTGCTAGCATTGATTGAGTTGTTAATACTTAGATTCGTCACATAACTGGGTGTACTACTGATGTCGTCTGCATTTGATGCCCGTGTGGTAGCCGATTTGGTGGGCAGAAATCGAGCAAATATCTCGTTGTTTACAAAGCGTCCGGCGACATGCGTAGGCAATACAAATCCGTTGAGGATTAAAGACATAACAACAATTGTAATTGTAATGACTGCCAGGAGAACCATCACCATTATCCTGTAATGAAATATACAAACTATAATATTACACATCTCAACATCTATAAACGTAAGTAAGTTAGGGATATTATTTTCTATTCATATATAAATGAAAATTATATCTCCTATACATGCTGCTATGTGTGTTAGTGGATAGATGCTTTATAATTTACACTGTACCCTTGTTGCACCCTAGAACCTGGTTTAAATCACCTGCGGCTTTTTTGATACTGACCTTTCCAAGCGGTATACCTAATGTTCAACAATCACCTGCGGCCTTTTTGCTACTGACCGTTCCAAGCGGTATACCTAATGTTCAACAATCACCTGCGGTCTTTTTGCTACTGACCGTTCCAAGCGGTATACCTAATGTTCAACAATCACCTGCGGTCTTTTTGCTACTGACCGTTCCAAGCCGTTCCAAGCGGTATACCTAATGTTCAACAATCACCTGCGGCCTTTTTGCTACTGACCGTTCCAAGCGGTATACATAATGTTTAACCCTTTTCATGCTTGACGTGTTGCTTACTTTGTTACTATTTACCCTAGCCTCGGTCACCCGGCCCGCTTCCGTGATTTCTTCGTTACGCTATGCCACACGGATCCAGAACGATAAGACATATGCATGATACGGTCTAGCTGGCCGAGACTATATTCACCCTTGTAATTGTTTGTTTTTGAATGCGTGTTTTCGTTGTTCTATGAATCTTACATTTCCTCGACTTGTACATCGACTTATACAGGCCCTGGTATCTAGTCTTATTGACACTGGAACGGAACATAGCGTTCCTGGAAATGTATACACCAAGCCCTTTGCATATCAAAATCACATGGGATCGCAGAGGTTCCTTCTTTATTAAACAAAAAGTCCCCAAGTTCATGCAATGAAACGCTGTGGCCTAGTGGTATAGCGTTAAACCCATGATCGAAAAATCGTGGGTTCGATCCCCGCCATGACCATATGTGTTGTGTCCCTGAGCAAGACACTTTATCAGCATTGCTTAGTAGTGGTTATACCCAGGAAGACATCGAGAGTGATTAAAATAAGTTCAGAGAGCTTTCGTTGCAATCGATGTAAAATAAATAAGTTTAAACTAAGTTCATGCGGATATAATTGTTACAGATACAGTTAGTAATATCAGTTATATGTCATATATATATTCTAAACCATGTCGGTCATACTTCGACTATAGAAACATCATGCTTTATTTCAAAAACTGTAACAGGTTAACTCAAATGATGCCAATGAATGTGCATAGATGTCAACAATACCAACGACTACACTCAAGTGGTCAATGTGTTACTCTCAACGTTTCATATGAATAAATTTACATCGCCTTGCATTCACTACGATGAATCTTATTTTACACGCTGCATTTCATTTTCCGATGAATAACATTACCTTCGGAATACCTCATGATATGCACTTTAACTGTTTTCATTGGATGGTGGGCGGAGCTTAACTTAATAGAATATTGCGCATGAGGGGTGTGTCTAAAATGTTGCCGATCGTAATGGCTGTTACATTTTACTCCATAAAAATCCCCGTATAATAAACTATTTTTTCGAAGTAAATAGTAGATCTGGCGTATAAAGAGAAGAAATCAATGCCATTTTAAAGGTAAATATTTATCTAAATATAAGGAATGCAATGCGCTGTTTTGGTACACTTTAAACCACCCAAATGTTTATCATACCCCCAATGAAAACCAAAAGACCTTTGGTTTTCAACCGCCAACATGTTTTTCATACCCCATTGAAAACCAAAAGACCACCCAAATGAAAACCAAAAGAGCGCATTTCATTTCTTAAAGGGAATGTAGCGCCACAGCCAAACTATCTTTATTATTGAGAGTTCTGAAAAAAATGAATAAAGGTGAAAGAATTTCCAAAATCGGATGATAAACAAAGAAGTTATGATTATTTGAAAGTTCTGTTGAAACGGATATGGAAGCCGCAATTTTGAGAGCTATGACATCACAGTTCTAACGACCATATATGGAATATTTATAAATATGAAAAATTACTGATTAATAGGAAAAAATGACAGCTACTTGATGAAAAATATGTATACTTAATGGCAATAATGCTTTATATTACCAGTAAAGGATTTTGCATTCATTTGCAGCGACTTTCTTTGCTTTAAATGATTTTGATCAATATTCCATATATGGTAATTTGGAACTATGACGTCATAGTTCTAAAAATGGCGGCTCCCATATTCGTTTTAGAACAACCTTTAAATGGTCTTATCTTTTTTGTTTATCATCCGATTTTGATAATTCTTTCACCTTTTTCCATGTTTTTCAGAATTCCCACTAATAAAGCTTGTTTGGCGGTGGCGCTACATTCCCTTTAAAGTTAAACTAAACCGTTCTGTAATAAATGTGTATACCATAGTTTTACCATTGACAATTCAGAACTTATTTGTATGTGAGGTTACAACATTCAACAACGTACATTTTACCTGCTAAACCCCTAACCCTTACCCTAACCCTAACCATAATGCTATAGGTTTTAAAGAGAAGCTGGGTTCACAGTGGTCATCTTTTTCATCACAAAAGGCATAATATACCTTTTATGTATTTGTAAATGTAGATATTAAAAAATATTAAAAGTTACTTTCTTTACTTTTATGGAGCCGCATACGTCATCACTTGACGTTTTGATAAAATTGGCATTAACAATAAGTCGCCAAAGCTTTGGATTATTGACGGACAAGTGTCTCATTTTAACAATGGTTAAAAACAAGAGTATGAAAGGAGAAATTTGGAAATCACCGAACATGATAAACAAGAAAATCGGTAGAACCGATGGATGCTCCCTAAAATGTATCCTCAACTTATCATATGGCCTTCTATCACCCAGCTGTTTTCAATCTGCAGTCCCATCAGTAGTTTTGAAGTTATGCTCCGGACAAAAATTCCAAGTATAAAATTACAAAGGGCAATAACTCTAATTTAAATGATGGCAGAGTCACGGTTCCTACACTCTGCACTTTCTCTTATTGCCCTCTATCATTGTCTAAAGTTGTAGTTCCATCAGTAGTTTTGATGTTATGCTCCGGACAAGAATTCCAAGTATAAAATTACAAAGGGCAATAACTCTAACTTGAATGAAGACAAAGTTACGGTTCTTGCACTCTGCACTGTCTCTTATTGCCTTCTATCATTGTGTGAAGTTTCGTTGCAGTCTCAACAGTAGTTTTGAAGTTATGCTCTGGACAATATTCTACGTATAACATTACTAAGGACAATAACTCTATTTTGATTGATGACAGAGTTATGGTTCTTGCACTCTGCACTTTCTCTTATTGTCTTCTATCATTGTGTAAAAATTCGTTGTAGTTCCATCAGTAGTTTTGAAGTTATGCCCCGGACAAGAATTCTAAGTACAAAATGACAAAGGGCAATAACTATTTTTTTAATGATGACAGAGTTATGGTTCTTGCACTCTGCACATTTTCGAATTGCCCTCTATAATTGTGTGAAGTTTCATTAAGTCCCATCAGTAATGTTGAAGTTATGCTCCGAACAAAAGTTCTAAGTATAAAATTACAAAGGGCAATAACTTTAATTTAAATGATGGCATAGTTACGGTTCATTCACGCTGCACTTCCTCTCATGGGGCTGTTTCGTCCAACCCCCACGGCCCGGGTTAAAATAGTATTCAGTACTCGGGTTATCCATGTTAAATGGTATTCAGTACTCGGGTCTAAAATGAAGGTGTATTCTGTACTCATCTCTAAATTAGAGAGTATTCAGTCCTCGGGTGGGGTGGGTGGAGGGGGCGGGGGTGAACACCCACCCTCATTGCCCTCTATCATTGCGTGAAGTTTCATTATAGTCCCATCAGTAGTTTTTAAGATATGCTCCGGACAAAAGTAGTGTGACGAACGGAATTACGGACGGACGGACGGACGGACGGACGGACGGAGGGACAAAGCGGCGACTATATTCTCCCACGAATATCTCGGGGAGTATAAACCGTACTGCAGTCTCGGTTTGATTGAGACTGTTCATGAACGGTAGTAGAAATTCTAGCTACCGTTCACGCCCTCTAGCCCCAGGTTGAGCAGAACTCAATATTTAAAATGTCAATAATACGAAATGTTGTGCCATCCCTAAGATGGTATGCCTATGACGGTGAACATGAAACGCAAAAGGCCAACATATAAGGGTCCTTACCTAGGGTATCGTGGTGATTGAGTATAAGCAAATTGTATGTGTAAAATAATATTTATTCTTCAAACTGAGAAAATGTCAATTTATTCTGTTTATATAGAACAAGTTAACCGATTTAGAAATATTGAATCGGTCTCAATATGCATGTACCCCTTAGCAAAAGGCAATACTATTTACCTCTTAGCAAAAGGCAATACTATTAAAAAAATATGGAATGTACTTCAGGATATACTGTGACAAAACATATTAGAACTATAGATTATTTAGCAGTAATTAGTTGTACGTTACATTGTATTATCATTCCCTGTATGATTAAATTCCCAATTGAGCAGAGAGGAACTGTTAAAAATAACACCTGTATTGATTTAAACATAAGAACAATCGGGTCGGACCACAAGTTCTATCAACATTAGTTACGGTTCTCCCCTTAACACCTGTATTGTATGAGGTCGTAACAATCACATCTGAATTGTATGTCTGAAATATGAAAGATTATTGGTTCACTCAATAATCACATTTATTTTTGTAACAAATTAATTTTGTACTGTCGGTACTTTGATCCTAATTGTGATAATTCGCTGCGCAGTGGATCAGTAACGCGCACATAATTCTACTTCCGGTTCCCTTCATTTCCGGTTTACACAGAATAACAGGTTATTTTCTGGTCATTATGTTAAAAATGTCATCAATCTCAGACAATTTAACGCCATCGGCGAACTGACAGCAATGTCTGGTAGAGGAAAGGCCCGGAGAGATGCTTTGGCAGTTAAGAGGAAGGCGAAGAGCGCAACATCTGGTAAAATGGAGACCGGGAAGGCGGGCCAGGCGAGCGCCAAACGACCACGGCGGGTCGTGTCTGATGATGGGGTTGAGCGGGTGGGGCTGCTGGATGATGATGGGGAGATGAGCGATGATAGCTCAAAGTCTTTGGGTAAGACTGATTTTTAGGATTCCCTCATAAGGAGTCTCGATTTCGGCAAAACGCCAGGAATGTTATCCTTAACTGAGGATGGTTTGTCCGAACAGGTCTCGATAAAAATCAAAAGAAATATCTGGGGTAATGAATTCATAAATATATCTTTGCTACTTGACAACAGCGTATCCATAAAGGAGTCGAACAATTTATTGATGTTAAAAAGTGAGGGAAATATTGAGGTGAGGTCACCCGAGTCAAAGGCCAAAATATTGACTATCAATCAGTGGACCGATGCCTTTTTAATTTTTACTGATGTATATATTCAGAGGTATTCTTCAAAAGCAGCCGAGTTGCTGAAATATATGTCTGTAATTAGAGAGGCGGCAGGCAAGGGGTTACCGTGGTACAAATATGAGTAGCAATTCCGAATGAGACTATCTCCTGCAAGTCTTGGGCCAAAATTAATTCCGATTTGTGGATGCGGACAATGACGGTTAATAGTTCAGTTCCAAATGGATCAATTTCTCCGATAGGGTCATCACTTTCTGGAGGCATGGTATGCAGGGGTTTTAATAATGGCTTTTGTAAATGGGCCAAATGTCGATTTACTCATGCTTGCGAGCTTTGCGGGAGCAAGTTTCATGGCATGTTCCGTTGCGAACAGTGGGCTAGATCAAATACTGGTGCAGGAAGGGGCACGTCTAGTTTTTGGGGCTTCTGAGGCAATAGATTCAGTTCCGTATCAAGGGGTTTTGGACCAAGGACAAGTTGCAGAGGCAGGTGGTAATTTAATTTTTATTTCATTGGGTAAAACCCCCATAAAATTGGATCCATTAAAAGAAGCCCTAAAGTTATATAGCAATCAGCTGGTGGCTACGGAGTTAGCTAATGGTTTCGAGTTCGGTTTTCCATTGAATTATACTGGTTCCAGATTACCTACACATGCGAAAAACATGCCGTCTGTTAGTGAACATATCGATATTGTTAAAGAAAAAATTGATAAAGAAGTATTTGAGGGCCGAGTTGCGGGTCCTTTTAAGCATAGGCCAGTTTCGACTTTGCGGGTTTCTCCTTTAGGCTTGATTCCAAAACACTCCCCTGGTGAATTCCGTCTTATACATAATTTATCTTATCCAGAGTTTTCATCAGTAAATGATAACATAGATCCTAAATTCTGTTCGGTGCAGTATACAAGTTTTGACGAGGCTATTCACATGGTACAGGACATGGGTAGGGGGTGTCTTATGGGGAAAACGGATATTAAGTCGGCATTCAGGTTGCTGCCAATGTCACCTGCTGACTTTGATCAACTAGGTTTCATGTTTCAGAACCATTATTATGTGGACAAAATGTTAGCAATGGGTTGTTCCATAAGTTGTTCGTTGTTCGTAAAATTTTCGACTTTTATCGAATATTTGGTCAAGTATAGAGCATCAGTGGGAGATTTAAAACATTATGTGGATGATTTTTTACATGCTGGTCGTAAACATACGGATGACTGCTTAACGATTATGCAAGTATTTTTTGACATAGCGGACGAAATTGGTGTACCGGTTGCTTCTGAAAAGACAATTTGGCCAACTACAGTGTTGGTGTTTTTGGGTCTGGAAATAGATTCTGAAAATATGTTAGTTCGAATTCCAAAAGATAAAATTTTGGAAATCAGAAAGAAAATCAGGGCTATGCAGTTTGCAAAGAAGACTACTTTACGTGAGATGCAATCGCTTATTGGGGTTCTAAATTTTGCCTGTAGAGCCATAGTTCCTGGTAAGCTTTTCATTAGACGGTTAATTAATCAAACGAAAGGGCTGAAAAAGCCATTTCATCGACTACATGTTACTAGAGGTATGAAAGAAGACTTACAAATGTGGAATGAATTTTTTCATAGTTTTAATGGGATTTCGGTTTTTCACAAGAGGTTTTCGGTTACAAATGATGATGTTCAGTTGTTCACAGATGCATCCGGTTGCGCGTTTGGCGCCTTTTTTGAAGGTAGATGGATGTATGGCAGTTGGCCAGTTAAATGGCATGAGCAAAAGTTAACTCGGGATATTACTGTGTTGGAAATGTTTCCAATTTTAGTTTGTGTGGTAGTTTGGGGAAATTTTCTCAGAAATAAGAAAATTTTATTTCGTTCAGACAATCAGGCGGTGGTACACATCCTTAATAGTATGACATCAAAGTCAGAGGATGTTATGATAATAGTTCGGGCTTTGACTTTGGAATGTTTAAAATTTAACATTGCAATTAAAGCCAAACATATTTCTGGGAAGAAAAACGTGTTAACAGATGCTCTTTCACGCTTGCAGGTACAGAAATTTCGTCGGCTAGCTCCATGCGCAGAGCAAGAACCTTATCCTGTGCCGATCCATCTATTCGAAATATTCAATCCGGTGTGAAGGCGATGGTAGCCTCTAGCATTTCTGCTAATACTAAAGCAGTGTATAAAGGGGCTATTAAGAAGTTCAAAGAATTTCGGGCATGCTATGCTCTTGAAGATAAATGGCCGGTTCAAGTTGACCATGTTACTTGGTTTATTTCATTTTGTTTACAGAAAGGTTTTTCACCGGCATCTGTATCTACTTACATTTCTGCTATAAGTTTTTTACATAAGCTACATGAATATGCGGATCCAACTGATTGTTTTATCGTCAGGAAAATGCTGGAGGGTTTTAGGCGCTTGAAAGGAAAAATGGATGCTAGGGCACCAATTACGCAGGGAATTTTACTTCAGATTATCGGGGCTCTCCACATAGTGTGCTTTGATAGTTTTGAGGCGGCTCTGTTCAAAGCTGCATTTTGCCTTGCATATTTTGGGCTGTTTAGAGTGGGGGAGCTGGTATTTACGGATCAAAAACAGGACGGTTATCCTCTAAGGATTGATGATGTTCTATTTAGTAAAAAGAGATCCTTTGTTAGGTTACGGGAGTCCTACTTATCTCCAGTTGGGTGCCAAACCGAGTATTACAATATGCATACATTGTTTGAGTATATTTCCATAAGGCCAAAGGCAAAGGGCATGTTATTTAGACATGCTAATTTTCGCCCACTTACCAGAAGTCAATTTAGTGGTGTTTTGCAAAATGTATTGAACTATCTCGGTTTGTCGAATGCACATTTTAAGAGTCATAGCTTCAGGATAGGTAGGGCAACGGATTTGGCTATGGATGGGGTTTCCAATGCTTTAATCCAGAACATGGGCAGGTGGCAAAGTACTGCATATAAAAAATATATTCGTTGTTAGTTGTAACGATATGATTGTGTCAACTTGGTTATAAATGTGCAGTAATGGATATATTTTATTTACAGATGTTTATCTGGTAGGCGACTCATTGATTTATTGGGCCGAACAAAGGGCTTTGTTCAGGCAGAAGCCACATTTGACCTTGGAAAAAATGGGTGTTAAATTGATTTGGCGGGGATCACGCGGTCTAACTTGGGAAGACAAACCGAATAAGCTCACTTTGCGCCAGGAGCTTCAGTGGATTAGTCTGCAGAGAAGGTCTACTGCACTGATTGTGTTACATTGCGGAGGCAATGATGTAGTGCGTGTACCAGCACAAAAATGCTGCGCATGGTAAAGCGAGATTTTTTTTATTTTATTTAGAACCTTTCCAAAGACTAAAGGTGCGTGGTCTGACATGCTGCCACGGTTAAACTGGCAATTTTCATGGCCCGACTCATCGTCTAAAGCGCTGGACGACAAAAGAGTTCGTTTTAATAGGATGGGAAATCAAGCAGCACTGTTGTCATCTAAGGGCAGGGTCATTAAGCATGAAGTCACACTGGATGAACCTGGGTTTTTTCGCCGTGATGGCTGCCATCTGTCGGATGTGGGTTGTGACATATTCTTAAACTCTTTGCAAGGTGCTATTGAATCCTTCTTAACATCCGACATCTTAAAGTTCCATTAAGAGGTCCGCCTAGAATTGGGGGTCAACAGCCTGTTTTTCATAGGCATTCCAACAGTCTGTTTTCGTGGCGGAATTCTGGCGGTCGCCTCTCCCATTATTTTAGTGTCGCAGCGAATATCTATGGTGGCAATACGGTAGATTTTACTTGCAGTAAGATCTGGTTTACTAATGTCACTTTGTAGATATTTGGCGGCAAATAAAATTTCGATCTATTTGGCTAGTTCCCAAGTTTCTTGGCAACTTGTGTTTCCTATAGAGCAAATTTTATATTATGCGAATTCTATTATATGAATTCTTTCAAAAAAGCAGTGTATTGTATTGCCGCAGTTTTAGGTGGCCAGCGAGAGCCAATGAGGTTATAAAGGCCAGCGAGCCAGATATATAAAGGCCAGCGAGCCATGTTATATAAAGGCCAGCGAGCCACTTAAATATGAAGGCCAGCGAGCCATTTGGTTATATAAAGGCCAGCGAGCCAGTTTGTTATATAAAGGCCAGCGAGCCAGTTTGTTATATAAAGGCCAGCGAGCCAGTTTGTTATATAAAGGCCAGCGAGCCACTTAGTTGCATAAAGGCCAGCGAGCCAATTAGTTATTTAAAGGCCAGCGAGCCACTTAGTTATTAAAAGGCCAGCGAGCCATTTAGTTTTAAAGGCCAGCGAGCCAATTTTATTATAGGCAATACAATGAGCTGCCGGGATAACCGCTTGGATTCCGCCTCGCTTCAATACATGTAGGGCTGTGAAACAAAATGTTGACTTTCCACGCACACGTATCCCTTACATGTGAACAATTGTATTTCTGTGATGATGTGCACTTCTATCACGTCGTGTTACAAGGGTGAATTGTAATCAATATGAAAGGCATGTCAAGGTATTTGAACAGAAAGAAGCGATGTCGTCCACGTTGATTCAAAATGCTTAGTAGGAAGAACTGATGGTAAAAATCGGGAAGAATGTAAGAAAAACAGTCGCTTGCGTAAAACATTGTTATCAAAAGAGGTTATTGCTCTATCATTTTACACCGCACTGCAAGTACAATTTTCCAATATGACTTCCTCTTGAATTGTGCGATGACCAGAGTGATTGTGGACCCTATGGTATCTACCTAAATTCGGAAAGGTAAAGTTTAATATTTGTCTTCAGTCGCCTTGTCGTGCCCTTAACGGTTTATGCTGTTGTTGATCTTACTTCTGTCAAGTTATTGAGTACTTTCTGTAAAATGTGCCTTTCTGTTGTTTTTGATATTCATATACTACATGATCATCTTTGCGTTATACGTATTTATCATGCAGATATGCACTTTTCTGCCTAATAAAGGGGTGACCTAATACATTTTGCTTTATTAGGCACTGACCAATAAAGCAAAGCAATGCGGAATCCCTCGGCGTTTATTGTACGTAACGTTATCTGACGTCATGCACGTAACGTTGCCTGACGTCATAAAACAAACAAAAAACAACAACATGGCGGCGTATTCGATAAGCTTAACATTCTGAGAAATAGGTAATAATAGTAATTCATAAGGAAAATATGGATAATCTACATGATAAATAGAATATTATGCCAGTGCCTTTTACTATCAAGTTCGTCTGAGCCTCGCCATTCTGCGTTTTCTAAGCCTCTCCTAATAAACTTGATAGTAAAAGGCACCGACATAATATTCTCTATATTGCCTATAAATTCTTCCTTGTTCATTAGATGGTATCAGGGCTGTATATGTCATTTTCGTCCCAGATGGTATAGATCGTGTCTGGCGAGCATTTGATTATTTACACTGTCAATCTTAAATGGGATAACAAGAGTATACGAGTGAGGCTTGGTGTATCCTCGAACCTGGTTTAAAACCCTAGCGGACATTTTGCCAATGACCGTTCCGAGGCGATATCTCTGTTGTCAACTATTTTACGTCCGTGGTGTTCCCTTCTAACTTGGGTTTGTTTTGAATGCGTCTTTTAGTTCACTGGCATAGAGACTAAAATTCATCAATAACATTTTAAACTCAGACTCAGGCTCAACCTTCCAATTCAAGGTAAGACTCAGTATTTGGAACTTAGGCTCAAACGTTCTCACCTTGTTCAAGATGCTTATTAATGTTATATGTACTGATGCATATGATGGGTTTATATCGGGAGTGTGCACGGTTTGGGAGCATGGCAAGTTTGTTGTAATTAACATGTCATTAAAATTACTGTTGAGTTTGTCTTCATGACGTATATTTACCAAATGACGTCATGTAACGTGGCGCTTCCAACGGATGAAATATACGCGGAGAAATAATGGAACAGCTGTATTTTATCGTAGAATAACATCCAGCTGTCTCTCGTCTTTGTGTATATGAAAGACTGTGGAGGTCGTGTTAGAATACTGTACAATGCTGTTTTAAATATATTAACCTACCTTTGTTTCTTTACAGTTATGTACGGCAGCTTCACCAAGGACATTGTGAGATGTGTCTTATTATACTGAAATAAAAAAGTCATTTGAACGGGAGAGGATTTCATATAAACTAAAACAATTCGACCTATGTAATGCATTTGTATGCATTTATGTCATGATTATCAATAATGCAAGCCGAAATAATGTTGACGAAAACCCAAAATGCCGTTATATACACAATTACAAAGTTAATCGTTATATTTTAAATTCAGACTCAGCAGCGCAGAATTTAGAGCGCTCCCCGGCATATCAGAAATTATACATGTAACGCCTCCCTGCAAATCAGAAGTTAGACCTTTAAACCTCACCTCCCTGCAAATCGGAAGTTAGACATGTAAGCCTCCCACGGAATAGAAGTTAGAGTGCTTCCCTGTAAATCAGTGGTTATGGCGCTTCCCTGCTAATCAGAAGTTAGAACGTTTCCCTGAAAATCAGAAGCGTCTGAGTCTTCGTGGCCGGGATGATAAAATATGCTGCGTTGGATGTTGGTATTGTTGTTGCTGTTGTTGTTGGTATTGTTGTTGCTGTTGTTGTTGGTATTGTTGTTGCTGTTGTAGTTGGTATTGTATGTTGTTGCTGTTGTAGTTGGTATTGTGTGTTTGTGCTGTTGTTGTTGGTATTGTGTGTTTGTGCTGTTGTTGTTGGTATTGTGTGTTTGTGCTGTTGTTGTTGGTATTGTGTGTTTGTGCTGTTGTTGTTGTGTACGAGTTGTTGGCTGTGTCCTGTAAATGGTACATGTACTGTTCACTTGTATACCTACGTTCTTTGTATTAACGGTAAAATCTCCACACAAAAACACAATAAATACAAATAAAACTGCACCATTTTATGGTGGCATATTTCTGCCACTAGATAACTAGATAATTATCTCGATTATTTCGAGAAAGTAGCATGAATTTTTCGAGATAATAATGAATTTTCATGAAAATCGTTTTAGATAAAATTATCTTAATGTCATTAACTTATGACTTTAAATGCAACGATAATGCCCACTTCTGCCACCATGATAGTTTCTTATCACGAATAGTTTGATACCCGTATCCGGTTGGGGTAAAAGCCGTACAGTCCGTCCTATAACGAAAACTATCGGAAATGGTAGAGGCTCTGGCGATTATAATGGCTAATAGTGTCTATGCAAATGATCAATGATATGTATAATATTGTTTATATAATTTATGATAAACAGATGTAATTATATTAATACTAAAAATAAATATATGATGTTATAATATATATAAACAATGTTTATATGGTGTAAACATGACACAATATTTCCCGTACCGTCCAGCAACGTTCATAATGTTCATCATTCATCATTCCATTTACTTGTAGCATATACATACACTACTCAACATTTTATAATCGGTCACCCATGTTTTTGGAAATAACATGAATACTAAAAACTTGTAAACAGAAACACATACCAATATTTTATTAAGTTTATCAACAAGGTTTTAGTCCATTCAAGGCATATTAAGTTTTATAAATCGCTAGTGATATTTGTTAAACGACGCTAGTTAAAATTTCAAATTAAAATATGAATTATTAAAAAATAATTTGAAAAGTGACCGATTATAAAAGTTGAGTAGTGTAGACGTAAAATAAATTACAAATTAAGCATTACAAATAGACTTAATGTATTACAACAAACTCATTAGCATATGATTAAACCAACAGTAACAAGGCAATGTTCCCTACCGGTTTGGGCCTGAAGGTTAAAGCTAATTATAGCAAAAGCTTTCAAAATGTATGTGTGACCTTGAACTTGAGGGTATGTATCTTTTCGTTTTCGGTTGCGACAAATTATCTCATGGTGCAAACATATTTGTAGAATCCAATGATAGATTAAGAATCTATAGCCCTACACCAAATTATAGCAATAACCTTCGACGTGTAAATGTGACCTTGACATTGACCTTGATGGTAAGCATTTTGCCTTTGTCAGAACACATCTTCTCATTGAGTTGAACATATGTGTATAAAAGTATTCCAATCCAATGATAGACAAAGAATATATAGCCCGGACACTAAGTTATAGCAATAACATTCAAAGTACATGTGTGACCTTGACCATGAATGTAGGGACCTGGGACCCGTTTTATGAAACAACTTACGACCATTTTGATCGTAAATCAATTTTTTAAATGCTTCACTATGAATTACACTTTTCAACCTGATTTCATGTCATTTTCTTATACATGTGATTTTTCTGCACTATGTGCACAAATAATTGTCTGCATTGAACGTTTAGGTGAAAAAAGCGAACGATTTTAAAATGTAAGACTTATCGTAAGATGTTTAATAAAACAGGGCCCTGGTTCTTGTCGTGACCCATCGATCGACTCATGGTGGTGTAATTTGTTTATAATGTTATGGAATGTTATTAGATCATCTTGATATTTTTATATCGTATGAAAAGTAGGCCCATATATAAATGGTAATCAATTTGGTTTTGATAGCGATATACGGTACGGCTTTTATCCCAGACCAGGTTATTTAACTGCCGTATTTGCCACGATACGTGAATTTCGCGATAGCTAGTCAGAATTATTAAGTAAACAAAAGATGAGAATTAGTCAACATTATTACGAAAACAAAATTTGACCTCTAAGTGTGACCTTGACATTGGGGCCACAGACCTGGATTTTGTGCGCGACACATGTGCCAAGTTATTTGAAAATCCGTCCATGAATGCCAGAGTTATTGATCGGACACAATTTGACTTTTGACCTCCAAATGTGACATTGACCTTGAATACCTGGGTTTTGCGCTTGACACATCGTCTTGTTATGGTGATCACTTGTGCCAAGTTATTTAAAAATCCCTGCAGGGGTTGTGACGTTACAGTCCGGACACGAAATAAATGGCGTACCTGTTTTTGAACTGCAAGTGTGACCTTGACCTTTGAGATACGGACCTGGGTTTTACGCGCGACAAATTGTCTTGTTATGGTGATCACTTGTGCCAAGTTAATCAAAAATCCATGCAGGGGTTTTGAAGGTACAGTCCGGACACGAACTGCGGAATGACGGACGGAATAATCCGGACAGACAGACAGACATATGGACAGTGCGATTACTATATGCCCCCGAAACCTTTTCGGGGGCATAACAAGTAACATTATCGTGAAAAATACACGATAAATTATCTAGCTTTCTCGTTGCAGAAATAGGTCACCACACCATTTGAATACAATATAGAGACGTGTAATCCCTGTTGTAAGGCAAGTAAAAGTGGCTTGTCATTGGACTAGTCTTTTTAGTATATGTGTTTTTTTTATTAATTGTGCTTCTTTTGTTTTTTTAATAATCATTTATCCATATAGTAATTTAGATAGTAATAAACTGCTAGATCCTGTCCGTAAATGTAATGCAA
This sequence comes from Cyrtodaria siliqua, assembly GCA_037043455.1. Lineage (NCBI taxonomy): Eukaryota > Metazoa > Mollusca > Bivalvia > Adapedonta > Hiatellidae > Cyrtodaria > Cyrtodaria siliqua. The sequence continues at coordinate 223,473 of JAWPHD010001283.1, forward strand.
CGTAAAATATAGCAGTCCTAAAGATATGCCAAGAATACCAGATATTTCTCCTTTTCTGTGCTCAGCATGAGGTCTAATTTGTATAGGAGGGTACGAGTGTCTGATCAAAGAAGATTGCCTCGTGGTAGCGACATGCCCAGTTAGCACACTACGCACGGGGGATTTTCTTATCCCCAGGGTTTGGGCGAATGGTAAACCGTCTCTTAATGTAACAGTTTTTAAATGTTTGTATGCGTATATTATGTACACACACTTTTTCTATGTTTATATTCAAATATACTTGATCATGTATGTATTAAAGCTATATTGCCTATTAATGCTGCATTTTTTGTTAGAGCATATAGCCTGGAGGGGATTTCTTTATTTACACTGTCCCGTTTTATTGGGATGACAGTAGTAGGGTAAGAGTGAGATTTGGTGCACCATATAACCTGGTTTGAACCACAAGTGGCCTGTTTGCCACTGTCCTTTCAAGGCAGTAGACCTGTTATCAACCAGTTTGTGTTTGTGATGTCACATGCCTTGCGTGTTAACATTGTACTATTTATTTGATTTATCAATATTCATGAGACGATCAACTTAATTTAACCAATGAAATCGCGCGTTTTATATGCAATTCAGATGATGCTCGAGTGAACTGAAAAAACGAAAATCCATATAAAACGCATATATCCGAACAAGATAAGATCGCCGTGTTTTAATGCTGTGGAATTTAATTGCACGATAAATTCAAAACAATGCACCAAATGGCATGTTTTACAGCAAGAATACGAAGAAAATCATAGTCAATTTTTTTGAAAAATTCTACCGAGATCATTAAATTCAACATTAGGTTTTCTATGAAGTACGTATCAATACATTTGGCCCGGTAGCGAAGTCGGTAGCGAGGTAAACACTTATTATTATTATCCACTAATGTAATGTTACTGTGGGTTACGAGTTCAACAATACAAAGCGGTACCGTAAATATTCAATAATGGTTGATGTGTTATGTTTGTCAACGCAATTTGTGTGTGTTTTATAAGCTAAAAGTTAAAGACATTGTCTCTTTCAATACCGAGTGTAGACTGCTCCATAGCGTTTGACTGAAACGCGATCTTCACTATTGAAGCAGTCTATACCAAACGATTTTGGAGGCTGAAATCTGATTGGCTAATCGTAAGGTCAATCTGACGGGACCTCCAACGCAACATTGTCAGATCCTTAGTAGTGTAGAGTATCGTTGCGTGATAAAGGGTCTGATTTTAATGAGACTGCCCCTTGAACATCGTTAGTATAGCCATTTACAAACCACAGGGTTACTATCTGTTAAATACTGTTTCAAAATAATTTTAAGTGACAATGATAACGACAATGACAATGATATTGTCATAATTTTAAATGTTTCGTTCAAACTCTGTTTATATTCTATTTTCCATTTCCTCGTCATATTTTCCTAGAATTGTTTGATAGAAACGTTGGACTGTAGATTATTGCAGTTATAAATTGGTTCCGAAAAAATAAATAATTAAAGAATACATACACCCTTTCAATTAATCACGTATCTGGCGATTGATTACTAATTTGATTAAATTGCTGTTGATGAGACAAAGCTAATATAAAATAAAACACATGATAAATATTTGCCTGGAAAATGGAGAACGAAGAACTTATCGGAAATTATCACACGGAGTTGAGTGTGCGAAGAGTTTCTTTATAAATCAATAAATCAGCAGTGCATCGTTCTTGCCAACAATTTACACTTATTATATGCTGTTTAAGTATTAGTTATAGAATGTCCAACGAGGTTTTACGAGCAAATATCATAAAATATATCGAGGCGTAAACTGCCGTGTACCAGTATTGAATTTATCATACGACTTTGGACAATAAAAAAATACTCTCAGGCATGCGATAATAATACACGTTGTACAATGTTTACCTGCATGTTTGAGCCTCATTATATGTAAACTATGTTGATGACGTCATGATTTGATAGTTATGACCAACTATAACAGTGAACAGTTTACTGTGCTCACTATCTTTTTCACTCGCTATATAATAATTTTTGTTTTGTCATAATGTTTACCATTTTAAAGTGATCTTGTATAACAATCTTTGTTTTGTCATAATGTTTACCATTTTAAAATGATCTTGTACTATATAATACAGGCTATTACTAGTAAATAGCCAAAGTTATTTTGAGGCAAAGATCTACAGTACTGCTCGGTTGTATACGTGCGATCATTAAACGACCTAAAACTGTTGCAAAAGTGCCGAGTGTCAACCACAAATGTCGAACGGTTTTCAGTGCAAAATGAATACTAAGTAATACATACTGAGGACATTACTAAACATTCTGTAGTTACGAAACTACTGGAGGGAATGAAGCGATCCTCAAGGAACACGGTGACAAGAGTGATCGTATCCTTGCGGCGCTTGATGCGTTGATTTTACCCTGGCCGAATAAAAATCGCATCCTAATGGAATCATACCCATGGATTCACACGATAGAAACGACAAAAATGAAGAATTACAGGCGTAAACTAAAAAAAAAACGATACCGTTCACGGAACACCTATACATTTTACTTAGTTATATATGCAATATATATGCGACAATTTTGAAAGGACTTTTAGAAATAGAGAAAACAAAAAGGCTGTGTCTTCTTTCAAAGAGTTTATCAATGTCAATAACATTGTCGATGTGAAATCACTTCAGTTGGCATCTTATTTCGAGTTTCATTCCCTAGCTACATTAGACATGACTTGAATTACACACAGTATGCTTTTAATGTGTTTTTTATATTGGAAACAAATGAGAAGGTCAATCGTGTACGGCAACGAATACCGTATTCATTTTTAATTGCGTTATAAGACCGGCACCGTATACTGAGGTAAGAAGAGAGCGCATCCTTCATATAATACGTCAAATATGAGAGAGAGAGAGAGAGAGAGAGAGAGAGAGAGAGAGAGAGAGAGAGAGAGAGAGAATTATACTTATAAAATATAACCGAGCATATCTCACCCATACTGTATATACATTAAAAAATAATGTTTTTATTTTTTTTATTGTGGTATATTGCAGTTCGTCTATTCATTTTATTTCAGAACCAAACGCAATAGGAAGCGAAAGTCATCTTTATATCTACACAAACCCAAGCAAAAAGCAAGCAAAAAAACCCAACATTTTTGCCATTTCATTTTTCAGTGGGACGTAGGCATTTTGCGGGGAGCATACATATAGAAAACGGCAAAAAAGGTTTTAGGGGGCGGCGCGCCGGTTCTGTCCCCACTCCCACCCCCCTTTCCTCCCTAGGTGAAATTCATAAACAATGTAATTTATTTATTTATTTATAACGAACGGTTATAGGAAATGGTCATTTGTTCGTGAATACTGAACGGATTTTGATTTATGTACACATGAACCAAAATCAGCTTCGGACTCCACGCACTTTAAACCATCCAAATATTTTTCATACCCCAGTGAAAACCAAAAGAGCGCATTTCATTCCTTATATTTACATAAATATTTACCTTTAAAATGGCGTTGATTTCTTCTCTATATATGCCAGATTTACTATTTATTTCGAAAAAATAGAATATTATACGAGGATTTTTATGGAGTAAAATGTAACAGCCGTTACGATCGGCAACATTTTAGACACACCCCTCATGCGCAATATTCTATTAAGTTAAGCTCCGCCCATCATCCAATGAAAAACGGTTAAAGGGCATATCATGAGGTATTCCGAAGGTAATAGTATTCATTGGAAAATTAAATGCATCGTGTCAAATAAGATTCATCGTAGCGAATGCAATAGCGATGTAAATATTACGCGTTATTCGTTATTGTGGGATGGAGACGGTATGGGCGGGGTGAGCAAGTAATCCATTATGTTAAATGTTCAATTGCCCCGACCACCCACCAACCCATCCTCCCAACACCCACCCAACCCTTATATAATAACAGCACAGCTTGTATTTACACGTGTAATACATTAACACGGTAATCATTAACAATTAAAGGTCTGAAAAAAATAAAATATATCGACGATTTAAAGGGTGTACATCCGGCTTTTTCTAGAAAAAATCTATAATTTTGAAAATGTTCCAATGTATGATAGAATGTCATTTCAGTCCAAATAGTCTTAGCACCGTATTTTTCAGGTGTAAGTTGAATACACCATCTCTTTTTGATGCGTAATATGCTTAATTATCCCGTGTGTAAACGAGGAAAGGGCTCCTAGGATAGCATATATAACTGTGCAGAATGAATATCCGTTCAAATAAGGAGTCAGGTTCATTTATTATGTGTGGTCCTCTGCTAAGACAATTAGAGGTCATATGGCATTTAAGGAAATAAAATTCTGATATTTTCTGACACCCTGAACAATCTGTATTCATTCAGCACCTCTCATATGTATTATATTTTCTCCATTTCACTTTTATGTTGATAAATTAAATCACCATACTGTGTGTGCGTGACTTGTATAAATTCTTTCTTTGTAAACGCCGCGTCATACAAAACGTCCGTGAGTTGAAACGATTTTCAGTTAGAACTAGAAGATTTGTCAGACAACTTACGGAATATTTAAACCCATGTCGAGCTTGAATCAAATCTTTCTTGTTTTTATAACATGATAGAAAAGGTGTGTGACCCAATTTGTAGGAAAAATGTTAATAATAATGTAACACATAAACCAAAAATGAAAATCAGCTATGGTTTGATAATGAATGCAAAGAAAGTAGGAATCAGTTTTATAAGAATTTTAATAATTATAGAAAATCTGAATGTACAGAAAACAGAAAAGCTATGACTCAGTCTAGGTCTCATTATAAAACAGTCATTAGAAATAAGAAAACAAGCTTTAGTAAACAAAAAACTCCGAAATTAGAGTCACAGAGATATAAAAATGCAAAGGAGTAATGGAAACTCCTGAAAACGGCGAGCACTGGAGTGCCAAAATCAAATATAACGACCTCTCAATTTGCAAATTATTTCAAATCAATAAATGATCCAGAATCTGTATTTTTCCAACCAGATGATGATATTTTATATTTTAATAATATAATGTTAAACAATGAACTACAAATAATGTTTGACGAACTTAATATTGAAATCAGTCAAGCAGAAATTCATAAAGCATGTAAAGAGTTAAACAACAACCGCTAAGGCGCATCGGATTATGTCATAAATGAAATGTTCAAATATGGTTGCATGTATTTAGATTCATACCTAGTGAACGTTTTTAATAAGATTTTTTGATATGGGTTATTTCCCTTCTCACTGGACGGAAGGCTATATTGTACCACTTTTCAAAAAAGGAGATATAAACCAACCAGAAAACTATAGAGGGATAACATTACTGAGTACATTCGGTAAATTATTCACAAAATTTTAAACAACAGGTTAACTACATGGGCTGAGGATTATTATATTTATATTGAAGCACAGGTTTGTTTTCGAAAACATATGGGAACTATTGATAACCTATTCGTTCTCCATGGTTTGATAAATCATATATTGAATGAAAAAAAAAGTTATATGTAACTTTCATAGATTTCACTAAAGCTTTTGATTTGTTGTTTAGACAAAACATATTCTATAAACTTATGCAATATGGAGTGAGAGGTAACATTTTTAATATTATTAAATCATTGTATACGAACATAAAATCAAGAGTAAAGTATCAAAACCAGCTTAGTGACAGTTTAAGCTGTTTTCTTAGAGCGCCGCAGGGCGATTGTTTGTCACCTTTTATATTTTCTATGTATGTAAATGATTTGGAAGAATATTTTACACTGAATGGTTTTAAAGGTATCGATACTGGAATGTTAAAGTTAGTTTTACTATTATACGCTGATGACATAGTGATATTTTCGGATACTGAAAAGGGGCTCCAAGATGGGTAAGATATACTGTACAGTTATTGCCAGAAATGGAAATTGGTCGTAAATGAAAATAAAACGAAGGTCAATGCTTTTTAAAAAAGGCGGTCAGATAAAAAGGAACCTATTGTTCACATATAATAATACTGTAATTGAAATTGTAAACAAGTTTACCTATTTGGGAATTGTCTTTACCACAGGCGGCTCTTTTGATCAAACGTTCGAATCATTAAGTGGCCAGGCATTAAAGGCAATCTTCAAAATGAAGTCATATATAAATCAATTTACTGACTTATCGGTCAGTCACACTTTAGACATTTTTGACAAACTCATTTTGCCAATATTAAATTATGGCGCAGAGATATGGCGATTCTCAAATGCGGAAAAGTTAGAGAAAGTACACCTTCAATTTTGTAAACAACTTTTATGTGTTAAACCAAACTCAAAACAATTTTCATATATGGAGAACTCGGAAGAGTCCCTCTACGAGTGATCGCAAATATATAAAAAATATGTATAATGTTATGTTAGATGATCTGATCGTAAACCCAAACAAATTAAACTGGGCATCTCAAGTTAAAGGGTTATTGGAACGAACAGGATTTAATGAAGTTTGGTATTCTCAAGGAGTAGGAAACATAACGTATTTCATTAATATATTTAAACAACGAATTAAAGATATGTTTATACAAAATTGAAATGATGAATTATCGGATTCCAATAGAGCTATTACATACAGAATAATATCAGATTTCAGGTTTAAGTACTATCTAGATGTACTAAATATAAAGAAATTTAGAGCTTTTTTTACAAAACTAAGAGTCTCTAGTCACAGGTTAGAAATAGAAACTGGTCGATGGCATAGACCAAATAAAACACCAAGATCCGAAAGAAAATGCCAGATATGTAATATACTAGAAGACGAATTTCACTTTGTATTGGAGTGTTCACTATAGCAAGATATTAGAAAAGAATATGTTAACAAATATTTTTGGAAACGGCCAAACATACCAAAATTTATTGAACTTATGACAACAGAAAACAAGAGTTTATTAAAGAAACTGTCCGTTTTCATTTGTAAAAGTTTTAAAAGAAGAGACGACATGTTTTATAAATAAATATCACTTTTCTCCATTTTTGTCCACATATATAAATATGTTCTGATCAGTACTTAGGAATATTAATTTAAAAATATATATTAAACACTTATATACTTAATAGTTGTCGAATACTTTTTAACTAGTAACATATACAGATGATCTTGAAACTCACCTATGAAATTAGACAAATTGTCATTAACTGGAAAATATTGTATTTCATATACATGTTTATATGTATGTGAGGGCTGGCGTGGCGCAGTCGGTAGCGCGGCGGATTTGTAACCGGAGGCCCCGGGTTCAATCCTCCGTGGTGCCACTGTGTTCCGTCGGTGTGTTCTTGGGCAAGACACTTTCCCTTAGCCTCGTCCGTCGGATGGGGACGTAAACCGGGCGGTCCCGTGTATCGGTCTATCCTCCGAGCACGTTAAAGAACCATAGGAATCTATTCGATAATAAGAGTAAGGCAGGTTCCCGGATTCCTATGTATCCTTCCCCTCTCTCTGGGGCGGCTCTAAATAACCTATACTGTGTTGATGAGCCGTTAAACAACATTCAGTTATATGTATGTACTATTTGCATGTGAACTCTTGGGCGTAATGCCTTTTTTTGAATAAAATATCTATCTATCACATTAGTTGACTTTAACAACAGCGTACCGCCTCGTGCAATAGTACCCTTCTTCTGGTCAGTAGTCACTCCTCTGATAAATAGTTCTAACCATTGAAATATAAGGAATTAAATAGTTCTATACTATTTCTCATTATTCATCGTCAGATACCCCCGTGTGATTCGTTCCGTTACTCTATAATGTGACAGTGGAGAGTAACGGAACGAATCACACGGGGGTATCCGACGATGTGATAGTGGAGAGTATCGGAACGGATCACACGGGGTTATCCGACGATGTGATAGTGGGGAATAACGGAACGAATCACACTGGGGTATCCGACGATGTGATAGTGGAGAGTAACGGAACGAATCACACGGGGTTATCCGACGATGTGATAGTGGAGAGTAACGGAACGAATCACACGGGGGTATCCGACGATGTGATAGTGGAGAGTAACGGAACGAATCACACGGGGGTATCCGACGATGCTCATTATTATACCTCACATAAAACGCCCATGCTAAATTCCCATAGACAACAACGTGTAATTTCTTACTATCTGACATATAGGGTGATATATAGTAAATGCTGAGTGATACTAAAAACATTGCACACGGGCAGCTTAGATGAGCGTTGGTGTGTACTGTTTCGGTGACGTCATCGGCTCAGTATGGAGAAATTGCTATTTTTAACTAATCATAACTTCAAAAGTACATTATCGATTTCAATAAAATACAACTCATATTATTAATAGGGATCTTACATGAGTACTCATTCATTATTAAATTATTAAACGAGTTGGCAAAACGATATAATGCGAGGCTCTTGCCGAGCATTATATCATTTTTGCTAACGAGTTCAATAAGTAATAGATAGAGTCTGGTCTCAGCGAGTTGGCTTATTTAAACACCGAGATGGGCGTAGCCCATCGAGGTGTTTAAATAACCAACGAGCTGAGACAGACTCTATCTTTTTTGTAGCATGGTGCACTGAGTAACACTGTGACGTCATAGTGACCGTACTCTAAATTCCAATATCCGGTAGTTGTAGTACGGTAAAGCCACGCCCCTTTAGTTAACCTGAATTAAACGATTTAATGCTCTGCATTCAACAAAGGAAATGTCACCGACCATGCTACAATGAATGAGAAGGAATGTTAGATTCTATTTATCACAAAACTCACATATCGACTTTTATTGCATTTTACCTGTCGCTTTAACACGCTAAACCGACATAAACCGTGGGAATTGTATCATAGTCATTATCGATTGTTTTTGACAGCGCATACTAGGATCATTTGCATTCTTATATAACTAGTGGTATATTGAACATATAGAATGGTGTTATTCCACTCCCACACCGTAAATTACGTGATAAGTTGCATTATTGTTAATCCAACGATTTAACTTTCATAGCAACTTTCTGAGAATATCCGGCAAAGTGAAATCGGTACTAAAAATGAACCTTATTCTGGCTTTCGGTGCAACTAAATCAATATTAACGTGATTGGAAACATTAATTATATACATGCACATTCACTTTACATTAGTTTTACTCTTTCTTTATAATCCTTTTATATTTTGAGTGACCCGGTGCAGGATAGGGCATACACGTTATACTCATTCATATTTATTACAACGTGACCAATTACCACAATGTATACCCTGCTTTGCACCGTTAACGGTCAAACACATCTTGTTGGAATGTGTCTTAGTTCTTTATATATCCTATGCGTCATAGGTACTACAATGTTAAAACTATGAAAGATTATATAGATTTTAGTATTGTTTTAGATTTCCTGAAAGAAATCAGACTATATAAATCATTATATGTTATATATATACTTATATATATTTTCTTGTTTATATACCCGTTGACGGGCATTTGTTGATTTACATATATAGTTTATATTACTACCATATCATCCTTTATTTGTAAACAGTTTTATCTTTATATATTTATATTAATTTTTAATAAATACTTCATTTCTTCATCTTTCATCAGTTTTTGCGTACAATATGATCTATGTCGACGTGCCGTAAAACACCATTCATTCATTCATATTTTGGGTGTATGAATTTATGAATCAAAATATTGAAATAAGAAGAATTTAAATCAAAATAAATATATTTCATTCATATATTGACGAACATTACCGTTATGAAGGATACTGAAAAAAGTTGTAAATTGTATTTTAAATAGTTTATCAAATGAGTAGTGTTTGACGGAGAAATGTTCGCATTTACATTTAGTGTAAAAAGACATTAGGCTATGCTTTTTTTTTTGGAAACAAAATTGTATTCAATATTTACAACAATAATAACAGTATTTATTACACATATAAACATTTGTAGATAAAATATGCATTAAATATCACTTTCTGGTCACTTACATTAAGTATAGTTGTATCGTTCGAAATAATTAGATATCAGTCAATAAATTATAAAACAATTGTACTATTCGTGTGTTGAATGATTTGCAGCGCTCCTTTATATAACGGAATAAAATAGAGTATTCGTATTTAAACAAGGCAAATATATCAACACGGTTTGTTCTACACTCGCTTATAAAATAATATTTAAATACACAGAACCCAACAAGTGCTAAAATTTCGTTCATAATATTCAGTATAGTTTATTTTATATCCGATTACAATATGTTTAAGCGTTTTTATTGTCGCCTAATTTTTTGAATAAATATGTTATCTTTTCCCAAAAAGGGTTCAACTTCTTCACACTCTATGACAAAGTGTTTATCTGTTTCCGTTTCACCACATACTCGACAACATGGATTTGTGCTGATCTTCCATATATATTGCATTTCCATAAAAGGAACAATTCGGTGTATTAGTTTATACTTAAACCGCAGAATTCGGTTATCTTTTAACGTGTGAATATGTTTATACACGTGTTCCCATATTAATGTAGTAGTAAAGTATGTGTTCCAATAAATGTGCACATGTGCTTTAGAGAACTTTTTATTTACTAAACATACATGTGCTTATTATACACGTGCTTATTATACACGTGCTTATTATCTGTTACTTTCAGGCCTACTGCTTTTCCTTTTGCGATCTTAATATGCAGTGTAAGTTCTGTTTTAACACTGGTCTTTTTTGAATGTTCCAGTTTTAATATTGTTTTCTACGCCTTTGGAATTACGTGTTTGACTGTGTTTATTTTAGATATCCAGTTTGATTCATCCGCCAGTTTATCTAGTATATGAATTTCTGCTATTTCACCATTTTCATTTATTATATCATTTATGAATAAACCCAGTTTTTGAAAATCAGACTTCTGCCATTTGTTTTCAGTTCTTTGTTTCCCCAAATTATTTGTTTTCTTATGACTTCAAAATTCTTGAATTTCATGTAGGTTGTTTGGTTTACATGTATCCAACTTTTGATCAAATCTACATAAAAGTCCGGTATAGTTTGGTAATTCGGGATCATTTTAATAGTATCTGTATTCATATAAAAAATCACATAATTTTCACCAAAGGTATCTAGAAAATATCTTGGTTAAAGTTTAATAATATTTTCGCAATTTTCTTATTTAGTGTTTCAATTCAGTTCATTGTATTTTTGTTTATTATGTCCAAAATAAAGATATTATGCTTACATGTATGCAATAAAGGACGGACTGAATTTTGCATGCATTTTCTCTATTCGTTTGCTAAGAGCACTTTGCACCATTGCGTTCGCTTCAATCTGTTCACGCTATACTTTAAATTGTAATAATTCAACATTAAATAATATTATGCATATACAGATAAACAAATGCCCGTCAACGTGTGTGTAAACAAGTAAATGCAGATACGAACATATTGCAATGAATTATGCAGTCAGGTTGCTGAACTCAGTTATATCAAATACCTCTTTCATACTATTAACTTGTTAGTGTATTTATCGCATAAGATAATAGTCTACGCAATATAACAAGATATAGTTTATTCAACAAATACAGTAGACCATTTGGTCCATGAGTATACAAATACACAAACAATTTTCAATTGCAGAAGTCGATAGCAGTAACAACCATTACTTAATATCAAATTTTGTACAATATACTAACACTCTAAATCAGTTTTAATTATGATATTTCTAACAGTATAAGTTTTACTATAAACAATTGTTTCAAAGAGAAACATTCTTCAAATCCACGTGTCACAGACAGTAATATTGTTGTTAGAGTAACTCTTGGGAGAGTACTAGTATTTATTGATTGTAATATATGTCATTTCGAATTTTAAAACCATCAAATACATAAGTAGCCAAATTTCTTAGTTCTTTATATAGAGTACATTCCAATATAAAACGGTATTCGTCTTCTAGAACGTTACATATACAACATTTGCGCTCATTAAGATATGTTTGACCGCTGAAGGTTCAAAACACCGTTCACATTATGTCTAATAAATGATTGTTCTACCCGCGTTCACTATTCCATGTCTATAAAAGAAGTGATTTTGATCGCTTAGATACCAGAACTTGCCATTGAGAGATCAGCAATTACAATAAAGGCGCAATGGGGCATGCGATTTAGGTTAGCTTTATGAACTTTTCAGCAAACTATATCCTTTTCTAGCACATTTGTTTTTTGAGAGTTTGCATTGAAACAAAATGACGTCACGTTTTCACGGCTATCATCACATGAATGGATTTGCGAGATTTTGAACGTCAACCAATCTTATGGCAGGATTTTGCTAAATGCGTCAGAATAACCTTTTCCTACTACCATGTAGAATCACAACGAAATATATTCGACCGACGGAATATATTCGGTAGTAATAGAAAGTTCATCCCGAATTACTTTTTATTATTACCAGTTGAGCGCTGTGGTCTAATGGTAGAGCGCTAGATCGAAAAGTCGTGGGTTCGATACTCGCCATGACCGTATGGGTTGTGTCCCTGAGCAAGGCACTTTATCTGAATTTGCTGAGTACTGGTTTTACCCAGGAAGACATCGAGAGGGATTACAATAAGTTCAGAGAGCTTTCATTACAATCGTTGTAAAATAAATAAGTTTAAAGAAACTAACCCTCCAAATAACGGCAACATTACACGTCAAAACAGTCTTTCAAAGCTCTGTCCAGGTGTTCAGGTCATATACTATTGTATATGGGCCGATTCAAAGTAAAGGTTTATTTACGGGATCTAAAATACCCTTGACTGAATATGCGTAAAATGAATTATGAGTTGGTAACTCTTAATTCGACGCTCCAGTTTTGGGGTTTGGCCTGGCTGGTTTAAGCTATTTATATTGTGTCTACAGAGTTTGGATTCCCAAAATATGAAAATTATATATACCTTGTTGTCAGTAGGTTTAGAAATGGCGTACATATGGTGGCGAAATAACGAAAAGACGAAAAAACGCCAGGCGAAAAAACGCCGGGCGAAATAACGCCGGGCGAAAAGACGCCAAGCGAAATAACGAAAAAAAACGCCAAGCGAAATAACGCCAAGCGAAATGACGACAAATAGTCAAAATGCCGTGCGAAAAGACAAAAACCCGCCAGGTCATGTGGAGTCCGCCTTCGTTCATCCGAGTATCGGACCGCGATTAGAAACAACTCACAAGTGCTAGGAGGTGTGGGTAGCTGGGAAGAATTGCGTGCATGCTCGGTTTCTCACATGTTGATTGCTTGGACATGATAGCGTGTGTGGTGCTAGGAGATGTGAATAGCTGGGAATGCCAGCGTGTTCGATGCTAGGACATGTGGGTAGATAGGTAGGATAGCGTTTTCGGTGATATGATGTGTAGTAGCCGGGCATGATAGCGCACTTGGTACAAGATATGAACAGCTGGGGGCATGATAGCGTGCTCGACGCTAGATGTGGGTAGCTAGGGCATAATATCAGTGGTTTGTAGCTGGTGTAGGATAGCTTGCTCGGTGTTAGGAGGCGTGAGTTACTTGGGTAGGATAGCATGCTATGAATTGCTTGGGTAGGATAGTGTGCTTAGTGTTAAGAGACACTAATAGTATTGGTAGGATAGCGTGCTCGATGTTAGGAGGAATTAGTACTTTGGGTAGGATAGCGTGCTTGGTGAGGTGTGGATAGCTGGGATAGGAGTGAGTGTTCGGAGGAAGGTTGTGTGAATACTTTGGATAGGATAGCGTGTTGGGTGCTAGGTTGTGTGAGTATCTTAGCACGCTTTACCACCTCAGCAACTCACACCTTCTAACACCTGTGAATTGTTTCGAGTCGCCGTCAGTCACTCGGATGGGCCAAGACGGACTCCATAGAACCAGTCGCGTGATTTTGTCTTTTTGCTCGGCGTTCTGACTATTTGTCGTCTTTTTGCCTGGCGTTATTTCGCCGGGCTTTTTTTTTCTCGTTATTTTGCTTGGCGTCTTTTCGCCCGGGTCTTTTCGCCTGACGTTATTTCGTTATTTCGCCCGGCGTTTTTTCGTCTTTTCGTTATTTCGCTCGGCGTTTTTTCGTCTTTTCGTTATTTCGCCCGGCGTCTTTTCGCCCGGCGTCTTTTCGCCCGGCGTTATTTGGTTCGGCGTTATTTCGCGGCGAAATAACGAAAATACGAGATGGCACATATCAGCCACCATACGTACATTTGTTGTAAAATGTGGTTGTTGTTTGCGCGATAGGTACTTTAAATTAATTACTCAGTACCATCTCCTTCTATATGTAAGCATATCTAGTTAAACTAGACATTTATATATACACCAGGCATCTATATTGCGAGAGAGAACGAACTAGTCCAAAGTACATTTATTTTTACATATACCCCGTAAGCGTGTACATCTAACTATTCCCATATCACTTCCTGCCTCTGTACAATTAACTGTATAGACAGACGAGATTCGCATATCTTTTGTGCGCCTTTTTTTAAAGGTCACATGGCAATCTTGATTTGTTTAAAACGTGCGGCGTCCCGTTAGTTTTTTTGTTATATAACTTGCATTTTTGCTATCATTAATATTAATTATTAACATAGCTTAAATTAAATTGTATTTTCATATTACTAACTGTTAAAGGGGTTGATGCACTATTTTAACAAAGTTTATTTTAAAGGGCGCTGAAAAACTTGAAAAAAACTGAAAGAATGCCATTAATGTCAAAATGCCATGGAAACAGTGCAAAGAAACATAAATGGAGGCGGCCATCTTTGAACGATGACGTCATCGTGACATTCTTTGATGTCTTTGCTTTAAAATGTATTTTGTCAATATGACAAATATGGTAAAAAGGCGCGATGACGTCATCGTTCCAAGATGGCCGCCTCCATTTATGTTTTATGCACATTTTCAATAGGTCATAATGTTTTATCTCCTTTATTTTTCATGGCATTTTGATAATTGTTTCAGATATTTTTCAAGATTTTCAGAGCCCTTTTAAATAAATTGTGTTTGAAAATGGTGCATCAATCCGTTTAATAATATTGCACCATTATCATATTTAAACAAATAACAGAATAACGAAAACAATTGAATGAAAATATTTATTATAATTATATGCAAGAAGTTTTAAAATCAAATGGTATTGAGTTTATAAATCGAAATGCGAATTGTAATGTTCGATACAAACTTCAAGTTTGCCGTGTGTCCCTTCATATTTGCCCAATATTTCATTTCATTCACTATGGCTGCGACACCTCGTTCAGATTGTTGAGATTGGGGACGAATCAGGTTTCATTTTATGACGCACTATATTGTGTGTTAAAGTATTATATGTATTCAAAATACAAAAGACCTTCGTGTCCATGAGTACACAGGTACAACACAATTCATATATATGCACACGGCAATAAATTGTAACATATAAAGTCTATTTTGTCACATAGACATATCTTTTTTTTTGTCCTGCATTTTCTCCATTTCTCACTTACTAAAAAGTGTTTCAGTTCAATATTCGTTCTCTTGGGAGAGTAAAAGTGTGTATATTTATATATACTTCAACATGTAATGCATGATTTTATTATATATATATATATATACACTAAACCAACCTAGAATATGTCAATAATATTCTCATTGTTTTGTGTATTTTGAGCTTGTTTAGAGATACGGTTAAACAGCAAAATAACGAGTGTAAATCGTCTGCTCTGATTGCATGAACATATTTTAAAACTTTTAAGTCAATGTGTTTTCTTAGAAATAAGTTATAATACAACTGGGTATATAGCTAACATAAATACTATTTACAGCCGTTAATTATCCATGTGGCGGTGCCGTACGGATGCAGTGAGCGCGTTAGGTATGGACAGACCAAATCACCAATTCTGCTGCATTTGTGGGGCACTACCACCTTGGGATTATTATATTAATTCTGTTCGAAATGTTTGCAATACGTTGTAACATCACAACAGTATCACCTTCTCCGTTATTTCTATTAATTAGGAATACAAATAATATAATATATTTATAGCAGAAAAATGTTCATGTAAATACTTAGAACTGTAAATGTGTTTATTGCTATGTCATATGTTCTATGTATATATGCATTTATAGTATCTCACGGGCCTATGGCCTATTGATTTATGAATAAAATCTTCTTCTTCTTCTTCTTCTTCTTATATAGGATTTAAGTACTTCGAATTATTGAATCTTTCGATGTTCCTAATTCTAAAATATGCAAGTTAAAATTATTTTGACATCATGTTTTACTAGCATTACCACTACAAATGCGTTTGCAAAAGAAATTTTCGAAATATTTAATGTTAATGCTGAATTACAGTTACTTGAATTTCAAACAATATTCAATTTACAGGGAGGTAATTTAAGATTATCCATATTTTTATTTTTTTATAGACCAAAAATCTGCTATAAATGGGTCAAATTATTATGTTTTTTTCTATTAGTTCATACCAATTTTAAGAATTTTATATCTTTAAGCGATCTTTGACTCATGTTATGTGTTTTATCAGTACATTTCACGTTTTCATATAAAGGGAGGGTAACTCTCAAAAGATGTAACAATTTAAACAAAAAATTAATTTTTTACAAACTATGAGTCAAAACCAAAATACTTATCATATATCTATTCTAAAATATATTTAAAATAAGAAAATTAGTTAAGATACAAAAGTTGATACTTAGAAATTTTGTTCAGTGTATATATATTATTTTTTTTTACTACACTTAAACCTGTCTCAAATAGTCACTCATGCGTATATATCACAGATTACAGGTTACCAGTTGAAACTGGCAATAGAAATAAAACTCCGTATGATCGTAGCTTTGCAAAAGTTCCATTATCTGTTTGTATGCCGCGAATTGAAATTTCAACGTAGTAAATATATCAGTCCAGATTATTTTAAAAGACCTAATGTATAAAAAATTGAAATTAATAAACACCAAAGATACTGCCGAGTTTCGAATTAACAATACATTACATTTTTCTCCCAGCTGTTACCTACTTGTATTACTCTGTTGTAATTAACCATGTCATATTATTTCTGTAATATCTGTGTTTTCTCAATTATAGTTATCACAAGCCTCGATGATGATTTAAATAAGCTTATACTTACCTCATAATTATATTCATGTACATGTGAATTGAGTGGAAAAAAAGATATTGTTTATATTGTATTGTATTTAATTTTATTTTCTTGTATTTTCTTGTATTGTATTGTATTGTATTGTATTGTATTGTATTGCATTGTATTGTATTGTATTGTATTGTATTGTATTGTACAGTACATTACAGTACAGTACAGTACAGTACAGTACATTACAGTACAGTATATAGTAAATTATAGTATAGTATAGTATAGTGTAGTGCAGTGCAGTGCAGTGCATTGCAGTGCAGTACAGTGCAGTGCAGTACAGTACAGTACAGTATAGTACAGTACAGTACAGTATAGTATAGTATAGTATTGTATTGTATTGTATCATATTGTATGACTCATTATTTACATTTTTAAATACTCTGGTAAACTAGTATTTTCTCCGAACAGAGTGTTGTGTAATAAATTGGTGCGATACAAATGTACCCCATTTGATTATCTAACATCTTGAAAATACCGCTTTAATTATTCAGTTGTGTAATCAGTTAAACATAGGCTGAACCATATAATTTGATGATATATATTGTGAATTAATAAAGACTTTTTGATTCGTCCGTTTTAGGTATTGCTTCAGTTAATTTTGGAATCTGATGACACGAATGGCGCAGTAAGTCCAGAACCAATCACTTAAGTTAAATTTGCCATATGATGTTATTGTCGTAAATGAAATTTAATTTCATATAGTATCTTATAGATCTACTTAGTTTAGAATGGCATTAAAATCTTATGACTGTAATGTTTTATTGTATATACTAGAGGGGCGTCCGTGGCCGAGTGGTTAGAGTCTCTGTCTTGAAATCACTTTCCTCTCACCGCTGTGGGTTGGATCCCCCCTAGGAATCTTTATGCGAGGAAGCTATCCAGCTGGCTTACGGAACGTCATTGTTTCTATCCAGGTTCCCGCCCGTGCACTAAAATTGCCGAGAGGGGCACCTTGGGTCTTCCTCCACCCATGGAAGCTGGAAAGTCACCATATGACCTTAGCAGTTGGTGCGACTATAAAAAAGGTAGCCATATGACCATATTATGGGCCCCATAGCTGTTGGTGCGACTATAAAATCCAATTAAATTAAATTCAGTTGTATGTAATACTGTACTGTATAAACTATAAAACCTGTAATTTAATAAATGTACATTGATTATAAAAACACCGGTACTTCTCAAACACGTAACGTCTCATACGAGCTAATACTAGAAAAATCGAGAAACAGTTATGAAACAGGACAGAACACGAGTCCAAATTTAGTTCTCTTGCACGTTTTGTTATATAAAACTGAATGAATGAATGAATGGTGTTTTACGACACGTCGATACATAAATAGGTCATATTGTGCGCAGAAACTGATGAAAGATATAGAAATGAAGTAGTAATTAAAAATTAATGTAAATATATAAAGATAAAAACTATTTACAAATAAGGGATGATATGGTAATAATATAAACTATGTATATATGTAAATCAACAAATGCCCATCAACGGGTGTAAAACAAGTACATACGAGTATATATAAGAACATATTATAATGATTTATAAAGTCTCATTTCTTTCAAAAAATCCAAAACAAGTCTAAAGTCTATAGTATCAAATAACTCTTTCATAGTATTAACATCGTAGTATCTTTGCCGCATAGGATCAAGGTCTACACATTTCAACAAGATATGTTTGACCGTTAACGGTGCAACAGGGTATACATTCTGGTAATTGCTCACCTTGTAATAAGTATGAATGAGTATAACGTGTATGCCCTATCCTGCACTGACGAATGATGTAAGGTTAAAGCACGATCGAACTAAAACTGAAATAATGTTAAACTAGACTAATTGCATTAGAAAATATTTCACAGTATCCAAACGACTAGACATTTTGCTTTAAGGACATGTTTCCCAATGCTACCTGCCGCCCATTGACAAAACATGGAAAGCTTACGTAAGTTACTGGTAACATGCTCATAGATATATATACAAATATAATGCAACTATAATGTAACGCGTTTCTCCATTGGCTTACGCCACATATTTACGACCGTAAAACTCACGATTCACCGTCTGAAAAGTACGTGACGTCGCATAACGTTGTATGGTTATTATATTGGGGTATGTCGTTTGGCGGGCGTGCGGCGTCAAACTAATTAGTTTTCGCTAAATAACTTTTGTAAGAAATGAGGTATTGTGATGAAACTTGCAGGGTAGTTATATGGAAAGGAAGCCTTGGATTGCATTTGAAATCACTGGGGTCAAGGTCAAGGTCACTGTTACTAAAAATGGAAAATAACAGTTTCTGCTCAATAACTTTAGTTAGGAATAAGGTATTGCAATGAAACTTGCAGGGTGAAGTAGATTATATGGAAAGAAAGCTTGGGATTGCATTTGGGGCAGTGGGGTCAAGGGCACTTTTCTAAAATAAAAAAACGGTTTCCGCTCAATAACTTTCGTTAGGAATGAGGTATTGAGATGAAACTTGCAGGGTTGATATCTTATACGAAAAGGAAGATTGGGCTTGTATTTGGGTCAAGGTCAACTGTTATTAAAAATTGAAAATGGTTTCCGCTAAATAACTTAAGTAAGGAATGAGATATTGGAATGAAGCTTGCTATGTAGGTAGCTTATGTTAAAGGGAAGTTTGGGATTGCACTTGGGGCTACTTGGGTCAATGTCAAGGTCATTGTTACTAACATAGAAAAAACGTTTTCCGCTCAATAACTTGAGTTGGAATTAGATATTAGAACGAAACTTGCTTTATATGGAAAGGAAGTTTGGTATTGCATTTGGAGTCACAGGGGCCAAAGTCAGTGTCACTGTTACTTGCGTTTATCTTGTCTGAATTTCTAAGTAAGGAATGAGATATTAAAATGAAACTTGTTGTGTAGGTAGCTTATATCAAAAGGAAGTTTAGGATTGTATTTGGGGTCACTGGGATTAAGGTCATGGTTACTAAAAGTAGAAAAATGGTCTCCGCTCAGTTGGGAATAAGAAATTGCTGTGTAGGTACCTTATATGGAAAGGAAGCTTGGAATTGCATTCGGGGGTCACTGGGGTGAAGTCACTGTTAATAAAAATAGAAAAACTATTTCCGATCAATTATTTAACTTAGGAATGAGATATTGTGACGAAACTTGCTGTGTATATAGCTTATATTTGCCTTACTAACAAGTCTTTTTTTCTTTACAGTCCTCATTTACTGTGTATGTATGTATGTTTGTGATTCACATGCCATTCTATTTATTCTATATTGTACATTGTTGATATCATTTTAATACTAGAACATTTTAAGACAAGAACTTTAACAACTTTATTTATGTAATTTGCTGTTTTCTTGTAGAAAAAAACTTTTGTTACTTCATTTTACCGTTAGTTTAACAGCTTTTTAAATGGAAAACAGTTTTTCATGGAATTTCCACATTTCTTGTTTTACTTTATATTTTTGACATTTACATGGAGAAACATTAGAACTGAGATAATCATGCTAAGATTTTCAATCTGGGACGGTATGTGGTTGGTTTTACGGCTGAAATTACGTTTTACGGCTCCGCTACGCCGTCGCCGTAAAAAAAGTTCAGACCGTAACCACTCACATACTCGTACCGTCCCAGATTGAAAATCTTAGCATGGTTATCTCTTAAATTGAGACCTGATTACGTTTTCTCCCTTTAAATAATACTGTTGTTTTTGAGAATTATCTAAAATGTAACTGTATACTACTTTGTTAATTACCTTTATGAAGAAAAACAAAACAGTGAACAGTTTAGGTATACTAAATACAGAACGTTGTTGATATACTCAGTTGCAATGGGAAGTGGACACTGAGTTTTGTTTAGATTTAAATGCATAAAGCTTTTTAGAATTAAATTGAAAACCTCCAAAATGAATATGCCATGTTTGGTACCAAAGCTACTACCATTCCATTGCTTATTTCATGTTGACATGTGTTTTTCAATAGTTCGAATCATAAAGGGTCTGTCGCTTGATAATGAGGATAGGGTGTAAAGTAAAACTTTCAAAGTGTCAAGTTTCTTTTGCAACTGAGATAGTTCTAAATTGTTTTTAGAACCAATATAAAAACAAATAATTAAAGCATGCTTCTATGTTGTTGTTTTCATACAAACATTTCATTGGGCGGGTATTATCATCCGATACAAAGTTGAATAATACCATTGATCATGCAGTGTTATGTCTAACAGTGATGTACAGTTATATATACATATTCCCTCCACCCACTCCCTCCTTCCCCTCAACCAAAAATACAATAGAAATAGGTCATGAAAGCTACAGAGTCTATACTTTAAAGGACAAGGTATGATAAGTGGGTATTTCGGCCCCCAATATATTCAAAATGTAAAAAAATAATATTTACATATAATCTGTTGTGCATATTGAAGTAAATTGATCATATTCGATCTTCAAAATATATTTTTATTTATTTTATTTATCTAGAAGAAATAATAGGGTCTCAAAAAATGGCATTTTTGGTAATTTTGTTATATTTTGTAGATTTTGGACCTTTCTGGGCAAGATTTAGATCCTAAAAATATAGAGTGCACCTCCGAGTTGATGATGCATCCCTATCAAGTACCTGCTTCAACAAAAAATCAGCTGTGCTCGAGGGTGCGCTCTGTATTTCGAAGACCAAAAAACTGATCGAAAACTGCTGAAAATGAACAAAAATGTCATGTTTTGAAGGAAAATGCTTGTTTGCGGGGCTCTTAAGCTCATTTAGAGCCTTCAAACATACTTGTAATGAGTTTTAGTATTGATTCAGATCATTTGTAGCTAAACTAGATATTCAAAACTTGTGCATTAAAACTTTCAATATTGGGGGTCAATCATGTCCCTTATCCTACCAATTTACTGATGAATATGAATGAGTAACGGGTGAGTTTTAGGATAATGGGATACAGATCCTTGCAAACCTATTCAACTTAATTGAAACACACTCCATTACCCCTAAGCAGCTGTTATAGTTTTTATTACCTGATCAGTGCAGAATATAAAACCACAAGAGCTAGTCACAGCTAAAACTGCAGCTATCATAAATCTGTCTCTACGCCAATAATTTCTACAAGAAGATGTTAAGAACGCGTCGTCAGTCGTCGCGTATTTTTTATAGCGCCCTATGCATTCAGGTTAAAACAGTTGAATCAAAATATAATCAATATATAATGTAAAAATGGGAATACGTTTAAAATATCTTTATAATATTTACAACAAACAATGTGTAGCGCGTAGAGGAGTCATTTGAAACAATATGTATACAGCTTTCTGTTGCAAGTTCAAGTATCATTGTACCATTGTTGAATAACAAAATCTTACAACTCTTGTCAAGGATGTTTGAATTTCGTTTTATTACATGGAACCGAGCATGTGTATTTTCAGGGCGATCATAAACTCGTTTTGTATTATATTAGCGTTGTTATAATCTGACATAACTGCTACACCATTGATACGTGTAATAGTGTTGTTATAATCTGACATAACTGCTACACCATTGATACGTGTAATAGTGTTGTTATAATCTGACATAACTGATACACAATTGATACGTGTACTAGTATTGTATTATATTAGTGTTGTTATAATCTGACATAACTGATACACCATTGATACGTGTACTAGTATTGTATTATATTAGTGTTGTTATAATCTGACATAACTGCTACACCATTGATACACCATTGATACGTGTATTAACTTTATTATATCAGTAAGCGTTATATCTTGTCTGAATTTCTAAACGAATTTCTAAACGTACAAATTAAATACTCATCATTTTTGTTATGATACGTAAATTCACACAGCTTAATTGATGGTAAATTATAATGCTTTATCAAAGGGAAGAGTTTTTCAATCTTTTTCAATTTTCAATGCGGTGACACGACATATTGTGAACTCTATGGTGACGACTACCTAACTCCTAACAAGGAAATTAATGTTTGTCCACAATCTTGTATTGTTTGCCCTCAACAGTTATACTTTTGTTGCTTTGGCTTCTGCCGAGTCATTGAGTACTTATTTTGTGTCTTTCTATACATTTTTTTAAATATTCATATATATATATATGTATTCATGCGCGAGGGCACCTTGCGTGGGGGTCGCGAGGTTGAGGGGATAGTATTTTCAGTTACATATCCTTAAAAATCGCTGTTAGGTATATAATAAACAGAATTATCTACAGTATCGGTGTGATACACAAAATATGTCACTCGAACACGTAATTCGATTAAAAAACTCGTTCGTCGAACTCGTTTTAAACCGAATCACAACGTGTTCTCGTGACATATTTTTCGTATCACACTGAGACTGTCGATTATTCTCTATATGCTCTGAATATCAGGACGATTTTTCTCGTAACAGTCGGTTTAAAAAATAGATTAAAATGTCGACAAAGTGTAGAGAAGTTATATACGCTTTAACTTGGTTAAAAAGCATTCTCATTCTGTTACTATATTTTGTTTTGTTTTTAAAATTTGTCACATTCAATATGGAATTTAATGGGGTTTTAAGGCGCACCAACACATGAAAGGTGATATGGCGCCTAACAGATATGGCGCCTAACAGGAATGAACGTGCCAGGCCCATCTTCTATTTAAATAAAGATACAGTATGGAGAATGGGTCTAAAACCTCCTTCCCTGCAGAACTGCAGAGTTGCTGCAAATTCTATAGTAGGCACTCTATTTACGATGAAGCGACGTTTCCACGTTTGCATACGCGGTGTCATGATACAATATAAACGGTTTCAACCAGCCAGACCAAACCCCGAAACTGAAGCGTTGAATTAAGATTTACCAACTCATAATTCATTTTTCGCATATTCAATTTTTTAAAACCCTTGAAAAAAACTGTACTTTCATTCGGCACATATACATTATTATATGACCTGAACACCTGGGTAGGGTTACGGTTTGTGTAGCATAATTTTGCCATTATTTGGCAGGTTAGTTTCTTTAACTTCTTAAACCGCAATTAATTTCCATAGAGTCCCATTGTAATGCTCAATAGGGTCCCATTGTAATGCTCCATATGGTCCCATTGTAATGCTCAAAAGGGTCCCATTGTAATGCTCAATAGGGCCCCATTGTAATGCTTTTCTTCGTTGCGTACTCGTAGAGATAAACAAAACTTACAATGGCTTATGATATAATGTTCATAAACCTGAAGGTCAGAGCCTAAACCGTGCTATAAATGCCGGTATATTTCATTCGTGCTATAAATGACAGATTCGGCAGTTATACCATGGTCTACTCAATTTTACGCGCTCGCAGTTGTAATGTTTACACACAACCTGTCAATAAAAACGACTAAACCATTACCAAAACAGCACTCCTTGACATTGCATTTGCCCAATATTATACTAAGGTAATTGGCTGCAATAATCAAAACATGGGTCATGCTCATGCCGCGTGATAATGCTATATCTTGATTGGTCAGAGCTGTTATTTTTACTGAAAACTGCAACGCCCTAAAACTTATCTTTGTTAAACTTGTTAAAAAGTATATCAAAAGAGGTTATGACCCTATCATTTTGCAACGTACTGCATGCTTGGTGGTGGACTCTTTTACAGTTCGCCACTATGCTTTCCTCTTTAATTGCACGATGACCGGACAGGATGTGAACCCTATGGTGACGCCTACCTAAAGCCCATTGGGACGGTGGCGTTTGATGTTTGTCTATGATCTTTCTTGTCGTGCCCTTAATGGTTTATTCTCTTGTTGCTCTGGCTTTTGCCAAGCCATTGAGTACCTTCATTGTGGCTTTCTAGGCTATTGTTTTTTTGTATTATATTTACACGAGCATATTTGTGTTTTGCTTATATTGCCTATTGATGCTGCCTTGTTGGTTAGAGATTAGATCATGGCGGGGATTTCTTTATTTACACTGTCCTGTTTTATTGGGATGACAGTAGGGTAAGTGTGAGGTTTGGTGCACCCTAGAACCGGTTTAAACCCCCAATGGCCTACTTTGCCACTGACCGTTCCAAGGCGGTAGCCCTATTGTCAACCCTTTTTGTGTTTGTGATGTCGTTTGCATTTATTATTGCTTTTGCCTTCTTGTTTGTCTGTTTGCGTGTTTGTTTCTGTGTTTTGTGGTTTACTGTCCTCCTTGAATGCTACTTTCCCTGTCCGATCTTTTTATATTTCTTTACAACATAACTTTATGCTTAAATACTTCTTTGATTCAATATCTGCAATTAAACACACAATTAACACATATTTAACAGGTTGAACATTTTTAAATATCATGTTTGCGTGACATCTAATCAAAATTTAGTGTAATACTATGAAAAAATACAACCCCGTGATGATTAGACCAATGATGTGTAAAATAAGGCAGAATTAGCTAGAAATCTTGTATCAACCCCATTTTTCTGTGATCTCTTCCTAAAATGCTGCAGATTTAGAACCTGGTAAGGATAATCAATTTATGCAATGGAAAGTCCTGTAAAATGCAGAAAAGTGGAACTTTTTTTTTACCTACCTTCTTTATTTGTAGGGCACGAGTATTTAAGGGAGATAATAGTGTTGTGAGTCCGCGTACATTTACTGAGGCACTCTAGTGTTCATTGACTAATTGTGGTCTTTAATTGGTTTTGTCCAAAATAAAATGTACATCTGTGGTATCCAGTTACGTTTGTTTTTGCCGTAGTGCAAGCTATGAACTTCGGTAATTGGATTAAAGATTCCTATGCTTTTTGAAAAGCATTAAGGGATAATGTTAAGATATCCGTTTGTCCGTCTGTTCGTCTCTCTGCCCGTCAATCCGTCCGTACACACACGATACATTGTAGGAACAGTGTCTAGGGTGGTAGGTGTTGTACCATTGACACATAGTTGAAAGACACACACACAATGATACGTTCGTCCGTCCGTCAGTCCGATAATATATCTCCTCCTAAACACAACTTAGCGGAACTCAATCATATTTTACGTATGACTTACCCACGCGATAACAGCCTGCACGAGCGTGGGTACAAGGTCAAATACACTGAATAGTCAATTAAACAGTTATGTTTTTCGATATCTATTATCTTTGCACTTTACTTGATAAAATACTCGTCTCGGAAAGATAAACAACATATAAAACGAGTTTATTATTTCAAACTGCGATATATGCCCAGGATGGGTTGCGGGGTTGAAGATTTTGAGAGTGTGGGGGAGGGGAGACACGGTAAACACTATAAAGACATGAAACAATGTTTTGGGCACACGCGCCATACTCGTATTAACTAAATTAAAAATCGAGACAAAGCAAAATTGAGACGGAACCCCAATTAGAATGTTCTTTACATCACGCGAAGTTAATTTGTATGTGCAACCGGGTAAATTATATATTGATACACCCTGAGGTGCGTTCAACTATGTTAGCTATTTTGTCATCATATTAAATGTTACTAAACGTACCATGTTATCGAGAAACCCCTATACCTCAGTGCATAGCATTGTCTACATAGCATGCCTAACTGTAAGGCCATTTCCAGTATTACCCTTTTGGAGATATAACATCAACGAAAACGTTAAGAATGTTCGTTGTATAAAATGTGATCCAAGCTTGAATAGAGCTTGATTATTGAAGAAACTAAAAACAAAACAAAAACAACATATTATTGAAGAAAATTTAACATTCTTCATAATATTATGTGTTTTAGTTCAATACACCTTAATGCTGAGGAATAGTTATAGATTGGAATTTTTCCTAGATATGATGATTAGGTCGATCGGCTGCTGTCCCTACTGATTAAACATGTCAAGATATAGTTTCTTAAGCTGAAATCTCACTACATTAGGTTTTTGCCACAATGAATGTACAACATTGTTTGCATGTAATAAATACTGAAAAGAGGATCACTTAGAAACACCAAACACAAACAAGAGATAAAAGTAGCAGTAGCGGTTTTATTACCTCTGTCCATGAGAGGTAATATAAGGTGCAACAGACCTCAAGGTCCCAGGCACCAGCCTAAACCGTATTCAACTTTAAAGACTCATTGATTGGGCTTGATGATCCCAAAGGACCATTAAGTAATATCATAAATGATTTGTAGTCTGCGCGACTTTTTACAGTCAATACACAACACTTATCAAACACTAGTATGAATGTCAATAAATACTAAAAGATGGATCCCTTGAAAGCAACAAACACAAACAAGAGAGAAAAGTAGCAGTAGCGGTTTTATTGAGTCTGTTCATGAGAGGTAATATAATAAGCAACAGTTGTCACGCCCCCCAACACGGCTTGAGAGGTATTATACTTTAAAGACACAAATATTGGGCTTAATGATCCCAAAGAAACAGTATTTGTAGTCGGATCTACTGTTTACAGCTGTCACGAAGCAATAAACAAAGGCTAGTATGAGTGCCAAAATATACTGAAAAGGGTATTCCTTGGGGGAAAAATGCAAGTATATCTACTGAGTCGTCAACGTATGAACGCGTGAGTTTTTTGCTCTCAATGTGTAGTTTTGATAATCATGGGGGTGGGTTGTGGGGAGGTTTGAGTGGGGGTGGATAGGCTCTCATAGGAGCCGCGTGCAAGCCTCGCCGGTCCCACTGATTAGTTTTGGTGTGTGCAAGCCAAAATAGTTAACATTAACCGTCGGATGGGGACCTTAACCGGGTGTTCCCTGATATTTGAGTCTATCCTCCGAGCACGTTAAAAACTCCCATACATCCGAATCCAAGAGTAGATCATCTTTCCGATGTATCCTTCGTTTCTCTCTGCGGCGGCTCTAAATAACATTTAATGTATTGGAGAGCCGTTTAAGACCATTACGTTTAAGACCATTAAGACGATACATTAAACACGGTTGATTTTCTAATTAAATTATGTTTGTTGATTGGTTTTAATAAAACAATAATTAAGATAAAGTGTGTTCATTTTTTATCACAGGGTCTACAGCCTGTCCGGTCATCGTACAATTAAAGAGGAAAGCATAGTGGCGAACTGTAAAAGGGTCCACCACCAAGCATGCAGTACGTTGCAAAATGATAGGGTCATAACCTCTTTTGATAAACTTTTTAACAAGTTTAACAAAGATAGTATGAAAGTGATCATGACCTAGAATCTTACGAAGTTTATAAATCACATCACCATAGAAGTCAGGTTGTGATAGTCCTTGTCGTAGAAGAGTCCTTAAATTACTTTTATATTTGGGAAGAAGATCAGGGTTACGATAATAAAATTTTGCAAAGGTTTTGCGAAGTTTATGGTTACAGTAACCCTGATGTTATATATCCGTTATGAGGTTAAACAAACATGCATGAACATAAAAAAACATACCGAGAATGATACATCACGTACACAAGCAACACTATTTCGGGTGGTACACAAATTGGGATAGATATTTTAGTGTTTACCGTTACCTCGATGCCTCAA
The DNA here is from genome assembly GCA_037043455.1 of Cyrtodaria siliqua. NCBI lineage: Eukaryota > Metazoa > Mollusca > Bivalvia > Adapedonta > Hiatellidae > Cyrtodaria > Cyrtodaria siliqua. Next base: position 251,947 of record JAWPHD010001283.1, read on the forward strand.
AGCCACCGATAGCTCGAACATATCCCTATCGTCCCGCTGAGTTCGAGCTATCGAGGTTTGACTGTATTTAAAAATATACACTGTAATCATGTCACATAGTTGTAGGAACAAGGATGGGGAGTGGGGACAAAATACTCTAGCAAGATATGAGGGTGACAGTGTATATGTTGGTCCCCCTCCCACTCACCCCAACAATGTTTTTGCAAATTAGGTGTTGAATCCCCAAAAAGAAAAATGTGCTAGTGTATGGTAATTGTATTTGTCACCGCGGATAACATTAGTCATTTAACATTAAAGGTAGCGTCATGTATTTTGTCCATTTAAACAAATATATATCCCCCACACCCCTCTAAATTAATAAAGTTTAGTTTTAAGTTTATTTCAGCCTTCATGTTTCAAAGAAACCTTTACAGCTATCTTATATCATATGTATTTCATTTCTGTCAATACTTCTGCTTATTTGCTAACCAAAATAACAGAACTCCGAGGCAGTTGCCTCAGTGTGAACTGCATCAGAGTGCCTCAGCGTAGCTACGGGCGTGAATTAAACGAAGTAATTATTAAAGAACACATTAAATGTGTTTGTCCGGAGAGTACCTGTATAAGAGAGTTTGAGAGTGGACATTTGCAAACGGCCGAACACCATACAGTCCCGTTTGATTGAGAATGTTCATGAACGGTAGTGAAATATGCTTGCTACTGCTCACGCCCCCTAGCCCAGGGTTGAGCAGAACTCAATATTCATAAACTCAATAGTACAGAATTTTAACCAAACCGAAGATGGCATGCATATGGCGGTGGACATAGCGACCTTTATACTTTTTACACCCCACCACCCCATGTCCAGCGGCGTATGGACCCAGTATCTAACAAAATTATATGCCCCGAAGAGCTAAAAAACAAAATGGACTTTAGTTGGGAGCAGCGGTTATGAAGCCTGCACATCACAAGTAACAGCCAAAATTCTAAATTGAAAAGCACACAACATATCCTATGGGTGGTTAAACAATACCCAGAGCCTTTATCGGCCGGAGTAGTGGAACCACCGAATCGTCAGAAAACAAAAGCAATTGAAAATGTACCAGCGATAGAAATCTAAAAAGATATCTAAATATAAGTATCGGGCTCAGCGATCTCCAAGATCGAATGAATAATAGTCCTGATTGCAAGCGCCGGGAAACGTTTTACTGCCGCCACACTGCACAAGCAACGCCACTGTGCTATGTAAAACATATATATGTTTGCAAATTATTTTAAAAAGTGTTGAGTACGTTGTACATGGCTTTGTTTACTTTGGAAGACCAGCTATAAGTTGGTAATACTGGAATCAAGCTATACATGATTCTTATCACCAGCAGATGCCTAGAATCTGGTAGCATAGCTTTCGAAAAAACAAATGAAAAGCAAGACACCAAAGTAACCCAATGTTGTCAGTGGGGCTCGAACCTATGATATCCGGATTATACTATACGTTAACTCAATATAATAGTCGGACTAGACTAACACAAAATCTACAATTTAAATTCCGCCACATCGCGTACGTTAAGAAAACCTGTCTTCCGTACGTTAACAAGTCAACACGGTAACGCTGCATTCTGAATAACCGCATACATCAATAACACATATTTTTATGAAAGATTATGGTGTCCGTGCTTGATAAATTACTGAAATGTCAAAATTATAGTTTTTAGTTCGTGAAACTCGTTTGTATTCAATAATCGTGTGATATGTAATGGGAAATAAATCAGATTTATAAAAGAACTAAACTTACGGTAAGTTCATTTACATCCTGTTTGAGACATTGTTTCAGTTACTGTGCATGTTTGTATTGCATTGCATTGGACGAAGAAATCCACCCGAGTGACGCGTGTGTATTGATACAATTATATACAGTAGCGAGGTGTGTATATACCGCCCTGCTCTCAACTGTATAGTGTAGGATCGGGGTCAAAACTACTGATGTAGGTGCACCTGTAAAAAAAAAAAGCAGGTGCGCCTACAAAAAGTGTAGGTACGCCTATATATTTTATGGGTGCACCTGTAAAAATGTATTATGATAATCCACCCAGTGATATCTTCTGACACTGGTTATGTGTGCACTTTAAAACAAAATCACACAACATTATCACAATAAAAATACCAACATCCAAATGGTGTGTGCTAGAAGGTAATCCCTTATTTTACATTTGAAATGCGACTAACCCTACACAACCTTCATCAAATTAGCATAACAACCGTTTTCATTTGATTTATGACAGGTGTTATAAACATTTCCATCGTTCACACCATCGTTAGGGTGATTCCGAGCTAGGCCATTTCTCGTCTCAAAGTTCCATCCCAGTTGTACACGAGGTATTGTACACATCGTGACACGAGATTTCATCATTTCTGACAGGTGTTCTTAAATCATCCGCTTACACCTATGGATACGCCATCTCCAAAGGTGCTGCCTATTTGGACCCTCCCTCATCCAAAACCACAATCCTATGAGTACCTTAAAATTTGACACGAGTCAGTTTCAGAGAATTTTATTTTAAATAAACCATACTTTTATTCAAAAGGGGGAAGGGGAGATAACTCTAATAACAGGAACCAGCTACCCTGTAGCTTTTGTTTCGTATATTTACTATTTTTTCACGAAAAGGGAAATCCTAAAGAGCGATGGTACACTTGACAGTGTATCTGATGATCCACAGAGCGGTCATGCGCAGCCGTGGTCGATAGGATAAAGATACTGCGTCCGAAACCCATGGCCTCTCAATTAGAAATTGTTAATTATTGTGGAAAGCATTGTTGTACAGTACTGAATACTGATTCTATAAATGATTGTTCTCCATTTAGAAAATAAATGATTGGTCTCCATCCGCTACAAAATTTACCGTCATTATATAGCATAAAATGTACTGAAAAATGCAGATAAACACAATTCAAATAAATATATAACAGGAAATGCAGCTTTCACAGAACACAGTAAACCCAAAAAAACGCAAAATGGCAAATAACAATGGTAATAGTAACAATAAAGGCATATGACGTCACAAACACAAAACGGGTTGACAATAGGGCTACCACCTAGGAACGAAAAATCCAACAAACTATCACTCTTCTCTCTCCAAAAAGTGATGAACATTTCCTTCGTCTCTTGGGACTCTTGTTTAATATTCGATGGAAATAATTAGTTCACAAGTTTGTTCGCTAATACAAAACCTCTTGAAAGAATATTAAACTTCTTGATTAGGATAGAAGAAAGTCCTTGATAATCGTTTTCTGTTCCTGTTTGTGCTTAATATTTAGGTTTTTTATATTTTATTGTTTACATTCAACCCAGGCAAATACTACCATTAAGTGCCAATAGAAACAAAACGGTGAATGTATATTTTCCATTTTGATTAAAGCTACATTTTTGTTTGTATTTGTGCGATATATAAAAAAATGTATTTCAAGTTGGTGGTTAGCATAGCAACGAATTCAAAATTTACAATCAAACTCATTATAACTTGATTAAACAGCATATTCTGAGTGGAGTTTATGCCATTTTATTTCCAAATTATCGGAAACAAATCATGGTGTACTAATATTGGCATCAACTAAATTTTCATAAGGTCTCACAATAATCATGACGTTATTAACGCATTTACGCCGTTGGTCGTCGTATTTTTCCATAATGCGCATGTGTTGTCTCGGTGATGGAAGGATCATGTGAACTATTGCTCTCGGCAGTACTATTAAATATGTTGAGCGTTTTGATCTATGTACTCCCTGAAAGTAATTTTAGTGTTTTTTTATGCCGCCGAAGGGTGACATGTAGTAGTCGCACTGTCCGTCCGTCCGTTCGTCCGTACCATCGTGTCCGGTAAATAACCTGGCATTCATAAAAGGTTTTTTAAATAACTTAGCACAAGTGCTCACCACAATCCAGGTCCGTGACTACAAGGTCAAGGTCACACATCGATGGTCTAGAATTATAAGGTCGTAAGTGAAAATTCATAGTTTTCCGCAAAGTGAAAAAAACTGACTGACATTATAAATTGTGTTAATACTGTGAATAATCATATTGTGACATAAGCTGTAGTTTGCTCGCTTTTAAAATATAGTATTTCTTATTACAAAATTTCAATTTTGACTTTTAATCAGAGAAATTGCACTTACGATCTTATGTTATTAAGTAATCGAAAAGGAATATTTTCATCAAAAAAGTTGTATCTAGCAGTTGCGACCTTTTGAAATGTTATAAAAGTGATTATTAGACCACAGTAAATGTCTTTTATTTAAATAGTACTGGATAATGTGACATCCAAAAAGATGCAAGACATATGTTTTATACTTTAATTTTAACAAAATAACATTTAATAACTGAAAACTTTAATGCGTATTAACTAATGAACAGACAATTAAACAAGTTCAGAAAAACAACAACAAATATTACAGTTTATTCTATGCTTATATAGAACTTTTAAGGCTACATTATGATTAGTAGTACTATTAGTGTTCGCTCTTATGTAGACTGGTATTTCAACCAGGCTCTTCTGTACTCCTGGTATCTAAACCAGGCTGTTATGTAAACATGGTTTTTAAACGTGGCTCTATTGCACACCTGATATTTAAACGAGGCTCTTCTGTACATCTGATATTTAAAAGAGGCTCTTCTGTACACCTGGTATTTAAACGAGTCTCTTTTGTACACCTGGTATTTAAACGAGGCTCTTCTGCAAACCTGGTATCTAAACCAGGCTCTTTTGCATACCTGGTATTTAAACAAGGCTCTACCGTACACCTGGTATTTAAAGGCTCTTCTGTACACCTGCTATATAAACCAGTTTCTTATGTACACCTGGTATGTGGTATTTAAACAAGGTTCTTCTGTACACCTGGTGTTTAAACGAGGCTCTTCTAGGTACACCTGATATTTTAACGAGGCTCTTCTGTACACCTGGTATTGAAACCAGGATCTTCTGTACACCTGGTGTTTAATAGAGGCTATTTGTACACCTTGTATTTAACAGAGGTTCTTCTGTACACCTGGTGTTTAAACCAGGCTCTTCTGTGCACGTGGTATATAAACTAGGCTTTTCTGTACACCGGGTATTAACAGAGGCTCTTCTGCACACCGGTATGAAACAAGGTTCTTCTGTACACCTTGTATTTAAAGGAGGCTTTTCTGTACACCTGGTATTTAAACCAGGCTCTTCTGTACACATTGTATTTAAACTAGTCTTTTCTGTACATCTGATATTTAAAAGAGGCACTTCTGTACATCGGTTTTTGAACTAGGATTTTCTGTACACCTGGTATTTAAACGAGGCTCTTCTGTACACCTGATATTTAAATGAGGCTCATCTGTACACCTGGTATTTAAACGAGGCTCTAATGTACAGCTGGTATTTAAACCAGACTCTTATGTACACCTGGTATTTAAACGAGGCTCTACTGTTCACCTGATATTAAAACGAGGCTCTTCTGTACACCTGTTATTTAAACAAGGATTTTCTGTACACCTGGTATTTAAACGAGGCTCTTTTGTACACCTGGTATTTAAACGAGGCTCTTCTGTACGCCTGGTATTTAAATGAGAGTTATGTACACGTGGTATTTAAACATGGCTCTTCTGTATACCTGGTATTTAAACGAGGCCTTTTTGTACACCTGGTATCTAAACCAGGCTATTTTGTACACCTGGTATTTAAACGAGGCCCTTCTGTACACCTGGTATTTAAATGAGACTCTTCTGTATACCTGGTATCTGAACAAGGCTCTTCTGTACACCTGGTCTTTAAAGCGGGCCTTTCTGTGCATCTGGTATTTAAACAAGGATCTTATGTACACCTTGTATTTAAACGAGGCTCTTATGTATACCTGGTATTTCAACAAGACTATTATGTACACCTGGTATTTAAACGAAGTTCTTCTGTACACCTGGTATTTCAACCAGGCTCTTCTATACACCTGGTATCTAAATCAGGCTCTTCTGTACACCTGGTATTTAAACGAGGCTCTTCTGTACACCTAGTAATTTAACGAGGCCCTTCTGTACACCTGGTATCTAGACCAGGCCTTTTTGTACACCTTGTATTTATGAGCCTTTTTTTTGCAACGTACGGCATGCTTGGTGGTGGACCCTTTTACAGTTCGCCACTATGCTTTCCTCTTTAATTGTACGATGACCGGACAGGCTGTGGACCCTATGATGACGCCTACCTAAAGCCCATTGGGACGGTGGCGTTTGATGTTTGTCCATGATCTTTCTTGTCGTGCCCTTAATGGTTTATTCTCTTACTGCTCTGGCTTCTGCCAAGTCACTGAGTACCTTCATTGTGGCTTTCTAGGCTATTGTTTTTTTGTATTATATTTACACGAGCATATTTGTGTTTTACTTATATTGCCTATTGATGCTGCCTTGTTGGTTAGAGATTAGATCATGGCGGGGATTTCTTAATTTACACTGTCCTGTTTTAATGGGATGACAGTAGGGTAAGTGTGAGGTTTGGTGCACCCTAGAACCGGTTTAAACCCCCAGAGGCCTACTTTGCCACTGACCGTTCCAAGGCGGTAGCCCTATTGTCAACCCTTTTGTGTTTGTGATGTCGTTTGCATTTATTATTGCTTTTGCCTTCTTGTTTGTCTGTTTGCGTGTTTGTTTCTGTGTTTTGTGGTTGACTGTCTTCCTTGAATGCTTCTTTCCCTGTCCGATCTTTTTATATTTTTTTCTCTACACCTGGTATTTAAACGTGGCTCTTTTGTACACCATATTTATTTAAACGAGGCTCTTCTGTACACCTGGTATCAAAACCAGGCTCTTTTGTACACCTGGTATTTAAAGAGGCTCTTCTGTACACCTGGTATTTAAAGAGGCTCTACTGTATGCCTGGTATCTAAACCAGGGTCTTATGTTCAACTGTTATGTGGTATTTAAACGAAACTCTGCTGTACACCTGGTATTTAAACAAGGCTCTTCTGGGTACACCTGGCTCTTGTGAACACCTAGTATTTAAACCAGGCTCTTATGTACACCTAGTATTTAAAAGAGGCTCTTCTTTATACACGGTGTTTAAACGAGGCTCTTCTGTACACCGGGTATTTAAACGTGGCTCTTCTGTACACCTGGTATTGAAACCAGGCTATTATATACGCCTGATATTGAAACCAGGCTCTTCTGTACACCTGGTATTTAGACCAGGCTCTTCTGTACACCTGATATTTAAACAAGGCTCTTCTGTAAACTTGATATTTAAACGAGGCTCTTCTGTACACCTGTTATTTCAACTAGGCTTTTCTGTACACCTGGTATCTAAACCAGGCTATTTTGTACACCTGGTGTTTAAACGAGGCTCTTCTACAGTTGCACATTTATATCAAATCTTCAGATAATAAGGTCGTATCTTCCAGTTAAGACCCAACATTTTATAATATCAAACAATGATGACAAAATTATAATGTCGTATCTACCACTTACAACCTTATATGATTATATCCCTGTAGTTAAGACCTTTTGCAAAAAACAGCATCCATGCTTTCACTTACGACGAAAGATTAGATGAATAAAACCCTGCTAAAGCAAACCGATATGAGGACGGGTACCAGACTGAAAGTTGCGCAATTGTGTAGTGTGCATTTTTTTGCTGCGGTCATATAGCGACGTAAGTAACACTTACGACCTTATAATTCTAGACCATCGACATAGAGGTCAAAGGTAAAATAAGAAGTGCTTTCGTGTCCCTATTTCGTATCCGGCAAATAATTGTGACATTCAAGAACGGATTTTTAAATAACTTAGCACAAATGCTCACCACAACAAGACGACGTGTCGCACGCAAAATCCAGGTCCGTGGCTTCAAGGTCAAGATCACACTTAGAGGTCAGAAGATTCTTTATGACCCTGTATCTGAATAAAGTAATATTAGTTGTGTCCGGTGTATAACTTTGTCATCGGTTGAGGGTTTTTCATATAACCTGGCAAAATGTTCACCATAAAAAGATGACGTGTCACTCGCAAAACCGAGTCTTCTGGAAATACAGACTAATACTTCGGCGGCATTTGTCGCTTACAGTGACATTTCTTGTTTTCATATATTACTAGGAATGTCATTTTTTTATTTATCAGAAATAATTTCCTATATTCCCCGAAATTTCCGATATCGGGAATGGACTGTGTCAGTATACAATTTCCGACATCGGAATTATATAATCCTCATTTTGGATATGTGCATTTCCGGTATCAGTAATATAACTGAAATATACTGTAAATATATTTCCCGAAATATGTGCATTTCTGGTATCAGTAATATAATTGAAATTTACTCTAAACATAATTCTCGAAATATAATTGAAATATAATTCCCGAAATATACTGAAATTTAAGATTTTGATATCGGAAATGCAATTGACGATATCGGAATTAGTGTATTAAAAAATGATATATAGGGTCCTATAGAAACCACAGCGTCCGAACGCAATGGCATCGTAGGTCCGCACTGTACTGCAAACAAGGACTAGAAACTACAACGAAAGAGACAAAAACAGCAGAAAGGGTGGTGAAGACAGGGTAACCGACTTGGAACGGTCAGTAGGCAATAAGGCCTACTTGTTAGCTTGAATCGATTTTATATGCGCACAATCCTCGCTATTATCCTGTCTTCAGCGCCCAAATAGACAAGACAGTGTAAACAAAACTACATCCCATCAAAAGGAATTCTCTAACAATAAAATCCACATCCAGAGAAACTAACTAAAGATACACATACAAAATAATAAACATCTCAGGATGTTTCCAGAATCGTACTGAACAACCATAGTAGTTGCAGCTAAAGAGAAAACCAATCTAGGGTACGACCAGAAAACCCGAGGGACGAAAGCTCATGCACCCACCTCCCTTAGTTGGGGTTTCAGTAGGTACAATCATAGAGTCCCAAGAGGTAGTCCTGTCATCGCACAAGTGAAAAGTGTAGCGTAATGACTGACTGTAGAGGGTTCAATCACTAAACATGCAGTGCGCTGTAAAGTCAAAGGGTTATATCCTTTTCTGACGAACTTCTTGATTACATTTGTAAAGCGTTCAGGAAACCCGTCAGACCCCTTTAACTTACGAAGTTTTCTAGACCACATCTCCATAAAATGAGGGTTGTGATATGCCTAGTCGCAGGAGTGTTTTGAGGTTGGTGTTGTACTTTTCCAGCAGGCCCTCGTTGCGGCGGTAGAATTTCGAGAAATATCTACGTAGTTTGTGATAACGAAAACCCTGCTGAAGAAGTTTACTTGTAAAACTTGATTTCGATCATTGAAGTCTATAACATCATTACACGCTCTAGCAAATCGAATGAGCTGGGAGATATACACCCCATATGAGGTAGCACGAGGTACATCTCCATCCAGGTGTGGATAGTTAACGATGTTAAAATTGAAATCATCTCTCTTATCATAGATTTTAGTATGAATACAATCATTTGAAATCGAGCGATGAAGATCGAGAAATGCTGCTACTGTATCCGAACTGGTGGCTTTATTCAACGTGAGCTCTGGTGGATAAATGTTAGTAACCATATGAGCTAAGAACGGATTATCAATATTGAGTATGTCATCCAGATACCGAAAAGTATAATTAAAGGCATCAATAATTACACCCTGGCTAGCAGGTGACAAACTAAACATAAAGTCTCTTTCATAGCAGTACAAAAACAAATCTGCAACAAGTGGCGCACAGTTAGTACCCATAGGAATACCAACAATCTGAAGGTAAATAGTTTTACCGTATCTTATAAAGATGTTATCCAGAAGAAAAGATAAGGCTCTACAAACATCAATACAAGTGCACATATTATACTTGTCAATCGGGGCGTTAGTAAAGAAAGCCCTGACATTATTACAAATTAGAAAAGTTGTACCTTCTCTAGCAAATGTCTTCTGAATAAGCTGAAGCGATTTTTCTTTGATAAGATTATGTGGTAGTATAGTGTATAGTGTAGAGAAGTCGTAGGTGCTTAGCGAAGAGGCATGAAAAACAGCGAACTTTTGCTTGTCAAAATGTCACTCAGTCAGACACGAAACGTGAAACAACAAATAAGAAGTTTCATTCATAAGAAGAATCAGTTTCATACTATTTGCCGATCCGAGATGAAACTAGAAAGGAAAAGGTGTAACAACGCTAAAGGTAACAATTCCGCTAAAGGCAACAACCGCGGCTAAAGGTAACAATTCCAACGCACGCTAAAGGTAACAACCTCCACTAAAAGTAATAATCACCTCTTCCGCTAAAGGTAACAACCCTAACGTTTAAATAACAACTTTTCATGTTAAAGAATCTACTCCTCAACATGCACACCTCAATAATCTGACAGGGTGGGCCTGGTATATGTTTTCGCTCACTTCCCACAACATATTGTGCCAGGTTTATATTTTGACCCAACAAAGTGCCTTTGGCCGGCAAAGCATAACACTAATCAATTGACAAACCATATACATTAGATATTGTTTGCATTTAAATATGTGACCAGCAAAACGAAGAGGGGAGGGGGATTGGGGGAGGGGAAGGGAGTGGGTGGAGAGTTCTGCCTTTATTGGACTAAAACCTAGGTGATTTCCAGTTTTTAGTATTCGTGTTATTTTCAAAAAAGCTGGGTGACCGATTATAAAAGTTGTATATAAGATCTCTTACAAAATAGTAATGTACTTATGACTTCTCTACACTATATACAACCTTACCGCATCACCTATCAAAGACAAGCTTTTTGCTCTTATTCACAAAACTTTCGCTAGAGAACAAAACTACATATTTGGCCTGTAACAATATCAAAGCGTTTTTTACTAACGGCATTTTAGACAATTACACTAAGACGTTTGTGAAGCACTCATTTCCTATTATTTTCGTCAGGTATGGAACAACCGTTTATAGACAAATTGTTGGTATCCCTATTGGTATCCCTATGTGTACGAACTGTGCACCTCTTGTCGCAGATTTGTTATTGTATTGCTTTGAAAGAGATTTCACCACCCTTTCTGTTGTTTATTGTCTCTTTCATTGTAGTTTCAAGTCCTTGTTTGCAATACAGTGCGGACCTACGATGCCACCTACGTTCGGACGCTGTGGTTTCTATAGGACCCTATATATCATTTCTCGTTGAGTCTTTCATCCGATACTTCACGTCAGTTCATGAGAGTCCTTGTCGCAGAAGGGTTCTTAAAATACTTTTATATTTTAAAAATAGATCAGGGTTTGATATTGTTAATTATCCTCACTTAGATGGGGATGTTCTCCGTGCTATTTCTTATGGAGTATATGTTTCTCAACTTATTCGCTTTTCTAGAGCTTGTAGTCGAGTTGAGGACTTTACTATTCGTAATCTGTGTATATCTAAAAGAACTACTCCAGCAGGGCTACCGTTATCATAAACTTTGAAAAACCTTTGCAAAATTGTATTATCGTAATCCAGATCTACTTTTAAATGTATAAGTAATTTAAGAACTCTTCTGTGACAAGGACTACCACAACCTGACTCTATGGTGATGTTATTTACAAACTTCGTAAGATAATTGGTCATAATCACTTTCATACAGTCTTTATTAAACGTGTTAAAACGTTTAACAAAAGAGGTTATGACCCTATCATTTTGCAACGCACTGCATGTTTAGTGATGGACCCATTTACATTTATGCTTTCCTCTTTGATTGTGCGATGATCGGACAGATTGTGGACGTCTATCAGAACCCTTATAAGACGGTCGCGTTTGACTTTAATCTTATCTTGTCTTACTCGTAACGTTTTATTCTCTTGTTGCTCTGGCTTCTGTCAATCATTGAGTATTTTTCTTTGTGGCTTGCTAGGATTTTTTATATTATTTTTTATATTATGTGTTTTACTTATATTGCCTATTAATGCTGCAGTGCTTGTTAGAGAATACAACCTGTCGGAGATATCTTTATTTACATTTTCCCCTTATTGGGATGACAATAGGGTAGTAGTGAGGATTGATGCACCCTTGAGCCTGGTTTAATCCCCCAGCGGCCCCGTTTTGGCCACTGACCATTCCAAGGCCGTAGCCCTATTGTCAACACTTTTGTGTTTGTGTTGGCTTATTTTGCCTTTTATTCATCTTTAAAGTTGTTCTTTGTTTCTGTGTGTGTGTTTGTGGTTGACTGTCGTTCTAGAATGCTACATTTCATGTTCGATTTTTATATCTACTTTTAATGTTCAAAGTTATATAGGCCACCATGTGCTCAATGCTACTTAACGGAATAAACAAATTGGATATATCTTGATCATTTAATAACTTTTAAAATTAATGTCTATTTCTAACAAAATAAAGTGTAGAACTAAAATATGTACATGTTGCCTGAATAGTAGGGTGACCATGGCCATAATCGATGATTATTTTAAGGGATGGGTGGTAACAAAAATAGAACAAAACATGTTAGTTATCAAAATGTTTGTCTTGGTCTGAAGTTTATCAACAATCAGCAAAAACTGGCATAAATGAGGGCGAAACAAGTAAACCAATAAGGCATCAAGATGGTCGCCATTTTTGTAAAGATTGATGTGGAGCTTATAGGAAGACAAAATACCATAGGTCAATACGTGTGAGTATAGTTTTAGCAATTTAATACTTATTTTAACCTTTTAGAGAAAAATAGTTGTCCTTATTTTCACAAAAGAGGTCAAAATCTAGGTCAATACTGCAAATTATTTTTAAAAAACGTGTTACAGCCCTATTATATTCAAAATGTATTATACAATTGTTTTTGTTTTTAATTCAACTTTTTCTCTAACTTTAAAAGCTTTAATTAACTTATTAAAAAAAAAAAAGAGAGGACACAATGGATTATTTTAACTACAATGTATTCCAAATAATTAAGAAGTAGTCATAACATCCTACTCTAAAGTAGTTCTCCTCATATGACTACTTTACCTAGGAGTATTTTACCAGAGCACCGGTAAAGTTTATGAAGAGGTAAATTTCAAATGTAAACTGTAGACATTAGAATAAAGTTGCTGTTTGAACAATTTCATTAAAATCAGAAACGTTACAGCATGTTGCAAGGAAGTTAATTACCCCACCACCCTCTCTCCCCGAAACAGATGATGATAGGTTTTAATTTCATCTATCAAATGTGCATATCAGTTACTGATTTGGAGAGCACATGCTAAATATGCCAGACCCAACATAGTGTGGCAAGACACATGTCCTCATGTTATGAACCAGCTGTTACCGACCAGAATTACTGAGTGAGTTAGTCTGCTTCTGTGATGGTCAATGTATTGATGACATGTTAGTTCGTCAACTGAACAGCCGTGTGCATAATTATGCACGTATTTGCATAATATTATGAGGTTTTAGATTTAATGAATAGCAGAGAGAGATTTATTGATAATTTATTGTGATTATATGACAGCGAGATGTTACATATACTGATGTTAAATGATAAAACATAAATGGTTTCTTAATCAGAATATTATTTTCAATATATAAGAATGTATACTGAAAACCTGTGTATTAGTAAACTTGACCAAATATGCTCAAATACGCTAAGTACATGCAGTGTGTATACATAGTACATATATATGGAAGTGGATCGCGCCGTAGGCACATGCCATGACTCATCCAAACACATTAAACTGACATAAGACCGACCAGTCATAGCATAACTCTTATAGCATCAGAGTCAAGCAATGGAGCTACTTGTTAAGTATTTGGTGTTACCCGGTCTGTACTAATGGTTAATTGATGAACTAGATACCGTATACTAATAAATGACAGATTCAATCGTTGAATGGAGCACGGGTCGCGATTTAAATCAAGCCAAATTGAGCCCTAATTTCCTAAGGAGAATGAACTCATCGACTCCGTTGCATTTATATTGCATATATTCCGTCATGTTGTGTCTCTAAGAAATTAGGGGCTATTCAATCAATGCCAGGTTTAAATTTTTTGGGCGTAAGTTCAGTCCATGAGCATGGATTAATACAGTTCTAGGTATTCCACGTAAAAGAAATTAGTGCATGGCCATTCCAATAATGTAGAATAAATGTGACAGAGCTTCATTTCAATTCAATTTGCTGATTTATCATACGGTGGAATAAACTCTTTTTATGTTTCCTACATCATTGAAAGACATCGTACGTGACCTATCAGATACAATTTTTTGAAACCCAATACGGAGATATAATAGAAATCAATGAACGTGATATTTGATGATTGTAAAATAAACCCGATCAGGTTATATATCCCAGACGTGCTTTTCTCACTTAGTTCAAACTAAATTGTTTGACAATATTCCTAATGGTTGAGAATAATGCATATTTATTGAATTAAAATATATGGTATAATAACGAAGAACAATCCTAAATTTAAAATGTTTACCCGACACGCCCCCCCCTCCCCCCACCCCAACCCAACCACACACACCCTTTTATTTATGTATTTAAAAGCAGCTTCAAAATTAACTCTTGCGGACTAAATATCAAAGTGGAAGTAAACTGCAGTTTTATTATCAATGCCATTCGTATGTTCTTTATAACATCGATAGGGTTTGTTTAAAAATGCATGCCGAGTTTCGTGTTTGGCATACAGAAAGTGTTGCCTTGTAAAAGTGACATGTTTCCCTTGCATATGTGTGTAATCATTCGATTAACATTTCAGTAAACTGTTTCTGAGATGAGATAATACTGGTTCAAGTCTGCATTATTTTTTTTCTCCTCACCAGTGCTCTATTTTTTGTTTACACTCTGTTTGCTATATTATATCAACCCATTATAGCAAAATTATAGCAAAAGAAAATATGTGTTACCAAGCAGTTGGGTACTTTATTATTAAACCCGATGTTGTTTTAAAATCGAACTAAATGTGTATATTACCTCCAAACGAAACCAAATCACAGTTAAACAGTCACAAACTGCATATACGTGTTTTATTTATATCGTTAAACAAGCTAAGCAGCTTTATATGTCATGGTCCAAAACTTTTTTGCCGAGTACACATACCACTCTTAATGGCGCAGATGACAATCTTATTTTGGCATGATCTTGTTATATTAGGAGTTGGTTTTGTTTGAATGGTATTTTACGTCATTTTAGCACATAATTTAGGCCATATATGACGGTCGGTTGACGCAGATCACACCATTTTTCAAGGGTAGAACCTGTACTCTCTGTCTTCCGGCATCCACAAGAATCGACACTTTTTCACTTGACAAATCGGGACCCTGTGATGACGCCTACCTAAAGCCCATTGGGACGGTGGCGTTTGATGTTTGTCCATGATCTTTCTTGTCGTGCCCTTAATGGTTTATTCTCTTACTGCTCTGGCTTCTGCAAAGTCATTGAGTACCTTCATTGTGGCTTTCTAGACTATTGTTTTTTTGTATTATATTTACACGAGCATATTTGTGTTTTACTTATATTGCCTATTGATGCTGCCTTGTTGGTTAGAGATTAGATCATGGCGGGGATTTCTTTATTTACACTGTCCTGTTTTAATGGGATGACAGTAGGGTAAGTGTGCGGTTTGGTGCACCCTAGAACCGGTTTAAACCCCCAGTGGCCTACTTTGCCACTGACCGTTCCAAGGCGGTAGCCCTATTGTCAACCCTTTTGTGTTTGTGATGTCGTTTGCATTTTTTATTACTTTTGTCTTTTCGTTTGTCTGTTTGCGTGTTTGTTTTTGTGTTTTGTGGTTGACTGTCGTCCTTGAATGCTGCTTTCCCTGTCCGATATTTTTATCCTTTTTTTTTCCAATGGGATTCGAACCTGCAGAAAATCCACGTGTCCGAGTAGGATACCAGCACACTCTCTAACAACGCCTATACGGGTTGCATCGTACGGAAGCGAATCAAATGCTCCAGTAACTAACAAGAACATGTTAACTAAATTTTCATTGAAACTGTAGATATTGAAAAACGTTGTTATCAATAGCGTAGACACTTGTTATCTTTAAATAGCGTTAACATGAAAAGTTGTTACCTTTAGCGTTAGCGTTGTTACCTTTAGCGGAAGAGGTGAGTGTTACCTTTTGCGGAGGTTGTTACCTTTAGCGTTGGAATTGTTACCTTTAGCGGCGGTTGTTACCTTTAGCGGAATTGATCAAGTGCTCCTTCAATATTTGAAGGTATTGTCCACTGATCTCTCGCATTTCCTGTTTCCCATTCCATCATTTGCAGAAATTCATTAGAACAATCCTCTAACAGGGAACTCGTCTGTATACTTATTGGCTAGTTCTCCAATTGTTTGTAAATCACAAGGTAGTGGAAACGAGTAATCATATGCTTCAAACGCTTGACAATGTTGATAGTACATGACTTCAGGAATACCAGACGGCACTAATACCTCATTTCTCTGTGATCTGATTCTATGTTCATTCAAATTTTCAATAACATATAAGTGGGTCTGTATCAGTAAAGACACCGCTGTCTCGCATATCTCTGAAATAATTTCTTCAGTATTGGGTAAAATGTATTTTAAGACTGCCCAATAGTCTCTCAGTTCTTTAATTTCCAGTAGATTTTCCAGTAAGAAAACTTTTTCGACCAGACATATCGTCTGTGTGATACATCCTGAGGGACATCTAAAGATCTTTTACAACAACATTTTCAGAACCCCCATCAGATAGTACCATTCTCGGTACCCTCCCTAATCTCTTGACAAAGTCTAAAAAAATCGATCTATGAATCTTGGATTGTTATTAGAAGGACCTGCTTTCAACCACAAAATTTTCCTCGAATAACCACCGATGGCAGCATGAATAGCTATACCGAATGGTTTTGCAAGAGCTACAGGTTTAATATTTTGTATGTTTAATACGGTTAGTATCCTATAAACAGTATTTCTAAAATGGTGACGCTGGGGTCAAATATGGCCCAACTCCGGGGTTAACTATATCTGCTTCAAGTAGACTGTAGATAGACACATGGCACTACACACACACTCTCACACAAATAGACCACACATAGTGTCGAGCCAACGAGGGATTCTTCTCGGGGTTCAAATGGTAGAAGGACTATAATCCTTAGAATTAAACACACACACGTGTACATTTTGAATTTTTTACTTAACACCCCTATCCTCATTCATCGACTCCCAAAATATTTACCCCATCGGGCGCTCCGATAAAAACGCAAAAATATATTCTCCGTTGACGGAAATGACACCAAATGGGAAGATATATGAATAGAAGACCAAACAAAATAAAATATACATCGACACAAGTACACAAACAGAAGCTGATAACATCGAACAATTGGATGATGCTTTTTTTAATAGAGAAGGCTCTAGCTGTATTGCAGAAGAAAGAGTTAAATAATGACTTCTCTGTTTTTCTTGAGTTAATCGTTGAAGGGAAATATTTTACCTGGACAATTTATTCATACTGTTATTTCTTGAAACTGTCGGTTTTTACGGTGCTTCAAGCCCAAGCTCCATGTGGTTTACCAGCGAGTCGAAGTGATTTTGGATACCGTTTGTTCCACCACGAATTTCTCTATTTCATGGGTGGTCCAAAAAATATAGGAGATGTACTAGATGGCAGTAAAAAGGCTATTGCAAACCAGAAAACGCTAGAATCAACTTTGCAGTATTTGTTTTATCTACATAACGAATTAACAATTGTACATAACGAATTGACTGGACTACATAACGAATTAACTTATCTACATAACGAATTGACTTATCTACATAAAGAAATGACTTATCTACATAACGAAGTGACTTATCTACATAACGAATTGACTTACTTACATAACGAATTGACTTATCTACGTATACAGGAAGTAAATCACTGTGGTATTCATGCCTGGTGTAGTCGAAAGGAGTTCCCAAATATATAATCCCTCATTTTGTTTGTGATTAAAGGCATTTTTTGAGTATTTAACGCCTGTTTTTCTGGCTGAAATGACTTTATTGACTTGTTTGTGATAGCTAAAAACCATTTGCATGGTTGTATGATGATTTTATTTATCAACTTGAAAGCTTTGAAAGTGAAATTAGAACACATTTAAGAGGTGCCGAATGAATGCAGTTATTTCACAGTATCAACAAAGATCAGATTTTTATTTTCTTATATGCCACATGACCCCCTACTATTCTCAGCAGTTTTCTAGAGAGGCAGGTAGAGGTTGGTCTCATGACTAAGAACATGTAAGTGGATCTTATTTTGAATTTCATTTTGAAAAAAAGAACTAGAAAGCTTTCACAATATTGCATTGGACTCAAGGGGATTTGATTTACTTCCAGTACACCTCTACATAACGAATTGACTTATCTTCATAACGAAGTAACTTATCTACAAAACGAATTAACTTATGTACATAACGAATTAACGAATTGACTGCACTACATAACGAAATCACTTATATACATAACAAATTAACTTACCTACATAACAAATTGACTTATCTACATAACGAATTGACTTATCTTCATTACGAATTAACTTATCTACATAACGAATTAAAAAATAATATTAGCAGACAGCTATGGCTTTCCATTTTTACATGTGTGTACGATGTGACAAAACAATATACGTAGGAGAAACAGAAAGACCTTTGAAAGAACGCATTACAGAGCACCTCCCGGATAGGCCAAAGAGGGCATGAAGACGCTCTGCTAGCAAGGTCAACGGCTCCAAACAAAATTAATAGAAAAAAACTTATAAAATCATTCATTTTTCTTCAATCTTTTGTAACGGCGGCCATATTTGTTCACAAAACGGTTATCAGAATTATTGGACCATTGGTTTATTGGACCAATGGTTCATGAGAAGTTACGTTAAAGATTGTTTTGTCTTTCGTAAAAGCGGTCATACTTATTTAACGAGTCTGATGTATGTCAATTGGAGAAAAGATTATGTGACGATGCGTTTGGTGAAGTTCTAATGCAATCGGGCCATTGGCTGATGTGAAGTTGTTTACAGATGTTTCTATTTTTAGTAAAGCAGGCCATATTTGTTGACGGATCGAGACAATGTGTAAAACTCTGAGAAATGGTATTGAAACGATGCTTTTTGCGAAGTTACAAACAAAATAAATTCGGCCATTGGTTTACGGGAAGCCATTATTTTAACTTTAGTAACGGCAGCCATGTGTTGACGGCCGAGTGCAATTTGTATAATTCTGAGAAACGGTCATGAGACAGTGCTTTTATTGAAATTTCAAAACAACTGGACCATGAGAAGAAGACGTTTAACGATGTTTATTTTCAGTAGCGGTTGCCGTGTTTAGTGACCGATAAGTGCGATTTTACAAGTCTTAGAACGGGTTATAAGGCAATGGCTTTAGTAAAATTTCAAATCAATCATTGGTTTATAAGTAGATTTTTACAGATTTTTCTATTTTAGTAACGACGGCAAATATTATTTGTAAATGGATCTTAATGGATCGGGGATATTTGTAAAAGTTTGGGAAAAGGGTCATGAGCCGATGCTCCTGGTGAAGTACAAAACAATAAGGTCATTGTTTCGCGAGAAATCGTTTAACGATGTTTCTATTGTTAATTACGGTGGCCATATTTGTTGGAATGATTTTTCATAAATCAGAGAAAGGTTAACAAAGATTTTTATAAATCTGTAAAAGGTTCGCAAGACGATGCTTTTTGGGGAGGTTTTCTCAACGATTGGTTCATGATACGTTGTTTAAAGATGTTTCTATTTTAGTAACGGCGGTAATATTTGTTGATGGATATGGATGCTTATATAAATCTGAGAGAGGACCGTGCAAGGATGCTTGTTATGAATTTTCATCAACGTACTGCTAGCCATCCTATAAGCTTTGTTAGCCTCTGGCAAGTAGAGATTACAAGAGCGCAGCCTAACGAGGCATTATACGCCCGTGTCCTTATGATTGTTATGTTAGTTTAGGTTATACCTATTATGAAACATACCTATGGCTTATAACAAACATTCGTGTTGGGCTATTATGTTACAGCATTCCTATGTGTGAGGTAAATATGACCTTTGAACTTCTAACAAAAAATGCTTCATGGTGGGTGTAATGCTTTACAAGGGAATGGTCTTAAACTTTGACCTACTGACCCCAAATACAGTAGAGTTCTTCCGCTCACCGCTCAATGTTCAGGGTTGTAGGTGTTATGGCTTCGTTATCATCTTGAATGCCTATTTACATGTAAGGTAATGGTGACCTCGCCCTTGGACCTACTGACTCCACAAATTAGGGATCCTCATCTCAAATAGGGCAATGTACCTATAAAGCTTCATGAGTGTATGTATTATGGTTTCAGAGTTATTCCCTAGAATGTGCATTTTCATAAAAGATCACGGTGCCGTTGACCTTTGACCTACTGACCCCAAACAATAGGGTTCCTCCTCTCACAATGTGCCTATGAGTTCCATGACAGTAGGTTACGGTTATCGTGACCTTTATCTTTGACTTGCTGATCCCGAAATAAATAGGGATCTTTTTCAAACCTTAGGTAATCTACCTGCGATGTTCCATGAGTGTAGGTTTAAGATTTGAGTCATCTTCCTGTGTGTTTGTGTGTGTGTGTGTGGTTCGATCAGATATCTTAAAGAGATGGGCACAATAGAGTCTGGACTTTAAAAAAAATAAATTGAATTTTGAAAGTGACATAGCTATTTAATGTCTAAATATATGCCAAAACAAGAGTCAACATCAGCGGTTAATTCAACCTAAATTCGTGTGTTGGCTCTTTCTTATCCGACTTGTTTGACTTTGTGGTGTATGTGGTGCGTTTGTGATTGTAGTGTATCTGAAACGGGCTCCCTTGTCCCTCATATCATAAATGCTGGGGGTTTATGAGGTATATGCCTGTATCACGCTGTCTTGGAGATGATAAGCGTGTCCATTTGCGGCATATTGATACTTATGGGCATCGAACTGGGTGGGGTCTGTTCGGTTCTTAACGTGTGTTTAAGTTTTAATGTTGGGGCATTTTGTTGGGTAGAGTTGTGTGGTTGCTGTGAGTTGGTGGTTGCTATGCCTCGGACACTGCATATATTGTGGTTGATGGCTGGACTGAGGTAAGGCGGCAGCTCATTCACCACTTGTTCGCGTGAGATCCGAGGATCATTGCATGTCTAGGCTACCGCGGTGAGGAAAGGGTTAATTACGGTCGATAACGGTGGCCAGTCAAGACTGCCCCTGTGGCGTATCAGCTACATGTTGGTGAGATGAAAGGTACCGTAGGGAGGCGCTCCTTAGTCCTAAATGGGCATGTGCCGTATTTACTATTATCACATAACATGTGGTGTGATAGTGTAATAACACCATTCAATATTTTCGATATTCCACTAGTGCTATAACATAACGTTAATGAAGGTTTTCGACGTAATGTGATGTTATAAGTTATGTAATAAATAGTATCTAACATTTGTTCTAATTCATTATTGAATTTATTAAACTCATTAGCAAAAATGATATAATGCTCGGCACGAGCCTCGCATTATATGATTATAAACTCGTTTAATAAATTCAATAATGAATGAGTGCTCATGTAAGATCCTCTATTTATTGTTTTCGATTACCGTTTCTATTTGCACACATATGAATAACGTATTGCAAATGATCACATCCATTTTTAACGAGATTTTACTGACTTTTAATTGTTTGGTTTAATTATACGCGTTGGGTTCTCAAACTATTACTGATATGTTTTGCAGATTATGGCCTAAAAGTTGCTGGCCACTTTTTGATTTGAATTTACATCGTGTATCTACTGTAGAGTTGCGCTGGCGTTTTGTTACTTTTTTTCTTTTTTCTCTTCTTTTTTAAATTCGCTTTTATGATACCTCTGTTTACTCTTTAATATACCATATTTATACCACGTGTTTGAAGAAAAAAACAGGGTATATTAAAATCGCCTCCGTTCATCCGTCTGTCCGTCCGTCTGTCTGTCCGTTACCGCATCTCCTCCTAAACCGCTGAACGGAATTCAACCAAACTTATGAATGAACCACGGAGAACATGATTTGTCGTATTTAATGTCAATAATTGAACAATATTGATGACGACATGACGTAATAAATTTGAATAAGTCGTCAAATTTCTTATCGACATATTGAAATATAACTAGTCAAGACGACATACAGCAACTAAACTTATTTAATTGACGAAAATTTCGACTTCAGTCTTTCTGACATGTGAAGGTAAATCGTACTAAGTTGCATTCTTTCAAGTCGAAATGATTCAAGAAACACGCCGTAAGTCGAGAAAATTGGGTCGAGAAGACGCGAAAAAATGCATCAACCCGCCAATTTCGAAGTCTATAAAGAGGTAATTAACGCAACAACTGGTGACCCTTATACGTTTCAATAGTAATTAACGCAAATACTATGGAAACGTATAAGGGTCACCAGTTGTTGCGTTAATTACCTCCTTATAGACTTCGAAATTGGCGGGTTGTTGCATTGTTTCGCGTCTTCTCGGCCGCATTTTCTCGACTTACTGCGTGTTTCTTGAATCATTTCGACTTGAAAGAATGCGTCTTAGTACGATTTACCTTGACATGTCAGAAAGACTTAAGTCGACATTTTCGTCAATCAAATAAGTTTAGTTGTTGTATGGCGTCTTGACTAGTTATATTTCAATATGTCGATAAGAAATTTGACGACTTAATCAAATTTATTACGTCATGTCGTCATCAATATTATACACTTACTGACATTAAACACGACACATCGTGTTCTCCGTGGTTCATTCCTAAGTTTGGTTGAATTCCGTTTAGCGGTTTAGAAGGAGATGCGGTAACGGACAGACGGACGGACGGACAGAATGACAAACGGAGGCGATTTTAATATACCTTTTATTTCAAAAACGTGGGTATAAATATGGTATATTAAAGAGTAAACAGAGGTATCATAAAAACCAAATAAAAAAAGATAAATAAAGAAAAGAATGTGACAAAACGCCAGGGCAACTCTACAGTAGATATAAATAACACACGATGCAAATTCGAAATCAAAAAGTGGCCCGCAGCAGCAACTGCACCTTTTAGGCCATAATCTGCAAAAAAATATCAGTAATAGTTTGAGAACCTAACTCGTATAATTAAACCAAACAATTAAAAGCAAGTAAAATCTCGCTAAAAAGGGCTGTGACCATATCCAATACGTTATTCATATGTATACAAAAAGAAACGGTAATCTAAAACAATAATAGTAAATACGGCACATGCACATGCCCTTTCATCACCAACCTGTGGCTGATACGCCACAAGGGAAGTCATGACTGGCCACCATTATCGACCGTAATTAACATTTTCCTCACCGCGGTAGCCTAGACACCCAGTGATCCTCGGCGAACAAGTGGTGAATGAGCTGCCGCCTTACCTCAGTCCAGACATCAACCACAATATATGCAATGTCCGAGGCATAACAACCACCAACTCAGAGCAACCACACAACTCTAGCCAACAAAATACCCCAACATTAAAACATAAACTCACGTGTTGAACCGAACAGACCCCAGTTCGATGCCCATAAGTATCAATATGCTGCAAATGGATACGCTAATCACCCCCAAGATAGCGTGATACAGGCATATGCCAACATACTCACTTCTGTAGCAACAAAAGATGCAAGCACAACCATAGTTGGATTCACGGCACATCTACAAGCATGTGAAATTGTGAACAAGATGACCAAAATGGCACTGAATAGCTCACCTGATTATCTTCGCAAAGATAGAAACTGTTTAAACAAAGCTTATAATTCATAACAGAATGAGATCACGCAGTCGATGGTGCAATATCACACATTACTGCACCCGCGTTAAGGTGTATATGGTGGGGATCTCAATGGTGTACTATGTCAGAAGGGGTGGGGATGAACCCCGGGGCCAATGCTGGTGGGATGGTTGTATCCGTCTGTTCATGCCCAGTGAGTGTATATGAGAAGATGGTCAATTCAAAATTGCTCTGCGCAAAGTAAGAATTTTTAAAACGCGCGGCATTATCGGAATTCTCAAAATGCGCGGTTCAATTCCGGAATCGTCCGTGCGCACAGTAGGAATTAGCACACATTCAGGATATTTTGGTTCTAGTGGTTAAGGTTCCTCTAAACCCCCTAAATGAAAAAGAAAGTAAATTTAGATTTATATGTGATTTTGTTGGAGTTTGTGCATGTTTTTCATATCATTTTAAGCTTCTTCGAACCAAGATTTTGAAAATATTAATGATTTTGCACAATTTGTTTTTTTATTATTAATATTTTGTAAAAATGTAACCGTAATTTGGGCATCATACGACGGAATCTCAAGTTCTTTTTATTTAACGGCTTTGGACAAAATAATTATGAAGAAGTCAACTTCAATGTCTACCTCAGGCAGTGCCATTTCAATTTTGTCAAAATTCAATGTCACAATAACCATAATTTATAAAACTAAAACACCTATATTTTCAATATATTTACAATTTGGGCCTATTTTTATGACTATTTTTATATCTTCACGTGCATGCTTGCACGGGATATTATGGAGGTTTGACAGCTGGATATGGGTACGGTTTTATGAATGTTTCATGCTGATCGGGAAGCGATCGCATAAGCAACCAACTTAAGCTAGGTGAAACAATCATATAGCTACCTTGCTTTGTCAAATGCTGTATAGAAATCGTCCATATCCAGAAGAAAATTGCAATATTATCATATTTTTCGCGATTTCGGAAGTGCCAAATAACATACGAATAACATACACCGGAAATTATAACCGAAAAAGTAGGCCCCACGTTGCAGGTGCACGTCGTAAATGTGAAAATATTAAAGAATGTAGTAACTGTGTAATATTTATAGAAAATTAGGATGCGTATGATCTTAAATAAACACGGAAATAGAAAACTTTATTAAAATTGAGAAAAACTCCCCATCTTACTCGATGATTTGAGAAGACTATTTCTGGCGTAAGAATACAATTTCGTCAAAACAGAGTGAAGCCAGAAAACTTTTGTAAACAAACGTCGGCGAACCTATAAATAAAGCGACATCTCATGTCCGATCAAAGAACAGTATTGACGGTATGGTTAAATATAACAAGGATGATGTATTGCATATTCATCGTTTACTAGAAACTTCACTTAAACGCGTGTATTTGGTTAATATGCATGACCACTGTCTAGGGCAAAAAATGGCGACATGCAGTTCAACGCGAGGTCACTTTCGAGGTCAAAATACGTAATGTTATATTAGTTGGCATGGGATTTTCGGCTTGGCACAGCCTTCAGTATATCAAAACAGAATTATTTTCATTATGAATTTTCATTTATTTCTCATTTTGAAGGAACTTGAGATTCCGTCGTATGATGCCCAAATTAAGGTTACATTTTTACAAAATATTAATAAAAAAAAAAAATTGTGCAAAAACATTATTATTTTCAAAATCTTGGTTTGAAGACGCTTAAAATGATATGCAGAACATGCACAAACTCCAACAAAATCACATATAAAACTAAATTTACTTTCTTTTTCATTTAGGGGGTTTAGAGGAACCTTAATTGTAATACTGACGGCAAAGGCCTTCGTTAATAATGCTGGAAGAACTTGTGGCTCAAACATTTTGCTTGTATGTAAAATAAAAGCAATAACGTATGTTTAAATTGCAAGTATACGCATGATGCAACGTGTTTATCTCCTCATTGTCTATAAAATGTATATTAATATCCACTATTTATTAAGTGTCATATTCAAATGCCATTAATAGCAATACCATAAACTGGTAATTTATTCTCAAACGGTCTGTGTAAATTATTGATTTAGTACATTTGGCAGACGACAGATGTTCTGAATAATAAGACAATTTGACATTTAATATATGTGTATATCTTACATGTATCAGTATATTGCTTGAATAAATATGATTAAAACAGGCAAATGCAATTAGTAGTAGTTGTAGCTTTAACACCTGACGCATGCATTGAGTAATTGGCGTGTTTGTTATTTGACAGATGTTCAATATTTGAATGCATTTGTAGATGCCAGTATATACGAAGGTATATGGCAACAAACAAGGGTCCCATGTTTGTATAAAGAGATCATAGGAAATCTCTAAAATATATATGGAATGCCCAATTTGAGCCGTTATTAGAAATATTATTGTCTGTGCCGCGTTTTGTTTTTTATTTTTAGCCGGATTGCGTAGCAAATCCAGGCTTTTTTTGGCGATTTTCGTCTATCTTCTGTCCATCCGTTTGTCCGTCTACGCGTTTTGGCGTTTTGGTAAACGTTTTTGGTTAAAGGTTTTGTTTTCCTCATTTCTCGAAAACGAATTGCCGGAAAGCTTTTAAACAGTTAAAATGGTGAATTCGAAATCCGACGTTAGCACCACTGTGCAACACTTGTTTATATTTTCTTAGCCATAATGTATCTCCTTATTTCAGTAATATAAATCCGCGCTTTATTGTTGGAGGGCTTTAGCTTATTTTCTCAATAATTAAGTTCATGTTAATTATTTACCAAACCAAACTATGATTTTGTTTTATACATTTTATCTTTTATAAAATACGGATAAAACAATTAAGCATAAGTAAATAGAAATAAATAGGTTTCAAACACTATATTCCTTTTCAAATCCCAACACAAATTCGTATTTTGCGCAAAACATTCTCAAATTGCGCCGACACATGGTGTATGTTTTATATCGATTAACCCCTTGCGCAATTCCGGAATAGTCCTGCACAATTCCGGAATCGTCGGGCATTTTAAGAATTCTTACTTTGCGCAGATCAGTTCCGGAATCGTCCATATTCTCAAATTGCTTATAACATATATATGGTTATATGGTGGGGAGTTCAACGTTTTCCAAGTTAAGACCTTTGTGCTACATGTCCCTAGTGGGGACGAACCCTGGGCCGATACTGGTTGGATGGATGTATCCCTCTCTTTATGCTCAGTAAGTGTTCAGAGAAGAAAGTTAACTCTTTTAAGGTTCTTCCCTATACAAGTTTGTGTAAAACATGTGACCTCTGCGGTAGTGCCATATTTGACCCCATGGTCACGATTTGAACGAACTTGATATACTTATGGTACATGCACAATATTAGACCTATAGCTTTACCTCTTATACTACATGCAATATATGAGAGCTCTATACCTTGTGTCCTCAGAGGAGAAGATGTTTTCATTTTGAATCTATATAAGTCTATGTAAAACAAGTGATCGCTGGGGCGTGGTCAAATTTAACGTCAGGGTCGCCATTTAAAACTTGGTAGAGGGCTAATGGTAAATGCGTAATAGTAAACCTCTAGCTCATGTAGTTTCAGAGAAGAAGGTTTGTTTAAGATTTTCCTATACAACATTATGTAAAACTGTGACTCCTGGTCCGAATTGGACCCCAGGGTCATCATTTGAACAAACTTGGTAGTGAACCATAAGCTGATACTACAGGTTATATATGAAAGCTCTGTGCCTTGAGTTTTTAGAGAAGAACGTGTTTCAAGGTTTTCCCTATACCAACAATACATATGACCATGTATCAAAGACATAAAGTGAGACAATCACATAAAGTTAACTTAACCAAAGTTAAGTTACCTAACCAAGGTTAAGTTTGGGGAAATAATGCAAAATATGACCTTGACCTTGGTATTTTTTGTCGTTCAGTTATGTCCACCGATGCCAACAATACATATGACCAAGTATCAAACAAAGAAAATGAGGCAATCACATGTATATAGTTAACTGAGGTTAAGTTACCTAACCAAGGTGAAGATTGGGGAAAGTAATGCAAAATATGATCTTGACCTTGGTATTTTTTTGTCGTTCAGTGATGTCCACCAATGCCAACAATACATATGACAGTATCAAACAAAGAAATTAAAATATCAGAAAAAAAAGTTAACTGAGGTTAACTTACCTAACAAAACTGATGACGCAAAACATGACCTTGACCTTGGCATTTTTTGTCATTCAGCGATGTCCACCAATGCCAACAATACATATGACCAAGTATCAAAGACATAAAGTGAGGCAATCACATAAAGTTAACTGAGGTTAAGTTAACTAACCAAGGTTAAGTTACCTAACCAAAGTTAAGTTACCTAACCAAGGTTAAGTTTGGGGACAATAAGCAACATATGACCTTAACCTTGGTAATTTGTGTCGTTCAGTGATGTCCACCAATGCCAACAATACATATGACCAAGTATCAAATAAAGAAAATGAGGCAATCACATGTATACAATTAACTGAGGTTAAGTTACATAATCAAGGTTAAGTTACCTAACCAAGGCTAAGGTTTGGGAAAATAACGCAAAATATGACTAGACCTTGGTAATTTTGGCGTGATGATGTACCCAACAAAGCATTTGACAAAGTTTCATAAAAATCAAGTGACTGCTTTGTCTCGCTACCCACTATCGTGGGCGAGAGAAAAACGGTTATGGTCATTCAATTTATTACATCTTCCGTAAAAGAAAGATATATGTCGACGTGTACATGTCAACAACTACCTTTGTATATTGTCATGCCGTTTTAATCTATATCCATAAATCCTTTTGTTATTACACCTTAATTATCATTGACAAAGAATATTGTTTTCATTATCTAAACAAGAATATATACAGCGACCAAGTCGTTATCTTAAGATGTCTTAATACTATATATTACGTTAAAACGACATATATTATAGAATGATGACATAATCTGGGGTATATTAAAGCTTCCATAGATTATACTAAATTGTTTAAAATTAAATGCGAACTTTAAACTGTTTCACAGTACTGAGTGGTAATAGTTTATAATTAATCAATAAACACAGACCTAATAACTATTAATATATCTGTGATATAAAGCTAGAACCATTAAAAGAAATTCGGTAAACGTGTCCATTTTAAAATTATAGCCAGTATATATTACAACTGTATCTTTTCAAGTTTTTTAACAAACTGGGTCCCCCTAGTCGTCGAAAGCGCGTGCATCGCTGTTATATAAAAGACACCAGTGTAGACCAATGATTTATGTTTATATTACTGTTTAATCGTGTACATAGTCTATGTCCAATTTGTAGACACAAATATAGGGTCTACTCAAGCCACGCGCACTATCGATCAATGACACTTATCGCGATCTTTGAAGGTAGATACTTGCCTCAATTTCATATCTGTGCAAACAATTATGACGCAACACATTAAGCTTTTGGACGTGTCAAACTGGTATATCGCCAGGTTAGATGTTTATAGAATTATATTAAAGAAACACACGGAAATCTTGAAATATTTATCAAGCATTGAAATTAGCGTCTAAATTTATTTATCCAGTATAATTTTAACGCTGCTTGCATATACCAGGGCTTTATATGACGATTATTATTCCAGCATATACATGTAATTAAAATAATAAATATTATAGTTTTGAGTTTTCAT
Source organism: Cyrtodaria siliqua (assembly GCA_037043455.1). Classification (NCBI taxonomy): domain Eukaryota; kingdom Metazoa; phylum Mollusca; class Bivalvia; order Adapedonta; family Hiatellidae; genus Cyrtodaria; species Cyrtodaria siliqua. Next base: position 281,240 of record JAWPHD010001283.1, read on the forward strand.
ATTTTTTTTATCTTATCCTACCATACGTTAACATAATAATATTATTGGTACACTATTATCAACAGTTACTAATATGCTAAAACAATTTTCTTTATACTATTCGTATAATTAATATTAATGATTGAACAAATGAAAGTTATGTAGAAAAATTATCGTAACGCCGTGAGTTTTGTTTTAAATCAAGATAGCCGTGTGTCCCTTTAATATTTATCGCCTAGCCTATAATACATTATTTAAAGAGACACATGGACTCTTGAAATGGGATGAATCATCAAAAGAATCACGCCGTTTTGATTAACCCATTATCATTTTGACTTGAAATCTGCTTGCTTCTACATTCTCACATGTCAATACGCATGTTGCAGATACGTTGTATCCATTTGACAAATTAAACCAAATGTAATGGTGTGTTATTTAAGGATTATAGGCCCTCCACCACTTTACCAATTTAGAATGCGCTACGTCTAAACCACATGCTTTCATTTCAACGGATATATATATAAAGAGAGATAAGTGTTATATATATGTACATGCGTGTGCTATAACACTATCTCGTCTTGTCTCTTTCTGTTTTCTTATCCTTGTTATTGTAATGAAAGCGATCTTAGAATTCGATGACACGGGCCATATTCCAACGACCCGCTCCACCATAAGCATGAACAATTTAAGATAATGCAATTATTCCGGCTAATAATCTACTCTAATTTAGCACGTTAAACAGTGAACGTATAACTGAACTATGGCGCGGGTTTTGGGATGAACAAATTATGACGTCAAAAAGAAGGCGGGTCTTATGAACGGTCAGGAGCTGCGTTCGTACTAATGGATAGTTTTACGTCTTAAACACATATGTAAACCCTTCAAAAATATACAAACGATATATTATGCATTTCAAATCAAATATATTTCGATAGAATCATCAAAGGTTGGGGCCACTGAAGGAAGATTAAGAAGATTAAAATGAAGACCCCAAGGTACCCCGTTTCGCCATATAAGCCAAGATGCGACCTTGGGGTCTTAAAGATAAGCGGCGTCCACGTAATGCGAACGTCTGCCCTGGGGCCCGGGGTGGGTGGGGCGGGCGGGGTGATTTGGGGTAATATTTTTTCGATTTGTCGTGTTTAATGTCAATAAGTTTACAATATGGATGACCACATGAGTAATAAATTTGATTAAGTCGTCAAATTTCTTATCGACATATTGAAATATAACTAGTCAAGACGACATACAGTAACTAAACTTATTTAAATGACGAAAATGTCGACTTCAGTCTTTCTGACATGTGAAGGTAAATCGTACTAAGTTGTATTCTTTCAAGTCGATATGATTCAAGAAACACGCCGTAAGTCGAGAAAATGGGGTCGAGAAGACGCGAAACAATGCAACAACCCGACAATTTCGAAGTTTAAATAGAGATAATTAACGCAATAACTGGTGACCCTTAAATGTTTCCATAAAATACTGGTGACCCTTAAACGTTTCCATATAAAGTTGATTAAGTCGTCAAAGTTCTTATCGACATATTGAAATATAACTAGTCAAGACTACATACAGCAACTAAACTTATTTAATTGACGAAAATGTCGACCTCAGTCTTTTTGACATGTGAAGATAAATCGTACTTAGTTGCATTTTTCAAGTCGAAATGATTCAAGAAATACGCCGTAAGTCGAGAAAATGGGGTCAAGTAGACGCGAAACAATGCAACAACCCGCCAATTTCGAAGTCTATAAGGAGGTTATTGCGACAATACGACACAATGCGACATCGCGACATCGCGATACGACACGCGACATTGCGATACGACATCACGACATTACAATCGCGATGTCGCGTTGTAGGGAGTTGTATCTGGCCCCAACTGGAAACCGTACATATGAGATTAGCGTCTTAGGTTATATTTTGATATAGACATGAACATGTCTGTGTTTCTTCTTGTAACACTAATAGCTAAGCTTTCTCAAATGTAAGGGGCTAACTTGGCGGGGTTTATTTTTAGTTACACTGTCCTTTGTTTAGGGATGATGACAGGTCAAGAGTGTGGTTTGGTGCACCCTTGATCCGGTTTAAACTCCCTGTTTGCCACTGACCATTCCAAGGCGGTACCCCTGTTGTCAAGCCTTATATGTTTGTGATGTGCTTCTGAATAACCTTCGCGTTGTAATACTTGTGTGAGTGACTGTATTCTGTGAATGCGACTCTTCCTGTTGGACCAAAACCTTTTCTTTATGAGAATGTCATTTACTTTGTATATAAAATATAACGAAAACTTATTCGTGGTAATTTAATTCAACTCCGACTTTAGAGTTCATACTTCACACTTCACACTTCAAATTTCAGAATTCAGAGTTCAGAGTTCAGACTTGAGAGTTCAGATTTCAGAGTTCATATTTCAGAGTTCAGAGTTCAGACTTTAAACTTCACACTTCATACTTCAAAGTTCATACTTCAGTGTTCATATTTCAGACTTCACAGTTCAGACTTTAGAGTTCAAACTTCAGAGTTCAGAGTTCAGAGATCAGACTTCAGACTTCAGAGTTCAGACTTAAAAGTTCAGACTTCAGAGTTCACACTTCAGACTTCAGAGTTCAAACTTCAACATTTAAATAATTACCACACGAATAAGTTATAGTTGTCGTCAAGCTATAATAGTGTTATAATAAGTAGATTTATATTTTATCAATCTCCTTAACATCAAATCCTAATTACACTTTGATACTCTTGATACTCTTCGCTTATAGCGTAGAGTATCGTAGAGTAATAGAGGGTCTGATTTTAATGAGATTCATATACATGATACATGTTAATAGAAATAAAGACACTATTTATAATTTACTTCATTCAAAGCTTGTCACTATAAATACAAGTTAAACAAAGATATAATAGTGTAAACTATCAGGCCTGAAATTGGGTGCGCGTAATTTAGTCGAAGTGGGTGGGCGGGATGGGGTGGTGTGGTGTGGGTTGGGGGATAGCTTCCTCTGAGAAATCTTGAATAAAAACATATACCTATCTGATGCTCCCTCACACACTGTGTATGAGAGGTGGGTACGGCCCTACCACAAGAAAATTAAATATATACACATGTACTGAAAATGCTGTAATCTGACGAGTTTCTTTATATTTCTTGTACAATCTAAATAAAGTTTTATTTTTCAATTATTTTGTACTCACTTTACTATGGAGAGGGTAGGGTTGGTAGTGTGATAATAATGATTGAAAATGCTGCAATGACGCGTTTTCAGTGTATTATTTTTAACATTCGTTTTTCATTTCTTTCGTACCCGTATGTGGGCAGACAAAACACGCTTACAAAAGAAATTGCCATAAGAAACGCACCCCACGACCTTGGCTACGGAAATTACTTAATATTTCTATTCACCTAGATGCACACCTAAATTACATTTATTTTTACTGTTTTGGTATGATTTCGTGTTGTTTTAAAAATGTATATACATATAAAGGCAGAGGGCTTGATTTTTCATTATCTGAGAGGGGGCGGGGTAGGGGTGCAGAAATAGAATACAAGACAACTCTAAAGTATTCGCATCTACGATGTTTAACTTAAAATTTATTTGTGTGCGTACAACCTAAAATCATTACTACGCCATTGTCTATAATCTTCCCTTATCAATTGAAACAGGGGATATACTCGACCGAAAAAACCTGTCCCTGAACGAGTTTGTAAATATTGTAACATCAACAATCGAGGATGAAACTCATTTTTTGATTGACTGCGAGTTTTATTCAAATATTAGATATGAACTTTTTAATGCAGAATATCAAGCTGAAAACAGCTTTTTGTTGTTTTTATCAAATGAAAAATTAACATTCTTAATTGACTGTGATATGCTACAGCACACATTAGCAAACGCACTTTTAAAAATGTATAAACAATGCTCTTTAGCATTGTAAAAATGTATAACTGTGTTATAAAAGTAATTAAAATAAATGTTTGTTTTTTTAAAATAATGAGAGTTTGGAATTTAATTGTAGTTTTCATGTTAATTATGTGTAAACGAATACTGAATAATAGCTTCAATTATTGAATATATTTAATGCAATACATTTGTAACTTGTATTATGTTTTAACATGTACAATTGTGTACAAATGTTTATATATGTTTCATATGCCTATGATGGCAGGTTATTAAATAACAATGTGGTATACTATTTGTTATTGTAACTGTATTTAATATGTGACACTTTAATACAAAATTACTTACTTACTACTTACATTTATTTATTCATTTTATTTCCTCCATTACAGAGATTACATAATATAATATTATGACAACAATGCATATTAAAGTAGGTGATGTATGAAATATTTGAAGAAAAAAAAGTGAAAAACATAGAACATGAACAATATGTACATACATATATAAAAGATATCCAAAACATGTCTTATAAACATTCCTCTCTTGTTAGAACCTTTATTCACGAAACGAAATATAGAACGAAACGAAAGTAGACAAAGGTTCTGGAGGGGAATGTAATCATATATATTTAACTACAGTATCCTGGTCCATGAGAAGACTAATGTAATACGCAATTGACTATCTCTAAGAATTGACAATATTGCAGGTTTGTCTGCTAGTATGTTAATTTGCAACTTATACAAACACATACTGAGTTACATTTTTTATAAAGTGATATGACTGAATATACATTGTCGAGGAGGTGAGAAAAAGCAGGCACTTTTATTACCCCGATATCCGCTCTGGCGGTAATAAATGATCAATTAAAAGTAATAAAAGTGATGTTTAGCTAGGTTTATACAATGCATTTGGCCACTTACCATTTTTTTATTAGTTCAACTTTTAGATGTGTCTTGTAAGTGTTCATGAATACATTAGACTGTTTATAAGTACAGTAGTCTAATACGAAGAAACAAAAGGAAGTGTGTGTGATATTTAGGAATAGCTGGAAACTAGAATTTATGATCAATCGGTATGTACACTTTTAATAAAAAAACAAATAAAGAATTAAAAATCGTGCATATATATGTGTACTATGTGTAGATATTGTTTTCTATAATGCAGTAAGTGTTAAGACACTTACCTTATTCTCACACTAGTCAACACTACTCAAATAGGAAATTAAAATAAAGGCATACAAAAAAATCGTATTTCTACTTGAATAAATCTATACATTTGTTTGATTCAACAAAATGATATTCTTCCGGCAGAAAAAAAGTAATACACTGAATACTTTTGTTTTGTTTAAAACGAATGCTATAATGTACGAATCAGTGTACACAAACACACCAGTTTAAGCAAACAAAAACCAATATGAAGTCTTTACAAAATAGGTTATTTCCCATCTAATATAGTATTCATCAATGTACCATTGGATTATATGTCTTAAATATATGTCTTCCCTACCATGTGGATAATTTTCTGTAGAAAAAATACTATTTTTATGAATTATAGATAATATTTCAGCAGAACGTGTAAACAAATGCACGGCCCGTCGTAAAGAAAAATTCCATTGATAGTGAGTCGTTAAAATGCTTATTTCTCATTTATCATAGCATTTGTCGAAAAACAGTTTGCATATAATTGTACGTTATGTGCATTTTTTTTTCGATATGGAGTGAATTTCTTTAGCAGGAAAACGGTTTTCATAAGTTATAGATACTTTTTTCATTAAAACGTGTGATTACCACGCCAACGCCACATTAAATTCACACGCGTGGACTATCAGTAGGGCGTGTGTTACCACGGTGTTTCATCTCCGTTACGGTCCGTTTGGGTCCGTTAGGGTGAATCGTACCACCGGTTTAGTAGTATATTGTTTCGGTTATGGAAATTAAGTAATAATTACATTTTAAAAAGTAGTTTACATGTGCTTGATAAGATTATATAAAACAAGTTTAAAATAATTATTAAGGATTGTTATTTTGGAATTGTAGAATTGTATATTGTTGTGATAAAATATTGAAGAAGTTTTTTATTTAACCCTGTAACTACAATGTCTGAGTCTGTAACAAGGAATTTGATAGGACGAGACTTTTGACCCTGTTCATTAACAATGCAGGTGCACCCATATATTATGGGTGCACCTATAATTTTACAGGTGCACCCATAAAAAGTATAGGTGCACCTATACTTTTTATAGGTGCACCTACGCTTTTTTATAGGTGCACCTACATCTGTAGTTTTTGACCCCGATCGTACACCATACAACAGAGCGATAACCGCATTAGCCACTCCCAAATCGTGCAAATCATGTAAGATATGGACCGTAAAAATGAAACCACAAGTGTACACCCTGTACTGCAAAGCAAATATTTAATACCTATGCGTTGTATTGGTGTCTTTACATTATTAAATAGGGATTTTGTATCTTTAAGGACATTTACTACAGTTGTTTATGTGCATCCTTTTGACGCATACCTGTCTAGAGCGACTATGTACACAACATGGTTTTTTAAACTTTTTTATATATTCACATATTTCATTATTATGAGCCTAATTAACTGTTTAGATAATGAAGTTTTTTGTTGATACTCTAAACTCAAGTATAGTTTCAGTAACTTGATACAGACTACGGAGAGATTTATTGGTTTAGCCGCTATGGCTTTTTCATACTTAGCACATACATATTTGCATGAAAGGTAAGACTTTACTTAAAACATTAACTACTACTGACTTGATGACTGTGTACTATTTTTACACACGTTGAATCCATTTAAACAAAAAGGGCTATGCAGAACTTAAAATTCAAGGAAAAAGTCTGTGTTTTTTGGTCCAAAGACCAAAACCCATGCATTTTTAGAATTGGTATGGTTATAACTGCCACACATCCCTTAACAAACGCTAAATGTGAATGTCAGTACATACTGAAAAAAATGTCCTTTGGAAACCGTGACAACACACACAAGAGAAAGAAATTAACAGACTTGGTTTTCATGAAGCAACAAACACAAACCAGAGAGAAAAGTAGCAGTAGCGGTTTTATTTACTCTGTTCATGAGATGTAATATAAGATGCACACCCCTCACGGTCCCTAGCACCAGCTTACTCGGTATTCTACTATAACGACATAAAGATTGGAGTTGATGATACCCCCACTTCAGTCCACACTGCTCTGGCGGCTGTCAGGGCGGATGAACTATAATCCTAAGAATCACACACACACACACACACACACTTGATGATCCCAAAGGACCAGTAGGTAAAAACACTTCTTATTTGAAGTCGGGGTGTCTTTTTACAGCCGTTAGACAACACTAAACAAACGTCAATATATAGTAAAAAGGGGTCCGTTGTAGATTTTTTTTTTAAATTATGTCTAACGGGCCATCAAGGTTAGAACGCGCGAGTTGTACTTTTGGTAATTACAATTACGGGAGTGGGGAGTGGGGTGGGGGAGTGGGGCGGGGAGAGGGGTGGGGGGCTGGCGGAGAATCCGGTTCCACTAAGTATTTTCGGAGTTTTCAAGGGCAAGACGATCTATGTAACTTTAGTCTCGTCCATCGGATAGGAACGTAAACCGGGAGGTCCCGTGTATCGGAGTCTATCCTCCGAGCACGTTAAAGAACCATACAAATTCGAATCCAAGAGCAGAGCACGTTCCCGATGTATCCTTCCTCTTTCTCTGTGGCGGCTCTAAATAACCTTTAATGTGTTGAAGAGCCGTATAAAAACATTCAGTTCAATTCAATTGATAATAATGAACCGTGTGCATATTTAATCACTATGCATATATTAGGAAAAAATATATAAATCGCTATTTCTGGTTTACGCCAAATATTCCGGAATTCATTCAGTTAATAACATGTGAAAATGGAAAAACTATAAGAAATCTATCTACATATGTATATGAGGGGTTTAGACTAAGAAATTCTATAATCTATAATAATTGATCATATTATTACTAATCAATTAGTATAGCTCTTGCTAACCATTGTTTGCTACTAACACTTATAAGTATTAAAATCTGATGATATTTAAAAAATACATGTGCAATCAAACCTGTTTTAGCGGTCACGTAAAATGGATAGACACCTGTCTTAAGCAGACGTATAACTAATAGCTCTGTTATTATCTTAAATTTAATTTACGTTACATATATTATCATCTTAAATTTAATTGAAATTATATATATTTAGCGGCCACGGGCTTTTACCGGCCAATTTGAGCCTTCGCATGATAGACTATTTGAGACAGGTTTGAGTGTAGTAAAACAAATAAAATAGGTATGTATGTATGTATACCTTTCAAAAAGCACTGGATGTATATATATATATATATATAATAAAATAATGCATTACATGTGGAAATGTATATAAATATACACTCTTTTACTCTCCCAAGAGAACGAATCTTGAACTGAAATACTTCTTAGTAAGTGAGAAATGGAGAAAATGTATGACAAAAAAATTATATGAGACAAAATAGACTTTATATGTTGCCATTTATTGCCGTGTGTATATATATGTATTGTGTTGTACCTGTTTACTCATGGACCTCAAGGTCTTTTGTATTTTGAATAATATATAATAGATATATTAATGCACTGTTTGCCAATTCACCCATGAATAATAAATCCTACGCATGGAAATTTAAATCGTATACATTATTATAAATCGTTTAGGATAAATAACATGGACATTCATCTATGCAACAAAATCACTACCTGGTGCATACTATGAAATATTAGTTTGATGACATGGACACTCATCTATGCAACAAAAACACTACCAGGTAATACTATGAACTCACTTTGAGAAGGATGTAGCTGTGAAAGGCTGATATGCTTACCATTCCCGAGGCAGTTACTGATCATGATAACATCCTTGTCGTGACGATGAATTGAATTGAAACTTATTATTTGTAATGTGATTTGAATTACACACATTCGTTTACTCACCTGCTGAAGGGCATAGGTTGGACTTGCCTATGCTATCACATAGCTTAAGAATTGAGACAGGTCGTTATGCAAGGCATAGGATTGAAAGAAATGAAACAGTTTGTCAAATATGTAATTCAACTGAAATTGAAGAGTCACTTTGTTTTAATTTGTACAGCTTATAATTTTATATCAGAAAATATTACATACGAAGGCCAAATATGTTTAAATTTGTAACACTATTACAATCTTCAAAGAAGAAAGAACTTTTTAATCTAAATCAATACTTGTCAGAGGCGTTCACTGTCAGATTTTCTGCTCCAAATATTATTTCTTAAAACATATTCAAGTACATCCTGATATACATTGTTATTTTATATAATTCCTTTTGTTTTTTGATATCTTTGGATTATTGATTAAAATGTGTGATTGATATTGTGATTGTGTGTGATCTATGATTAATTAAGGAGTATATGTATTGAAAATTGAACTATAAGTGAGTGTGTAAAAATATGTGTAACCTGTCATGTGATTATTATTATGTATTGCAAATTATGTATGTAATGATGAGACACCGTAAAAGTTTAAATGACTAAATGGAAGCCCACTATTGAACTCTCAAGACAGGTGACCTATTATATATAAGTTCGTCCTTATTTAAACAACAATACAATTATGGACTGAAACGGTGATCTCTTAAATGGGGTGGGTCTTTTGAGAAGGTTTGGATGTACCTGACTTGTGCTATACAGAGCACATGCGTGTGTTTGTTTTACTAAACGTACACGGAGGGTCCACTCTGCTGGATCTATTCTCCGAGAGGAGAAACCCCGTAGAAATGTATTCAACATACAGAGTATGTCACGAACCTGGGTCACTCGTTTACAAGTCCACCGCTCTATCTAATGGGTCACTCCAGCAAAATCAATATATAATCACTTATCAAGAACAATAAATCATTTTCCCAGTAATCTCACTGGCCCATCCCCATATTTTACCTATGGAGGGGCTACTTTTGACGAAAGACTGTCCTGGAAAAATCGAGTAACGTACTCCGTTATATCCCACCCTGTCTGATGTAAGTAGTTTCCGTCCTTTCTTATCAACACCCCATCATTACCTGGATATCCCACCTAAACTAATGGAGATTACTTCTATCGAAGACCCCACTTCTCCAGACAAGTCCGGGTGGCTCTAAATAACTGTTTGTGTTGATCAGCAGTTAAAGATAGTTTTACTTGTGGTTTATACATACACAGGAAAAAATAAAACGGTTTGCGGAAATCCATGTACCCAAAAAGGAAGATTCGTGTGTTTTATTAAAGAATTAACACAGTGTTTAGGTTATTGCAGGAGAGAGAGGGAGGGAGAGAGAGAGAGAGGTTGGTGGGGTGGAAATATAAGAATCCGGAAACACTGCCTTACTCTTACATTCGAATAGATAAAAATGTTTTTTTGAGCACCGGCAGCAAACCACATCCTTGCTGTAAAACATTGACACAACTAGTATTTGTGGTCATAAAACGTCCACCGGGGATAGACTCCGATACACGGAGCCGCTCGGTTTACGTCCCCAAGGACACACTGAAGTAAACCAGTGGCGACAGCTCGAACTCGGATTCAAAGGTGGACGTGCTACCCACTAAGCCCACCGATAAATTGTTATTTAAATGTTAAATGATCGTTAAGTGGTTTGTTTGAGTATACAATTATTGAACGGGTACCACCTAACGCCTTATTTCTAAATATATTTCAAAATACGAGCTTTCTAGCTTTGCCTATGTTAAACGCTAGTATAACGTGTGAGGAGACCTAAACTATCTTACATATTAAACATGTGTTACCTGCAATTAAAGTTATCATGCAGTTGTTTTTTGGCACAATGTACAATACACTTTATGTTTAAAGTTCGAAATATTACCCTAATATGTCCAACTTTTCCATTCTTAACACATGACCACAGCGAGACGCAAACATTATGTTTTATGTATATATGTTTTGCATCGTTAAGTTTTAAAACTGCCTTCGAGTAACTTCGTCAAGTTGTACACGTCTGCGAAGATCGGCAAGAGCAACTATAACTATAATGAGTAACATGTTTTCTTATATGTCATTAGATACTCAATATGAAACGAAAGATCATTAGGTACATTGTCCAAATACACAATTATTATTTTCGCAGATACGGTTAACCTTGTTACAACTTGGATTAACAACTTAAACTTGCATATGTTGGGGGTATTTTGTCGTAGTCGTATTTGAGTGTTTTTTTTACAATTCCTTCGGTTTATCCAAAAAAGAACGCTGACTGTTGTAATTTCGTACGACATCAGTGATTTTGGAGGAGAAGCCTCGTAAGAATATATGGATAATAAACGAACATAAATAAGCGCACGTTATGAGTTTGTTAAATATACTTTGCTCAGTACTGGTTCTACCCAGGAAGCTATCGAGAGTGATTAATGTGAGAGTGACTAATGTAAGTTGAAAAAAAATATCGATGTAAAAGAAATAGGTTTAAATTAAATATATATGTTACATACCATGCAGTTCCTTATTTTGATCCAAATCCACGATTCACTGTTGTCGTTCCTTTTTAAAGACGGTCACTCTTCTAGCAACTTACAAGAGCAACGAGAATAACATTTGTAAAACCAGACCAAACTGCGTTTACTGGTTTGGCTTGCAGCGCTTGTGAATGGTACACGTTTTGTTTCATACAGTTTGTATAATGCATTTCATTGGACTATCTATAAAATGCGCAGGTCCTGGTTGACAAATGTATATACCTGGTCTAAAAAAGACACTGCTAGACATGCAAATGGGTATAAAGATACAATAGCAAGGTAAACTCCGATTAATGCATACTTCGTCTGCTCCATCGGAGTAAAACTGTCTGCTTGCGTGACACAGTGATATTGACTTTTTAATTCAGATACCACTATTGATTTGGAGCTATGGATTGGTTGAAAAAAATATAGGGTCTATTGGAGCATATAATCAGGTTTTAAGGTAGATACTGATTGGATGAAATTACCTAAAATGATAACAAATCCCCATAAAACTTCAACATATTATATTTCCATCATAAAACATGTTCATTTAGGATATTGTGATTGAAATGTGCATTTTTAATGATAAAATTGTTCTGAAGGCATATTTACAACGAGAAAAAAACAAACGCATTTTATTTTCTTGCCATTCTAGGGGTGCCCAGATTCAGACTGAAAGCATTACATTAGCCCCAATTTGCTAGTCATGTTTGAGTGTATCTAAGATATGACCATTAATGAAGTCTACTCCGGTAATTACGAACAGTAAAGTCAAAGGAAAACTATTTACAATAATAAAGATCAATGTAAGTGATATTATGTATTTGTTCAAGTCTATTCATGCTTATTTGGATTTTCATATCTAACTCAAAAGTCATATCCAGATGAAATATATTCTAGAGTATATATTATTATATATCATAAAACATAAGCGTTTTTCATTGACCTAGAAGCAGTCTCGTGAGAAAGTGTCGATACCTGCTGACTGTGGGAGGTATACAGTACTGTTCTACTCAGGACAAAGTGGGTGGTCTGACCCCATCACTAAAAATCAATCGTTATACATTGCCTAAAATGTGCTGAAAATGACGTGAAACACCATTCAACCAACCAACCAACTTGATAAAATATTGCCGTTAGTGACTTTGACATTGATGACCGATCCAATATGAACGTGTTTGAATACCTGGTTAACTGTTGTTTAAAATATATTTCGATAAACCGGACGGACATGTTTTTTTTTCTCTGAGAAATTGAATAGAAAACAACTTCTGGCATACAGTACTTATTAGTGTTAGATGGTTCTTCGTGATATATGTTAACGCGAAGGTTACAACTGAGGATATCGACTGGTTAAAATGTTCTTAGTTTTCAAAGACAGAAAATAAATGGAATCATTTACAATAATTGTTATACACATGTTTAAGAATAACCTATCCATTGTATTAACTTGGCTATATTATAATATGTATATAAAAATCGATCAGGAAAAGTAGCATTCAAGGACGACAGTCAACCACAAACACACGCAGAAACAAAGAACTACATTAAAGATGAACAAAATATCAAATTAGACATCACAAACACAAAAATGTTGACAATAGAGCTACCGCCTTGGAACGGTCAGTGACAAAAAAGGCCGCTGGGGGTTTAAACCAGGTTCTAGGGTGCACCAAACCTCACACTTACCCTACTGTCATCCCATTAAAACGGGACAGTGTAATTAAAGTAAAGACAAGACACGATTGTAGACAAACATCAAACGTCACCGTCCTTTTGGGCTTTAGGTAGACGTCATCATAGGGTCCACAGCCTGTACCGTCATCGCACAATTAAAGAGGAAAGCATAGTGGCGAACTGTAAATGGTTCCACCACCAAGCATGCAGTGCGTTATAATTCGTGTGCATTGTCAAAACGTAAGTATTGAATTACCAACATCACTGGCTGGGTCAAGTAATATGTTGTTAAAACTTCTGATCCGAAATAAAATCAGAAAAAGAAGTCCTATATTTGTCTTCTTAAAGTTGTAGTCTTATCTTCAGTTGTATATATTTGTTTGGCAATTACAATCAAAAATGTCAGTGATTTAGGGAGCAGTAAGAGTGATTGGTAAATAGTTTACTTGATCTCATGTTCCTGCCGGACGAAGTAATCTTAAAGCAGCTATCCCGCCAACAACAGCCACATTTTACAACATATGTGCACCATTTCTAAACCTAATGGCGATGAGTTATATATATATATTACATATTGTCAGAATCCAAAATCTAGACACATATGCAAATGGATTTAACCAGCCAGACCAAACCCCAAAACTGGAGCGTTGAATTAGTAGTTATCAACTCATAATTCATTTTACGCATATTCAATCATGGGTATTTTAAGAACCCGTAAATAAACTATACTTTTAATCGGCACATATACATTACATTATGAACTGAACACATGGATAGAGTTTTGATAAATGCTTTTGTAGTGTAGTTTTGTCGTTATTATTCTTTAAGTCGTATGCCCGAGAGGGAAACCTTCTATATGTTTTGTGTTTATCATCGCGTTTAGCAATCTTTCAGTCCCATCACGACGGTCTCTACTTGTAGTAGTCAGCTTTTTGCTCAACTTTATAGTGCTGATATACTGGAATAATACCACGTCGTAGACATATGATACGATACCTTCACGCAGTCCCATTATGTGGATACCGGGCCGACCAGTCCTAGAAGTACCATTTATAGCTAAACTTCAAGCAAGGGAGGTACTAGTAATATTTTTTGTAAGTCTTTGGTATGACGCGGCCGGGGATTGAACTCATGACCACCCGCATGCGAGGCGGAGTCTCTGGTACTTAGCCATGCACGGAAACCAGTTTGAAATGGACAACCACTACTGGGTCAACACTACTGGGTCAACATAGTTTTCAGGCTGGTCAAGGTTCTCATGGTGTACTCGGAGTATTGTATGCAAATCTGTAATCACTATAGACTGCATATCTGGTGCCACTAGTGTGACAAGATTCTCCGCATTCCTTCTTTAAACACTTAATAATATTACTTTCTGAGTAGAACAATCAAACATTGCTTACACCCAGTGTTTTCTTTTGGGCACAGTCGAGTTGTATTTTCGTTTCAGAAAATACTTGGATACGTCAATTTGCACTTTAGCCAACAGGCCTCCAAACATGATTCGGTGTGTCAAGGAAATAGTTACCAATCACAGACATGAGGAAAAACACTGGTCAATAAATCAATGTCATTTTACTTACAATTGTCTTGTAAAAATACAGATATTACCTTATAAAGATAAATAAAAGTGTTCTTATCCTAACTTTGGTCGGACTTCAACATAAATGTGTGCCTATCAGTCCTTCTTTGTCATATTCTAGTACGTGATTACATCATATGTTGTATTGCCTAGTTTGTAAGAGTGCGTAGTCTAGGGAGGATTTATAAGGCATTATATTACTCAGCTCCCATAGTTTCAGAGAAGTATACTTTTCAATAATTTTCTAATACAACTCTAGGTAACACTGTGACCCTGAGGGAGGGGGTGGGGTGGCTGGAATTGACCTCAGGTTCATCATTTGAACAATTTGATAGATAACCATAAGCTAATGCTTCATGTTAAGTATTATAACTCTATGCCTTGTGGTTTCACAGTAGATTCTCAAGTGTTCCCGATACAAGTCTAGGGAAAACATTTGAACTCTCATTATACAAACCCTGGAGCATCCCTCCCCCACTCCCCCATCCCTGCCCCAATTGGTGCAGCCAGTTTTGCCAACTTCATGTGAACAAGCTTGATCGTTTATTACCTAGCTATCACTTCTAAGCAAAATCTGCCGAAACAGTGTTGGAGTTTTTGAGAAGATTTTATTTTATTGTTATCCACTATCTTTAGTATCATCTTGGAACTCATGTTGATCAAATTTTAACAAATTTGAATAACACTAATATAAGGATTGTTTATGATCAAAATTAGGCGAGCCGTTGGTGGGAAGTAATTTAAAGCAAATGTTAAAGAAGGAAGGTTGTCGAATGGTAACCCCAATAGCTCACATTTGAGCAATGCTTAATTAAAAAGTAATGCCCCTTTTGTGGGCCCTCATGATTATTATGCTTAACAATGAAAGTAGAAAAGTAAAAATACTTTTATTACTATCTTTATACTGCTTTTATTTATTTTTACACATATTTCGAAACACTTTTTCCGACACAATAAACATAGTATTAAGATTAATAACAGTTCTTCATTAAAAATGTGGGTACCCCTTTTAGGGCCACATTTTCCCCAGGAGACATTGATCCCCAGGCGTGTCTGCTGTTTTTTATTTAAAGATCATACCCTAAGGTTCAAACATGAACAGTTTCATGCTTTCTTCCGAAAGTCCACAATTTGTTCTACCAATAGCTCACATTTGATCGCTGCTTAATTAAAAAGTAATGCCCCTTTTGTTGGCCTCATAATTATTATGCTTAACAAGGAAAGTAGATAAGTAAAAATATTTTCAATGTTATCTTGTTACTGCTTTTATTTATTTTTACTAAATTTCGAAACTTTTTTCCGACACAATAAACATAGTATTAAGGACACATGGGTCCCCTGGCGTGTCTCCTGCTTTTTATTTAAAGGTCATACATGCAAAGTTTCATGCTTTCTTCCGGAAGTCCATAATTATTTCTATACATACTACTCTAACAAGCTTGGTGAGTTTGAAAATAAACCATATCTGATTTACACGCCATGACACACCATATGCCACCACTCTCATCCCCTAAATTGCCTTTTTTAAATATTTTATTTTATGAAGTTACTTTTGTCATAAAGGAAAACATGGAACTTTCAAAAACTTGCCATGTCAGATTAGAAACAGCAGAGTTATAGCCCTTGAATTATTTAAGATATTATTTGTTCATCTGATATATTTACCTTACATGTTCATAGTGTTAATTCTAATAACAGCGTGTAAAGGTTTGTAAAATAGCCATATCTGACACCCCATCTCCCCAACCCCATCCCACCAACACACGCACACGTAGGATGCTCAAAGAGGACCTATCATTTAAATGATATCTTAAAAAGTCTCGAAAATTAAAGGAAAGTATTAATGGATCCCTTTCTAGTTAAATTGGTAATTTCATGGACTTAAGTACAATGGATGATCCATTGAGGGGAGTTTAAACATATGTTTGCCGGATTTTAGGTGGGAGCGTGACGGGTACACAGCTGTTCATAATTGGATTTAACAGCTAACATTTTCTGAAAATGCACCATAATTCACCAAATCTAAACCGCCGATCAAGATTTCACGCCCCTCCTCGCACCCTTCCCCATCCCCGCCTCCCTCTAAACTCAAATTCTTGATCCACATCTGATTTATCCTACTGGCATATTTCTTTGGGTATATTGTGTACTGTTGTAGTTGTATCATGTTATGCGTTCGACCGCTTAGAAATTCGTAATCAAATTTTAAGAGCATCTTTAAAAAAAGCGAAATGAAGAAAAAAAGATCTCCTGTTGGAAGTAAAAGTGTAAATGGAAATATCCTTGATTCACCTTATCTATCTTCTATAAGATTAAAATCGGAATACTCTGCATTAGGTTAAATGACAAAATCAGAAAAAAAGTCGAGGAGAACTGCTGTCCGTAGCTGAATAAGACGACTTGATATCAAGATGTTATGGTGCATTTAATGTTCACACATATCGTTTATGGTATAGTTTGAGCAACATTAGGACATAAATTTAAATTTTATGAAAGTCACGCCCCCACACCACCACAAATACACATGAGGCAAAAATATATACCACTCGTCGTAGGATTTATTTATATCGAGTAACTCTTAAATGCATTCGTTTAAAGGACATTCACATTAACTTTATTTTAAATAGGTCTATAGCAAAATATAGTAATCATATGTAATCATATGATATATTTATGATTATCCATAAGATATCTATCCATTACATTTCTCATTATATGTTGACGTAACCTTTGGTGTTGTTTTCAGAAATAGATTCGACCTTGTCAGAACAAAAATGTGTGAATTTATGATAGAAGGATGACAGCAGATGCCAGCAGTAACCTTATACATTCAGATACTATTTGGAGATTATAGCTGCATTTAATGCATCTCTAGGATTGTAAGATATTATAGAGCTGCGTGAAATATATCATTTAAAATCTCTTCGGCTATATTGTATTTCATTGCACTCAACCAAACATAACAAAAACACGGTACCTGATGTAACAGATACGTTATTAATACTGTTATATTGACTGATGTTAAAGCTAAAGATACAATTAAAAGCGTACTCTGCTTTAGATATGGGATCCTTATGAAACGTTAAACCTCTAAAATATTTCAGAATCTCCCTTACAACATCATTTCACCTACATGTTATTATCTTACACTATATTTTCATAAAAGTAGACAACATAAACACATTTGTTATATATACATTACTTTCCAGTCGCTTTAGCACCAACAATAACATGCCTTGTGAGATGGTATATTGATAAAAATGTGCAAGGGAGACAACTACCAACAGTGTATTTTCATACAGTGGAATATTCATTTTCTATTGAGAAACATTGGATCAGCTTCACCTCCTTGAAAAAGGAAGTTTATTTGAAATTATACGTTTTTCTTTTAGCAGAAAACATCAAGTGTACGTAAAAAATAACCAATAAAAACAACTATAAAGAATGTATGTTGCGACTTATTCTTCTCGGAAAAATATATGGTTGAATGTTCTTGTCTGAATACAAGTACAATATAAGTATTGTATTAGAATGTGATGTTACCTTTATGTCATAAATGTGTTACCTTTAGTGCAGGTCAAATATCGTGTTACATTTAGTGCAGCCGCTGTTACCTTTAGTGCAGACTTTTTGTTGCCTTTGGTGTAGGTTGTTACCTTTAATCCCAAACGTGTTAACTTTAATGCAGTTTGTTACCTTCAGTGCAGTTGTTACCTTTAGGGTTGCAACATTGGTGACTGTGTTTTGTGAATGCTACATTTCATGTTCGACACAACATGTATATATTGGTACATTCAGAACATATCCTCACATGATGTATTGATCTCATTAAAATGCTCAATTTCGGTATTCCCGTCAGAACCTGGTTTAAACCCCTAGCAGCCATTTTACCACAGACCGTTCTAATTCGGTATTGTTAACCGCTTTATGCTTGTGGTGTCGCATACCCTGCATCTATTGATCATTGCATTTGTTGTTTTAAATACGTTTTTTTTTTGTGACTGTGTTGTGTGAATGCTTCATTTCCTTTTCGACAATATCATGCATATATGAGTATGTCAAAAACACACACATAGAAAGCCACAAAGTATGTATTCAATGACTTGTCAGAAGCCAGAGCAACTAAAGAATAAACCATTAAGGGCGAGACAATATTTAAGAGGAAACTTGAAAGATTGCATCCCTTTACAGAATTTCGTTTACAATGTTTACAGGACAAATGTAAACGTTATTATATATGATCCACAATCTTTCGGGTCATCCCACAACCAAGTCTTAGCATAGTTACAAAAAAAACAAACAACACTTTTCTGCATCTTTAAATTCATCAGCAGATACTTTTCATATCGGTCGTGCCAAATTAAAGACTTCAGACTTCGAAATAAAATAATACATTTACATACATCCCATCGAAAAAACAAACATCTGTTAGCATACGTTCCATTTACGTTATTTTCATACTTTGTATCTACACTACGGAAACGGCTAAAAGGCCATTGCAAAAAATAAAAATGTTAATGTGTTAACGTCTACAGAGTTCATAATTTCCAACAAGGTAAACAAACATCAACTGTTTCAGGAGTGATCAACCCACGACAGTATAAAGTCTTCTAAAATATTACACACTAATTGCTGTATTTGGTATGTTTAACGCTCCGCTGCTATAAAAGTCGACATAAACATCAAACAGGAAATGTAGCATTCACAGGACACCGTCAACCAAAACACGCACAGAAACAAACAACAATTACCACGATGAAAACAAGCAAAGTTTACAACACCACAAACATAAACATGTGTATAATAGGGGCACCGTACCGCATAGGATCGGTCAGTGTTGAACACGCCGCTGGGGATATAAATCGGGCGACAGAGTGCAATAAACCTCAGTCTTTCATATTGTCATCCCAATTAAACGGAACAGTGTAATTATAGAAAGAAATCTCCGCCAGGCTATATCCTCTAATAAACAGTAAAGCATTAATAGGAAACACACGTGCTCATGTATATATGTATATATAAAAAGCCTAAAAAGCCACAAAGCAAGTACTCATTTACCTGGCAGACGACCAACAATCACCGTTACAACTCCTTTCAGGATGTATGTAGACGTCGTCATGGGGTCCAAAATCTGTCCAGTCAGCGCAGTCAGAGCATAATGGCGAACTGTAAATGGGTCAAGCACTAAATGTGCAGTGCGTAGTAAATTGATAGGATCATTACCTCTTTTGATAAATGTTCTAAAATGATCATGACCAAGGATCTTACGGAGTTCGTAAATCACGTCATCATAGAAGTCAGTCAGTTCTCTTGTCATAAAGTTTGCAAATTGTATCTCCATATTTTCAGTCGAAAGATGTACATCGAGGAAAAAAGCGACATTATCAGATATATAGGTTCGGTGAGTTGAAAGACACAGTTAATATATATCTACCCCATACTATTCACATGTTTACGAAATACTGTACCATTGTTTACCCAATATAGTACAATTGTTTACCCACTATGGTACAATTGTTTAGACAATATGGTACGACTGTTTACCCAATATGGTACACTTGTTTACCCAATATGGTACGACTGTTTAGCCAATACGGTACGACTGTTTACCCAATATGGTACACTTGTTTATCCAATACGGTACGATTGTTTAGCCCCCATATAAAATTTCTTCTATGCGTTACCAGGTAAAGTTATGATCTTACTGTTACAGATCATGGACAGCTAAGCAGGGAAAGTTCCCCCTCCCCCATCCCACCCCTTTAAGTTAATCTATGTTTTTAACCATAAAGATCAGAGGTGTACATGTTTCAAACAGTGGCACCGAAAGAGATAAAAACAAATGTGTGGTAAAAAGTTAACTTTGTTTGGACATATACAATAGTTTAAGCTCATAAACAAGTATGAAAGGAGAAATTTGGAAATCGTCGAACATGATAAATACAAAAATAATATTGCAGTCTCGGTTTGATTGAGACTGTTCATGAACGGTAGTGAAAGGTGCTTGCTACCGTTCACGCCCTGTAGCCCCGGGTTGAGCAGAACTCAATATTTAAAATGACCATAGTACACAAATTTCAGCCATCCCGAAGATGGTATGCATATGCCGGCGAACTGCGGTATTTTCACAGCATTCCATGGCCAGCAGCGTATGGTCCCAGTTCTAACAAAACGCGTTGCCCTAAACGAGAAAATAATAGGCGAAATAAACAAAATGGAATTTAGCTGTGAACCGAGGTTATGAAGCCTGCGTATCACAAGTAACAGTCAAAAAGACTAAATTAAAAAACATATTCTAAGGGTGATTAAACAACACTCAAAACCTTTAAAGGTTGAAGTAGTGGAACCACCTATTGAAATTCAAGTAAGGAACTAAAAGTATTTGAGAGTGTACTACCCATAATGCCCATATATTTGAATGTAAATGTAAGCATTTGTGATGCAGTGTACCATAGCTAATTAATTGATAATTATGTGCTTTTGTCTACATTGATACTGCAGTAATAATATGGACGCTACTTTAATTATAAATGGTACTAAATGGATCGTTAAACAAGAATACACATTCTAAAAACATCTAGAAAGTCGGTATAAAAGTAGAACAGTAAATATAGCATTCAAAAACCACAAACGCGCATACAAAACAAACGACAGTTACAAGAAAAAAGCAAAGTAGGCCACACCACATACATAAACTGGTAGACAATATGTGAACCGCCTTGCAACGGTCAGTGGCAAAAAAAGACCGCCTGGGGTTTAAACCAGATTCTAGGGTGCACACAACCTCACTTTAGAAGTTATCTAAAACAACAGCAATGACAATGAAACTTGTATTGATTCTGTATCTAATTTGTATTTCTTTTTTTGTCTTCTCCCCGTCTGGTTACCGGGGTAGAATATAACCACAACAATCTCACAAACACACGGTCACATGCAGATGGGTATGACCTCTCCCCCCCCCGCCCCCCCCCCCCCACACACACACCCATACTCATGCATATTCATTTTTAGTTTTTTTTCCAGTGTCTACTATAGAATGTGCAGAAACTCTGCAGTTCTGCAAGTAATAAGGTTCTAGGCCCATTCTTCATATTTTATCTGTAACTGGAGGATGAGCTTGGCATGTTCATTCCTGTTAGGCGCCATATAACCCTGCATGTGTTGGTGTGCCTTAAAACCCAAAATTCAATTGTCTTCTCTTACAATTCAAAGTACATGTTACAGATTGACGTTTTTCTACGTCATCGGGACAGCGTTCTATATTCCAAATGAGCACACGCGTCAATATATAATAAGTTCACATACTTAACGGAATTTGTTTCTCCGAATTAAGTAACCTGGTACATATTTTAAAGTGCCTCTGTAGTGCGGTGTGGCCTGAGAATAAAGATGAGTTCTGTATATAGATGATCTTACATGAGTACTCATTCATTATTGAATTTATTAAACCAGTTGGCAAAATGATATAATGCGAGGCTCTTGCCGAGTATTATATCATTTTTGCAACGAGTTTAAAAAATTCAATAATGAATGAGAACAACCAGTTGGTAAAATGATATAATGCTCGGCAAGAGCCTCGCATTGCGATTTTAATAAATTCAATAAAAAAAATTTCCGCTCGCTTCGCTCGCTCGGCGCATAATGGCTAATGAGTAGTTTAATTAACACATTGTTAAATCATTTTTGTGTTATACAATTTCGATGCACGCCTCAGTATAAAAGATGTTCTCGCTCGCTTCGTTCGCTCGACGCATAATGGTTAATGAGTGGTTTAATTAACACATTGTTAAATCATTTTTGTGTTAAACAATTTCGATGCACACCTTAGTATAAAAAAAATGATCGCTCGCTCGACGCATAATGGCTAATGAGTCGTTTACTTAACACATTGTAAAATTATTTTTGTGTTAAACAATTTCGATGCACGTCCTCAGTATAAAAAATATTCTCGCTCGCTCGACGCAAACTGGCTAATGAGTAGTTTAATTAACACATTGTTAAATCATTTTATTTGAAAACGGACTTTTTTTACCCTATCAATGCACTACCGCAACCGTTTTATGAGGCTAGAAACGGACCCGAAAATTGACCAAAATCTTACCCCCCCCCCTAAGCTGAAATCCTGGATCCGCCCCTGACTTTAACATACGAAACCGACATAAATCGTGGGAATTGGATAATAGTCATTATCGATTTTTTTTGACAGCGCATACTAGGATCATTTGCATAATTATATGACTAGTGGTATATCGAAAATATTGAATGGTTTTGAATGCACTCCCACACCGTAAGTTTTGTGATAAAAACAAATACTCCAGGTTATTTCCAATAACTTTATTAAAGGGGTTGATGTACTATTTTCAAACAATGTTTATTTCAAAGGGCTATGAAAAACTTGAAAAAAGCTGAAAGAATAATCAAAATGCCAAGAAAAATAAATGAGTTATGACCTATTAAAAATTTGCAAAGAAACACAAATGGAGGCGGTCATCTTTGAATGATGACGACTTCGCGCCTTTTTACCATATATGGCATACTCATTAAATGTCTTTTAAAGCAAAGAAAATCACTGGAAATGAACAATAATCATACAATTTGTACATTTCACATCTGTATATCTATTTTTAATCAATGTGCAGTGATTTTCTTTGCTTTATAATATAGTTTGCCAATTTGTCATATAAAGTAAAAAGGCGCGATCCAAGATGCCGCCTCCATTTATGTTCTTTGCAAATATTTAATAATTCATATCTCATTTATTTTTCATGGCATTTTGATAATTCTTTCAGCTATATTTAAGGTTGTCAGCGCCATTTTAACTAAATTTTGTTTGAAAATAGTGCATTAACACCTTTAATATATATACTTGCGGTATGGCAGAATATGAGATACAGACTGATTACAATGATTATATAATAACATTACAATATATGCAAACTATCATAACATAATATATATGTATTATAGGCGTTCTGTTGTAATTTTCGTCTCAGTCTGTTTCGCCTCAAATTACAACAGAAACGCCTAAAATACATATATAAGTAAATCACCATGAAATGGTGATTTACTTGATTTATTAAAACTTTTTTAAAATAGGGGTAGTGAAGAACACAAGTTTAATTTTTTTTATAGTTATCAAAATTACAACATATTTTTTTATATGATTAAACATCAATACGTCTAAATTTTAAGCACTCAGCATTATAATCTTTAAATTTCCAATAACGTGTCATTATTCTGACTGAAACTCCACCACAATCAGCACAAATTTTATTTTTTGCTCTTGTGCCTTTTTTACATATTGAGCACGGCAATACATGACTTGTTTTTAATCTATACTTATGCAAACTGCAATAATTAGAATCTTTTGTAGTCTTATTTTTACACGGATCGTGTAATCCAATTTTAAGAAATTTGCAAACATTAATTTCCATTGTTTCTTTTTGATATATTTTTTTATATTAAATAAAAAAAAATATATATATCAAAAAGAAATAATGAAGACTGAAGAGATTATAGAAAATGTAATACGCCTGTTTGATACAGGTGTAATAGATAAGCAAACACTATCTAACGGTATAAATGCATTAAAACCTCTTAAAGAAGTTCCAAAGGAAACTTCAAAAGAGGTTAAATCTCAAACATTAGAAAATTTACTCAAGAGACGACGTGCTAAGAAACAACGTAAACGAGAAAAGCAGAAATATGATAAATTACAAGATGAGCAAAATCTGAAATATGCTAAATCACGAGACAATGTTATAAATGAATTGAAAGAGCTTAATGATAGAAAATCTAAAGAAGAATTAAAACTGGTTGACAAACCAATGTGTGGCTATTTCAAAGCATACGAGATATCTGCCGAGAAATACAAAGACCCTCAAAAACTATTGCGTGATAAAAAATCCCTTATTACAAAACAAATAAGCAAAGAGCTGACAAAGATGAATGGATTAAAGTTTCAATTAGGTCTCACTATAAATTTATTCAAAGATGATGGTGATACCAAAAAATACACCACAGCAGTATTACACAGTGAAAAAAATGCAATTTTAACCTCTGAACAAATAAATCAGTTTTACGATAAATCATCTGCAAATATACAAGAGAGTCTTGAAAGATTTACAAACACAGCATCTGGATTGGAGATTGATCACTGTGTTACGTTTTACTTAAATTTTGCAAAGTATGAACCATTAAAATGTTCTTCATATATTCCTTTGTCTAAAGCAGTATCTGATAAAAAAGCAATACTTAATGTCAATAATGAAGATAATAAGTGCTTGGAAGTGGCATTGGTTTCTGCTTTGTGGTCTAATAAAAATAATCCAACTAGGATATCTAGTTATAACAAACACATGGGTAAGTTGAATATGGATGGTATTGACTTTCCCACTCCAATTTCACAAATTTCCAAAGTAGAAAAACAAAACAACCTTGATATTAATGTTTACGGATGCACAGGAAAAAGGGTATCTGTATTTCCATATAGAATATCAGAGCAACCGCAAGAAATAAAAAGAATTAACTTGCTTTTAATTTCTGAAGACGTTGAGGTTGATTTAGAAAATGAAGATGAAGATGATCCAAATAATGAAAAAGGAATTATAGATGACAATTATAACCCTGATGATTATCCCAACGAACCAAAAACAATAACAACAAAATATCACTATTGCTGGATTAAAAATCTAAATAGATTACTTTATGATCGAAACAAATATCACGGTCAAACTTATTTCTGCGATCGTTGTCTTTACGGCTTTTCAAGAGAAGATCTACTTACCAAACACAGAGAAAACTGTGAGGGTATCAATAAAAAAATTCTTGCAGAATAGAAATGCCAAAAAAAGGTAAAAATCATACACAATTTAAAAATCATCAAAATCAGATGCCTGTGCCTTATGCAATATATGCTGATTTTGAGAGTATAATCAAACCGCAATCAATCAAATTTGGAAAGAAATCTGAAATTACAAATGTACACGAAGCTTGTGGTTTTGGATACCAGGTTGTCAAATATGATGGCAAAGCTGAAGAACCTGTTATTTACAGAGGTGAAGATGCTGTTGAAAAGTTTTTAAATCACTTAGAATGTGAGAAGAGCAACATTAATAAAATATTTGCTCACCCAAAACCATTAATCATGACGCAGCAAAATGAGGAAGATCATGAAAAAGCAACACATTGCTGGATATGTGAGGATGAAATAAAAAATGATAAAAACGGTAAAGTAAGAGACCACTGTCATTTTACAGGAGAATATAGAGGTGCAGCACATAAAAACTGCAACCAAAAACTAAAAATAAAACCAAATAAAACAATCATCCCTGTTATATTTCACAACCTCAAAGGATATGATAGTCATCTCATCATGCAAAAAATACATAAAATGACAGGTAATATTACATGCATTCCAAACAACGCTGAAAAGTATATTTCATTTAGTGCCGGACAACTTAGATTCTTGGATAGTTTTCAGTTTATGGCTTCGTCTTTGGAAAAATTGGTTAAAGCAACAGACAAATCTGATTTTAAAATTACCAAAAATCCGTTTGGGGAACAAACAGATTTACTTTTACGAAAAGGTGTTTATCCATACGAATATATGGACAGTATGGAAAGATTTAAGGAAACGCAATTACCGCCTATAGAAAAGTTTTACAGTAGTCTCTCAGATGAAAGTATAAGTCCCGAAATTACGAATACGTCAAAAAATATGGAAAGAGTTTAACTGTAAAACTCTTGGAGACTATCATGATTTATATCTAAAAACTGATGTAACTCTGTTAGCAGATGTGTTTCAAACTTTTAGAAAAACATGTATGAGTGCATACAAACTTGATGCTTTACATTACTACACAGCACCTGGATTATCTTGGGATGCTTTACTCAAACATTCAAAAATAGAATTAGAACTTTTGACAGACATTGACAAGCACTTATTTATAGAAAAAGGAATGCGAGGTGGCATAAGTATGGTATCAAAACGATATGCCAAAGCAAACAATCCACATGTAGTTGATTATAACCCTAACGAGGAAAACAACTTTTTAATGTATTTTGATGCAAATAATCTTTATGGATGGGCAATGAGTCAGCCACTTCCATGTTCTGGCTTTGTTTGGAAAACCAAAAACAAGAGTGGAACATTTTCTAAACCAAAACCTGGCAAAGGACAAATGCTTGAAGTTGATTTGGAATATCCTAAAGAACACAGAGTTGTTCATAAGTTTGTAAAAATCTTTTTCAAATTGTGATTTAGCTTTTTTCCTAAGTTCTGTGTTTAGATTTATGTATGGCATCATACATAAATCTAAACACAGAACTTAGGAAAAAAGCTAAATCACAATTTGAAAAAGATTTTTACAAACTTATGAACAACTCTGTGTTTGGCAAAACAATGGAAAATCTACGCAAGCGGACAGATATAAAACTAGTCAAAACTGACGGCTCTGAAAATGAAAAGATAAGAAAAATAATAGCCAAACCCAACTTTAACAGGCGTATACAATTTTCAGATGAATTGTCAGCAATACATGTAAACAAAACAAAATTAACATTAAACAAACCAATCTATGTTGGGATGTCAGTATTGGATTTATCAAAGTACATGATGTATGATTGGTACTATAATACCCTTAAGAAAAGGTACGGAGATGACTGTACTTTATTATACACCGACACTGACAGCCTACTGGTAGACATCAGAACAGATGATGCATACAAAGACATGGCTGAAATGAAAGATGAGTATGACTTGTGATTATCCTCAAAATCATCCAATGCATGATGATACAAACAAAAAAGTATTGGGTAAAATGAAAGACGAATGTGCTGGTGTTGCTATAGCCGAATATGTTGAATTAAGACTAAAGCTATATTCTATTTTGAGAGCGGATGAGCAGGTTATTGAAAAAGTAATAAATAAAATGAAAGATGAATGTCCTGGTGTTCCGATAGTTGAGTATATTGAATCAAGACCCGAACTATATTCTAGAGCGGATGAGCTAAGATCCGGACTATCTTCTATTTTGAAAGCGGATGAGAAGATTATTAAGAAAGCAATAGGTAAAATGAAAGATGAATGTGCTGGTGTTTCTACAGTTGAGGATATTGGATTAAGATCCAAACAAGATTCTATTTTGAAAGTGAATGAGCAGATTATTAAGAAAGCAAAGGGTGTAAAAAAATGTGTAGTCGAAAAACACATAAACTTTGAGAACTACAAGGATGCATTGTTTGGCAAGAAAAAATACACCCATGCAATGAATATGATACGCTCAATAAAGCATGAGATATATGGCATAAAAGTAAACAAAGTAACACTGTCACCATTTTATTCAAAAAGATACATAGCACCAGACGGTATTAAAACTGATGCACATGGTTTCTATAAAAACTTATGAATTTGGGTATCAACAGGAACAATAAGTAATTATTCTTTGACAAATCCTCTCTGTGGCGCTGGTGCTTTCAAATAATAAACTCTTATACCTTGCGTCACCATATAACTTTTAATCTTGTGAATATCTACACTCCACATTGGATCAGTTGCTCTGCGTCTTCCACCTTCTTGTTCCCCGGGTTGATATAAATATCTTACACTTGCATTCATACCGATAGGATCATCTTTTAATGTTTCTGTTTCAACAGGAGGAGGCTTTTTTGTTTCCACATTTATTGCTTTAACAACTTCTGGTAATCTCTTTACCCATTCTCTCTTACGTTTTAGTGACTCTATTTCCTTAGCATACTGATAACCAAACAATCTTTCAGCTAATGTTCTGTTAAATCTTTCCACTAAAGCTTGGTTTCTGTGTATTTCTGTTCTGCCCCGTCTGATATTTACTTTGTGTTTTGCCATCAACTGCGATACTGCACCCATAAATTCTCTGCCTGGATCCACTTGTAATAACTTTGGATATTTCAAATGTCGATTGTATATTTTTTCAAATGCTTTGGCAACCTCTTTGCTATCCTTGGAAGTCAGTGGCTCTGCTTCTTTGTATCTACTTGCAATATCAACCACAGTCAATGCATATTTATATATCTTGCGTCCACGACCAACCCCAAAAGTATCATGCGGTAAAAATAACAAATCAGCTTGATGCACTCCATTCTTAGCAGAAACATCAAACCTGGGTCTAACTATTTTCTTTGGTGCAGGTAAATAAATCTGCCACACAGCTTGTTTCTTTAAAAATTCTAATGCCTTTTTTTCACTAACACCAGCCTCTTTTGCCAATTTTTTAACTGCTGAGTAACCTTTCCAAAATCCTTTTGGGCTGTAATAAATCTTTTCCATTTTTTTCTACTAAAGATTAAACTTTATATAACTATAAAAAAATGGATATCACAACTGCACGATTCGATGAACTGCTCGAAGAGCAATATCAAAATAGCACAAAGAAATGGACAGACTTGGAACTAAATAAAATATACACTATTACAGATACGAAAATAGTAGAAACTGAATATGGTCCATCCATGGTATTAACATTATTAGACAACGGTGAAGTATGGGCGCCTGATCATCTCAAAAATAAATTAGAGAAGAGTGCTAAACCACCATATTATATGCGACCACTTGGATTGAAACCATGTAAAAACAAAAAAATAATAGGTATCATGCATATGACTTAGTTTTTTCAAAGGTTATTTCAAAGTAAACATATTTAGTCATTTCAAATCCAAAAAAATCCAAAGTAATTATAGTTTTAAACTATTTTTTTTTTATGAACTCAATTTGTACGCCACAAATCCAGTTGCAGCCATGCCCACCACAATAAACACAATTTCTCTATTCTGTTGATCCGGAGATGGTGTATAAAAATCACTCAACTTGGGCTCCGGTTCCAAAAGCAAATGTTTGCCAGTTATGTAATAATACTGTTTCATAGCTTGGTCCACATCATCAAAAGTCTGCTCTGCATGATGCTCTTTTTGCAGTTGCTTATTAATAAAATCTAATCTCTCTGTTCTTTTTTTATTCCACTCCGCTTGTGCTGCGTTTAATTGTTCCACTGCTTTGTCATGCCTTTGTCTTTCCTCATCTGAATGACTTTCCATTTTTGAAAAGAAATAATTTGAACCGCTAAACGCCAATGCATTTGTTAATGCGCCACCTATTATCATTGCTACTGCACTTGCCATTTTTATATATATATATTTTTTTTAAATTATTTCATAATATCCGCAGGAATAATACCTTGCTTAATCAACATATCCCTCGTAGCCATTGCTAACATTATATCCACAGACAGCATCCCAAAATCTGTCATATTAAAATCCACTTTAGGTGCTGGTCTTTTTAGTAGTTTTCTGCCAATCGCAGAATATCCAACAGTTAGAAATGTTTCCACTCCAGCATGATACATCATATTTACAATTTGTTTTCCGTCAATACTTGCTGCCATTTGTTTTATATTATTTTTTATATTATTTTTTTAATAAATTATTAAAAACAATCAAACGGGTCTTTTGGTGCAACACGAACAGCAGCAGGTTGCAGCAGATTTCTTGTTATAAGTATACAAACCCAACCCAGCAATGCCTTATAAAACCAGACACGGTGGAATATAATTTTTTGTATACGTTTATTTTTATTTCTGGTTCCTCTTCATCTATTGTTATTTTTGTTATTTGATTTGCAGCATCTTGCTTTGCAGCATCTTGCTTTGCATCTTGAAGCAAACGCTTTGCCTTTCTTGCCGCTGCTCCTTTTTTTCCAGCCTCTATTCTTTTTGGATTTTTTACTTTTTGTTGTTCAGCCTCAACAGGTATAACTTCACTCTCTTGGTTCTCCATTTATATTATCTATATTTTTATTTTTATTAAAATCAATATGTCTAACAGTTGTCAGTATTGCTGTAAATGGCGCTAAGCACATTCCATACCTGTAATACAACTCACAACAAGCACTTGTCAAAGCATGATTAATAAATGGGTCTTCCTCCAAATCTTCTATCAGCTTTTGTGGATTGGTTACATTAAAATATTTTGATACTCCCATCAAATACAAGTTAATAAAATAATTGCCTAAAGTCTTGGTCATACTTGCCCCAAGCCTTGCTTCATATCTGCAGTAAAGTTTGTTAATTTCATCCGGTGGCATGCTATCTATATTCGTGAGTTGTATGTCTTTACCCACATATTGACGACTACCGCCGCCAGCCACTATGGCTGATAATCTTTCTTTTTTTGTTTCTTGTTGCTTTGATTCATCACGTTCCGTGAAACCTTCCGATATGTCTTGTAATAGTTCTTCCGCATTCATTTTTATATTAATAATTTTATTTTTTATCTTGAAATAAACATAAAACATAAAACTACCAGCTGCGATATTCATGCAAGTAGTAATTGTTAGTATTGTTAATAGCATTGTTATTAATATTGCTATTTTGTTATTAACATTGTTAATTTGCTGCAAGCATTGCTATTAACATTGCTACTTTGCTGTTAGTATTACTATTAGCAACAAAGCAATGCTGTTAGAAAAAATAGCAATGCTGTTAAAAATTATTCAACCCAATAACCAGTTGGTTGGTCAGTCCTCAAAATTAACTTGGAATATTTAGTCTTAGCTAAAGCTTTTCTTATTCTGGTTCTCTCTTCCAGCGTCGGAATAACATCATTCTCTCTCAAACAATTTTCATAACTATCTCTGTCATTAGTGTAAAACATACACAACCATTTTGCTTGCTCCCTCAAATCTTTCAATACAGAATTATATCTCTGTGAAATGACCCACACTGATTGTTTGGCGTGACGACCAGAAAATGCCAACTCTGATAACATATCTTTTTTCTTTGTTAGTTCTTTTGTGGCGGAGCAATCATCAATGATGTATAATGTGGGCTTGCCAGCATATTTATTGAAAAATAAACGCAACAGTTCTTATAACATTTCTTTACCGTTGCTAACGGGATTGACAATTATTATTTTTTTATCTCTCGGGTTTTTCACATCTCCTATCCAGGATCTATTTTTATAAGCCTCGTTCCACTCTATGGTTGGACACAATATAATTATATATTCAAAAACTCCAACATACTCTTGTTCAAGTATGTCAAGAACAAACTCTGTTTTGCCACAGCCTGTCTGACCACAGATAATGGCACTGTGTGAATATTTAGGATATTTAGTATAGTGATTCTTTGAATCTTCCATCTTCGAAATTGATTTGCGCATCTTGTATTATATATATATAAATATTTAAAGTTTGATCTGCATCTGCTTTTTTATTTATTAATATCGTTATGCATTCACTGCCGTTTTCTATTCTTCTTCCACTGCCGTATAATAAATTGTCATCACATGTTCTAAGGTCAAGCCACAAAGCATATGATTTTGTTAGATAGGCCTCAAGAGAAACATTGGTAAAGTTTAAGTCCCTCGCTACTCTTTCTGTCTCTTTGTTTCTTTTTAATGTCAAGGCAAAATATTTGTTGATTTCATCCCAATGTTGATATGCCTTCATACCCTGACTATACAACTGATTTGGTACTCCCTCTATTGTCATTTCAACTTTTTCAATCATTGGGTTGTAATAGGTTTCTGTGCTTGTTCTTTCTGGGTCTTCAAACAGCATTAAAATACCTTTCATGCTCCGTGCTGGTACATTAATATTGATGTTCCAAAGGGTTTCAGATTTGTTTGCTATTATTTTTCTAAGTCGCAAGATACGATCATACAAAAATACTATCTTACCATTGATTTGCTGTCTTATTTGTCTGGATAATTCAACATCACTAACCGTATCAAATTCCAAGCAGATATTTTCTATTACATAAAAAGGATCATCATCACTGCTTTTGATAACTTTATTATAATCGTTAAACGTTAATTCATATTCTAACCTATCACCAAGCCCCGCTTGATAAAATGGCATATGACTTTCTACATTTCAAAGTCCAGTGGAATACAAAATCTATTTCCATAAGCTTCTGCTATAGCTTCATCTTCGGTGTCTGAGGATTTATCTCCCGCGCCAATTCTATGTTTTAACATGTTTGCTTTACCAATACCTTGGTAAGCTGTGTTTACTCGTTTGGTAGGGCTTTTCCATAAATCTACATAACAATGTTATATATCACTGTCATCTATTGACATGACTTCATTGCCACTTATTCTTATTGTCATTTTTTTCACAATTGTTCTACCCAGATTCTGGAATAGAGTAGCGTTGGCGTCTGTTCTGCTTTTAAGTTCTATTTCAAAGGCAAGACGAGTAGTACGAGGAACTATCACATCATTAGTACTTAGATTGGGAAATCTCACAAGCAGTTGCTGGTTTTGGTCTATTGTTGATGGATTATTAGTTATTACTACACTTGTGCAGATGCCTTTGGCACCATGAGGTTCTCTTAGTTTTCTATGAGGGTTAAGTTTGTTTCCGTAAGCCGACATTGTTTTTATTTTTTAAATATATTTTTTAAAATTAAATAAAATAAACAATGGCTGAAGGAGGATTTGATTTTGACAATCCTACGTTTGATCCATATGATTATGATGAATATTATGATGATGATTTACCAATGGTGCCTGATGAACTTATTCAAAGAAATCTTCTTAATCAAAGCGACCATCTTGCTGACCTTCGAGGAGAGCTGTCAGAAATCACACTTGAAACATACAAGAATTTTTTTGTAAAATCCTTTTATGATGAAATAGCAAAACGATATAAGATGACACCGGACAAAATGGATTATGACCAGTTTCAAGTATCAGATGATGGTAAAACATTATACTGGGTTGTTGGTGATAAAGGAATAAGAATAACTGCCAGGCAAGGCTCTTTTACATTTCTTGCTCTTGGTTCTTTGGCAAATGAATATAACAGGATTATTGACTCTGGGGGAACAAGGGCGGTAAGACAGTTTTTAAATTTACCGGAGTATGACAGTAAAACAAAATTACCACAAAAAGCTTGACAAACGTTGCAAGAGTTGGAGAGCACAATAAACGATTTACCAGATAATGCGGATGCTATTCCATTACAAAATAGTTCACGTATTGTGGGTAACATAGAGACATCAATGGATAACATAGAGGCATTAATTTATGACTGGGATGTGATAGAGCGTCCTGATGTTTCAACAAAAACAAATATAGACAAGCGTGAAATGGATGGAATAGTAAAAGCGATGACAACTGTCAAGGAAGAACTCACCAATAACTTGGCAAAACTCACACAACTTGATAAAGACATAACAAGAGAAAAACAAAAGTTAGAACAAGCTAAGACTGATAATGATGAATTCCAGATAAAAAGAATTAGCGACCGCATCAAAGACCTTGAAGATGAGAGAGGTGCAAGGATGGATGTCATTAATGAAAACAGAGAAGCTTTTCGTAACCAAGTAAGCAGGATAAAAGAGACAATAAACAAAATGTTAAACGAGGATACAACTCTTGGTGAGAGGGTCAAAACCTTGTTTAGGGAGCAAGGTATTACTATTGTTAGTATTTTAACTGCATTTGGTATGATTCTTGGGGTGATAATTAATTCTATTATTCCCACATCAAGTGCTGCTCCAACTCCAACTCCAAAACCTGATTCATCAAGTGTAAAAGACTGGATAAAAAACAACTACTTAATCTTGGTAAACTTCTTGCCAACCTAGCTGGTAAAGCTGCTGCAGCACTTCCAGGAGTTATTGGTGCAATAGTATCATGGCTTTTATCTGCAACAGGTAATGTTATTAATTGGCTTGGTAACAATCTATGGGCTTTGCTTGTGTTTGTTTCCGGGTTGTTGTATGTGGCAGCCAAAGAGTGGTTTAGTAAATCTCGTAAATAAGTAATGCAGCAAGACCTATTACTATAGTACCAAATAGTTGTTTTGTTATCTTCATGTTCAATCGCTATCTTTTGTATTTCTGGTGGGTTATGTTCCACAGTTTTATGTATTGATTTATCAGAATGTTCCGGTAAAATTTTTTTTGTTGTGGTGCCTTGAAAAGGTTGAATAATTTTTGGTGGCACTGGTTTTACATTTACATCATTATTCAACCCTAATGCTTGTGCATCGGTTGCTATTACAATTTCATTATTGTAGTCTTGTATTGTTCCGATTCTTAATTCCATGTCACTCGGAGACATGTACAATCCACTTCCATAGACAAAATTTACTTTACTTCTTGCATATTTTAAGGTGGTTTCATATCTTGAAATTTGACTGGGCAAGTCGATGGGGCTATTTATTGCGTCCTCTACATTTGCTAAAAATTGTTTTTGTGCATCAAATGCCGTTCCAGTTCCAAGTATATCTGTTCTTGTTTGTGATTGTGAGCCAAGGATTGCCCAGCAGTATGTTCTTATGCTGTCATTGATTCTTTCTACTCCTGCCGTTGTAAATCCAGATGAACAATCTAGTATAAGAGTAGACCAGCTATTGTCAGCCTCAGTTCCTTGTGCAATGTAATCAATATGATATGTTTTATCACTCTCATAGACTGTAAAACTCATCGTTTTGTTGTCGTATACAGTATTTACCAAAGGATGATAACCAATATTTGTCCAGTAATTATAAACTGTTCCTAGACTATTATTATAGCTTTGTTTCTGTCTCCAGTCCAAATTTAAGTCAACATTAAACTCCTTGCATATTCTCTCGTATGCGTTTCGGTTATATGTGTTATTAAAAGCATTCCAATTTGAGTCTTGCAGCATTGCTACACTCATTTCAAATAATATTCTTCTGACTTGATAATAGACATGAAATCGAAATAATGAACCAACCCAGGCATCAGCTTTTAGATGATTGTTAAAATCAAAACCACATCCAGTTGTCGCACACCAAATAGCAAAATGCAAATGGTTCTGCCAAAATAACATCCAATCTGTTCCCCAGCTTTGAACTATAGCATCTCATTTGACGTATGGAAGTTTGTATTTTTCAAAGACATTTGGAAATGATGCTTTAAAGTCTTTACCGTCTGATGTAATGACTATGTTTTGATTTATTATATCTATCACTTTCTTGCTAAAAGTGTTTGAATAGTGAGCATCCGGGTTATATTTGAATTCTTTAGAAATCATTTTTATTTGTGTTTTTATATATATATATTAAAAAAAATGTTTCATACAATTTCAAACATAGACAACTCTATTAATTTACAACAGTATATCGATAATAGAGATGGAACTAAGCGCGTTGGATTAAAAAGTTTTACATACACTATTGGCTGGTTTAATATTAATGATTATGAAGTCATAAAGACAAAAAAAACAGATAAAGTTTATCGTATACCAGGTGGACTCTATAACTTTCAAGACTTGGTAGAAGATTTTAGCAATTTAAATGAAAATATTATCCTAACCATTTTTGCACAATTTAAATACGTCAATAGATACACGAATGTCAAGCGGTCTTTCAAAAATACTGGAGTTCGAGGACAGAAAATGGTTAAAAGGTATTCAGTGCGGAATTCACCCAATTAATTTAGCTCCTTATAAACAGCTATATGTTCATCTGGAACAAGTTAATACAAGTAGTAATTATTTCAATGGTGCACCAAGCACTATTATAGGTGTTGTGCCTGTAGTAAATAAGCAGTTTGGAGATATAGTATATACACATTTTTATCCTGAATATCACTGTCAGAGATGAGTATGGTAACAAGATAAATAATCACGGTTTGCCTATGAGTTGTGTTTTAGAAATTATTTAAAAAAAATATTTTTATAAAAAAAACAATGAGTATATTTGGACCAACAAGACCTAAAAAACAGAAGACTTAGAGGCTTTAACCAATCATGTTCTAGATTTACATAGACGAGTTGTGCCTATTGTTAACCATTTTTAACCTTCTGAGAGATAGAGTTGATAATCTTAAATATGGGATTATAACAATATTTGCGGAGGCTAAGGGCCCACTTGTGTTAAATAGAATACTCTCATTTGGTAACGGTGGAGCAGAAACAATGTGGGGCATGTGATGACACGTCGTGGTTGTATTATGGGAATAGGTTTAGCAAGTGAACGATTAGTTGGTGACGTAACTGTAATAGTTTCTGTCAATGGTGTTGAACAACCAAATTATGGCATAACGCTTCACATCATCCCACGCAATCATGATAACTTTGATAAACCTTTAGAGATTGGTGCTGGTTCTGTTGTTAACTTTGTATGCAAGTTGGTAACGCTACCGCTGTAAATACGGTAAAAATGAAGCAACCAACAGCACCAAGTATATATCCTGAGTTGCCAGTGGAAGACGGGCAAAATTATAGATTACAAAAGATTTCAGAAATTGAAAAATAGTTAATTACAGAACGAGATATACGTCAGTCACTTTATAAAAAATATAAACGTGGTATTAATATTACAGATGGAATTGACACTACCTTAATATCTGCAGGTGTTATTATGGCTGGGATTGGATTTGTTGTTCCAGTTTTGTTACCTTTAGAAATAGCAGCAATAGTATGTGGAGCTACAGGTGTTTGTATTAATTTTATCAGACGCAAGCTCAAAAACATCATGAAATAAAAACTTTGGCAGAGGCTAAGTTAAATAGTATAAAGCAGTTAATATCAAAAGCGTTGAGTGATGCACAAATATCTGATCAAAAGTTTAAGATGATTTTAGATGAGTTGGATAAATATTATAGTTTAAAACAGGACACAAAACAAAAAAAGGCTGAAATAAGCGAAGTTAAAAAAAAAGAACTAGTAGAGCAGGGAAGACCTTAAGCAATGGCAACCTTACAAAAAAAAATTGAATTTAATTTTAATAACTTATAAAAAAGTTAAACTTGCAATCTTCACTACCCCTATTTTAAAAAGTTTTAATAAATCAAGTACATTACGTGGACACGGTCTTACCTTTATGACCCCAAGGTCGCATCTTTGCCTATATGGCGAAACGGGGTATCCTGGGGTCATCATTATAATCGGTCATATCTAGCTCACATCTATCTCAAATTGCTTCATTTTGTGTTTTTATCGAAATATAGTTGTTATCAAATCTATAATGAAACGTTTCTTTTTTTTTTATACTTAAAATGTGTGTTTAATCGATAAAATATAAATCGGTACGAACGCACCATCGGTGCGAATTTGTAAGCTCCGCCTACTTTGTGACGTCATAACATATTCAAAGCCGTACAACATACACACAAAAAATAGATCTTCACTAATAATAGTTATTCGATATTATACTTATAATTAAATATAATATTTGTTAAAGACGTATTCTAAACTTATCATTTATTGATATTAAAAAGAAAATATGTAAATATTTTATTAACTACAAATAATAAATGAGATTCTGCATCGCGTATTTATACACGATGTAAACCCCAGGCATTCGCCCGCCATTTTCATCATTTTCAGTCCAGACTCCTTCGCGCGAAGTTATGTCATTTAGGTAAATTAATTAATTAATTAGCCGGAATGTACTCAGTAAATCAAATTGTTCAAGCCATTGATGGCGCGGGGCGATGGGAGAGAGCGCGTGTGACAGAGATTCACCAGGATGGAGCCAGTATTCATTTTCTACAGTGGTCGAAAATCCACGACCGTGTTGCCAGATTTTGTGAAATTCGAACAGACCTCGACATTGATCACGAACTTAACCAAGGTAAGCCTAATATTATGTTTCCTTCGTGCCTCTTAGAGAGTTCCAGCGCCTTAGTTCGCAAAACAGGTCTTAGTTTTGGATGAACTTGAACCCCTATAGCTTACTATAAGAACGGCACTTTGGCCTTTGCTACCTCTTCCCCGCAACGCCCCTCACCCATGTTTTGTTTTTCCCGGTACAGATCACCCCACCCCAGCTACCCAGCCGCACTCTCAACCAGCTCTGTTTATTACAATAGTTCATAAATGTGATGAGACCGCGATCGTCTTCCAAAATGTTAACAACTGCAGTATTGTACATAGGTTGATGGTCCTACGCTCGGGTGAAAAAGCTAAAAGTCGGGCTGAACCTGCAAGCTAGAACAGATATTATGTTTTTTTCGCCACCTGTCATATTTGTGGTGGATAATAAACCGCCAGTGTGAAAAAACCACAGCTAACGAGGACATGGGTAAGGAATCAATATTTCACCATATACCATGTACAGGTTACATACACCCCCACCAGATTGAAATTCGTCCCTGAATTTCTAATGGAGTTAACTCCAGGCTGGCTTTCAGACTTATTTTCAGACTATTTCATGCTGACAGTAACGATCCTTGATCCCGGACGAGCCCCCAAATATAACAGGTGGTGCAATATCGTTCCTCAAACCCAGGGTCTCTGGTTTATCGTACCAGTGCTCTGAACCACGGGTAGGAATCAATATTTCACCATATACCTGTACTCGGTTACATACACTCCCACCAGATTGAAATTCGTCCCTGAATTTCTAATGGAGTTTACTCAAGGCCATCTGTCAGACTTTTTTTTCATACTATTTCATGCAGACAGTCACGGTCCTGGCTCCCGGACAAGCCCCCAAATATAACGGGTGTTGAATACATTGTTTCTCAACCAGGGTCTCTGGTTTGTCGTGCCAGCGCTCAAACCACTGAGCTATCGAAGACATGGGGTTAGGAATCAATATTTCACCATATACCTGTACCCGGTTACATATGCGATTTAATAAATTTGTTTGCATTTTTTTTAGCTTTTCGAAGCAGATATCTGCGATTCGCAAAAATAATCTGACAGTTTGTTCATCCGTTTATGGCAAATGCTATCGCTTGGATACTAGGAATACCAGATGTCTGTTTGGGTATAAAATAGACATGGTGCAAGGTGTAGCGGGATTCCAGATGTTAAATTTAAAAACTCATGCCTGTAGTTTTTTACTTTTGTTAGTGTCAAAGTTTGATTAAATTTTCATAGGATGGCTATTATTTAGCATAATTCTGTACATTTCAAGTGTTTGTTTGCAATAAAAGAGCTAGGGAACAATCTGCAATGAAAAATTAGGGGCCCAGCTTCAGAATCATACGCCCAGAGTGTCGCATGTCACTTTATTCAGAGGGTTACATTAAAGTATATTTATATATACATATACTCACTAAAAATAAAATGCTACCAATCTTTGGAAGAAAACTTTGTAAAACCTTTAGAGCTGATGAAAATATTTTTAATCGATTTAATTTATTTTTAAAACAGAAAAAAAACAATCAAACAATTCTCATTCCCGAACACAAAGTTAGTTTGTGCTTGCAAGAGTCCAACTCAATATTCATTTTTCTAACATGTAGAGCCAGACAGATTAATAAGGATTTTAAGTCCAGTTAACTATTTCATTATAAATAATATTGTTATTGAGTTTTTTTATAAATGATCACAGTTGATTATGTAAATTATTGTAATAAAAAATTAAAAAATATTAGATATTATTAAATTAGTGTTTTAATTTGTTATAAATATTTTATGTTAACCGTTTTAAAATTAATGCATGTCTCTTTTTTATCAACATGATTCTGTGCCATATAATTACTATTGATGATTTCTGCAAGCATCGTATTTTATTGATCAAAATCCCCGTGTTTTAGAATATCCTAGGACCGTAAGTGAAGCCTCCTGATTATAACACAAATTTGTGATCATTTGTAAAATATACACGTCTGTTTTAATGTTGATTTTATACCAGCAAATGTTACTTGTCCTCAATCATGCACATCTAATTTTCCATTAACGTTCGTAGCGCAAAGTAACGCAACATGCAATTTTGTGGGAAACCGTACATCGCAACATCTCGAACATTGTCTTTCCGCAGTGAAAGTTTTCGTTATTATTTTGAACTTAAATGTTTGTGTTAATGATTTTTTTTCTGTTTTTTTTTATTGAATATATTTGGTCGCCACATAGGCACGTGAAAGTCGAATTTTGGTCGCCCAGACTATATTTTACTCGGGGCGATAACTTTTTTACATTGAGTTTTAGGGAAGAACTTCACAAATCTTTAAACTACAAATGCAGACCCTGGGGTCCAATTTGGACCTGCCGCAGTGGTCTCAGTTTTACGTAGACTTGCATATATACACCTGCTAATATTACACCCAGCTCTAGTCCCACTATAAAAGTCGATGCCTTGAAATGGAACATCTTTTTTTATATCTGCTATGGTGATAAATTTCAAAAATACATGTATCAAATTTATATTGAAATTAAAATCAAGCGTATGAAATCCCATTTAAGCAGTTATTTAAAAAAAATGTGTGCGTACCAACTGTTTTCCATTATTCCATTATTGCAATCGAACATCGTCTCTGACTTTCCTAGAATGTAAAAAAATCTTCGCCATATAACCTTTCATGTGTTGGTGCGCTTTAAAACCCCAATTCAATCAATGTTGTCCGTTAATTTGTTCAGACTAGTTGTAACCATCATTTCAAATTAAGTATTTATGTTATTAAGAATTCATGTGAAATAGAGGCCACAACGGAGACCTATCGTACAACACACAACTTTAAGACCTGAAAAGTACACTATTTAAGTACCTATTTGTGTTGTTACCCAATTAATGAAACATTTGATGGGTGAATTACTGAAAATACCCAATTGACAAAAATGTAGGTGGGTATTTAAGCAAATGCTTATCTGAGGCTCTGTCAGTGTATTAGACAGAAATTCTTGAACTGGATGTGCAAATATGCAAACAGGGTGTGCAAAATTATTTGCTAACATGCATTACACATTACTTTGCGTCTCTTGGGTAATTTATTTTCACAAAGGTGAAGAAGGTGCATATTTAAGATCATCGTTCTTCTATAAATGTATACACACGTAACAATATTGAGAAAGTAAGTTTGGAAGTGTTTAGCAACAAAAAAATATTATTTGTTACCCCAGGCACTCCTTTAAATATTGGCAGTGATTTTGCAAAAGACGACTGCACAGTTGGCCGGCTAGACTAATACACTGGGCTCTATGTAACATGTTGATTTGCCACAGTTTGCAATAAATAAATAAAATAAGGGCTCAGGACATAATAGTTATAGTCTAGTGTTGCATTTTATAGTTTAATAGGTTTACTGATGGTACTTTTATTCTTTTTAAATTGATTCTTTAAAAAAGGTGACTGGTCGACTTTCTTAGTTATTTCAGTTTGGGTGGCTGGGGAATTAATTTTGTTATACACGTGTATCTCAGTAGACTTGCAAAGTTTAGAGTCCTACGACCCTTGACTCGAAAATTTCAGGGGTCAAAGTGGAAATCGTTCATCATACATTCAAATTCATTAAGTGACCCGAATTTTTTTCGGATTATTTCCGACTAAAGAACCCATCAATGTATTAATAATCAACAGCAGAATAGTAAAATGTGTTGCAAATAACGATTAATTAAAAATATAATTCTTATTTCCAGTATAATAATTACTTATTGAATTTTATGTCCAGTCAGCACAAGGTCGTTAATAGGAACCACCATATAAACATCGTGAATACATTATACAAGAATTTGAATTTTCCGAAAAACAAGAATAATCTGCTTCGATTTTTTAATAGGCCTAATAAAAAAAACGTGTGTTTCCGGTTTCCCGACCGACGCCAATTTATCACCG
The DNA here is from genome assembly GCA_037043455.1 of Cyrtodaria siliqua. Taxonomy (NCBI): domain Eukaryota; kingdom Metazoa; phylum Mollusca; class Bivalvia; order Adapedonta; family Hiatellidae; genus Cyrtodaria; species Cyrtodaria siliqua. The sequence continues at coordinate 323,427 of JAWPHD010001283.1, forward strand.
CCGACCCTAAATATATATATTTTTTTTATTCAAATGATACTTTTTATGAGAACAATATATATAAAAAACACACCTTAAAAACAGGCCATAGTATTAATAATGCATTAAATTGACTGCACCTTAAATGAGTAGGATGACAAAATGAACAGTACCCCTCTGCCTCTAGCATGATTAACAGGAAATCTACCCGGGAACCACATGGGGATTGTTTGCTTCTGAATTTCTTATATTAATTTTAAGTGTCCTGCTGGTTGCTTTTTCTAATATTATTTTTAAGTGTCTCGCCACATCCCGTTTTTGTTGTTAATTGAAACACAAAAATAATTGGCGCTATAATTTTTGAGCAGTTTAAATAATGTAACGTTGAGATGTTTGCATTACACAAAAATCCCGCTAGTGAAAATGTCCTGTCATGTCACTTCAGTGTATTAGCCAGCCGTCTTTTGCACGTCCGTTTTTGAAAAATCACGGCCAATATTTGAGGGAGTGGGCGGGTATTTTTTTTTTGCACAATAACACTTCCAAACTCTTACTTTTCCAATATTGTTATTTTTGTATTCATTTATAGGAGAAATATGATCTAAAATGTTGTGTTTTTTTTCACCTTTATCTGTAAAAATAAATTATCCTGCGATTTGGCGCGTAGCGCGTGTTAGCAAATTATTTTGCACACCCAGTTCTTGAATTTCTGCCTAATACACTGTGTCGCTTTGTTTACCCTTGGGTTTGCATCTTTTACACGAAATTGAATAAAGAAACATAGAACTTTGTTTGGCAAGGGATTATGGCAATCTTGATTGATACTACTAACTTGCATATTTGCCATTGTTGATATTAATTAGTTGAATAGTTGAATAGATTGTTTTTACATATTATTGTTTTATTTAATAATATGCAAGCAGTTTTAATGTCAAAATGAGGTAATAAAGAGACCTTAATTAATTGAGTGTCTGATTTTAATGCGTTAAAACTCAAGATTGCCATGTGTGTGTCCCTTTCATAATAAACTTCTCGAATCTTTCAGTTTTTATACCATTTATTTTAGCATTGATGTATTTTTCCCGTTTTCATTTTCTGTTTCCTCTGTACCAGAAAGTTAAGTATTACAAACGGAAATATGTTTTGTTTTCTCGTCAATTTTGTATGAAAGTAAAGGGTGCGGATTATACTCTTCTGCGTATTATATTCATGTAATTACAGTATATATCTAAATATAATTTAAAGAAAACTATTCTTAAAACCTGGGGAGGACACTGTGTGGGGACTCTTGTTAAATTTCAATAGGATACCTTTCCAGTGTTTGAAGTCACAAAATATTCAGTGATTAAATTTATAATCTTATTCACTTTCAAGAGTGCTGGTCACATGACGCAACAATCAAACTGGTGGCAGACAATAAACAAAAATGTTTTTCATTGTTTTTTTAACTGTTAGAGCAACCGACTAGAACATTGTGCGCATGAGTTTTTCTAAATAAGGCCAAAAAAAAATCTTATTGCATGCTCTAAAAATATAGCGGGGTAGGAAGGCAGTGTTTTTTTATGTGTTTTGTGAATGCAGCCTGTGCCTGTGCCATTGTGAAAAATAGCGGCATTTTTCTAGAAATTGTGAAAATTGTGAAATATTATAACAAAAGAAAAAGAAACTTTTTTCACTTTTAATTTCACAGTTTAATATCCCTTGGTTTTAAGTTTTGTTTTTGGTAAATACAGACTAGTTTTTAGACCAGCGTATATTAAGACTAGTATCCTTACTGGTCTGTATTAACCCTATTAAAAAAAAAATATGTTTTTTATAGATTGTGAATTTTTTTGATATAATTGTGATAAAAGTATACTTTTTGGCATTGTGAATGGGGCCGAATAACGGCCCCAAATTAGGCATTAAAAACACTGTATGTCTACTATTCACTTTTTGTTATTATTAATGCCTAGTATAATCCATACTTCGTATCCCGTTTGCAAAAGCTCCAGACCATTTTTAATTTGACAAATTTAAAATTTCAGCTGATATCTCAAAAGGCACATTTTCATCACCTCGTTTTAGGCTTTGTCTTATAATCACCACCTTGAAATTACCTTCTTGACAAAGATAAATATGCCTACTATTCACTTTTTTTTTTTTAGATTTTTTATAGATTGTGAATATTTTTGATATAATTGTGAAAAAAGTATACATTTTGGCATTGTGAATGGGGCCGAATAACGGCCCCAAATTAGGCATAAAAAAAACACTGGAAGGCATTTTTTAAAAAAAAAATTGGAGAAAGATATTGTGGGATTCTACATGTATTTATATCATAAAAGCCATACAAGTTGATGAAAGTTTCTGTGATATCAGTTTACCTCGATATATTGTGATCATTTTATTTTATTTTTATAAAAAGCTTTAGGGTCTGGTCGGGCCACCAGAAACATAGTTTTTTTTTTTTGGCCTAAGCGAAATTGTACTATGCATTTGTCCCATTTATCTTATAGTATAATACAGTTCCAGCTCTTCAACCCGAAATTTCAATTTCTGTTTTTCATTTGTTGTAATATAATACTTTTGAGACTCAGTCACAGGAAAGCTACTGCTGTCTACCTATGAATCAATCTTGCACACTTGCCTGTTTTGTCGAGTATTATACATTTTCCTAATAGTGTCGTGCAAATTGAACGGGCCCTAGGAAGTGAAGAAATAATCTACTTTGGTGTCTTATTTTTTTTCCACATTTTTATTTGAAAATGTCCTTGGCATTACCTGGGAAACTGCATCCTCTCATCAAAAAAAATATGGCAAAATCAAGTTAATGACACTGTGTATTCTGCAGCCCCTGGCAGATCAAGGTTTTATTACCCCTGTCATTTGATTGACTTGACCTGTGGTTTTATGACCATGTGTATCTCAATCCAATTAGGGTGCCCCTGGTCGTTGCTTGATATAACAGTCAGGACCTGACCTTGGGTTTTATGATCTTAGCATTTCCTGTTAACTGCCCAATGGTGTTTTATGACCTTGCATATTTCACTCCAATTAGGGTGCCTGTGGTCTTTGTTTGATGAGACTGTTTATTATAACAGACAGGACTTGACCTGGGGTTTTATGATCTTAGCATTTCCCACTGGTGTTTTATGACCTTGTGTATTTCACACCAATTACTGGTCTTTGTTTGATGAGATTCTTTCCCACTATTTGACATATTTTTAGCAGGGTGTATGCTGGCTAAATGAAGATAAGGCTTAAATGCAATCAGATTTTAATATTCTCATACACCCTGTGTAACAAATTGATCACCCATCGATTTCCAATCGATATTGATATAAATAATTGCAATGGCCTATAGTTAAGGAAAGTTCATCATATACATCATTACAAAGTTTAGGCGATTTTTCCATGTAGCGAAGATTGGCAAAATGTGAGCTTATATCGAATCAAAGAAACATTTAATATGACATACTTCTTAAACGCTATGAATGATAAATATTGTAACTTTAATTTTAATTGTAAAACAATCCTTGTTGAATGTCAGTCACACATATTGAACAGTGATAACAAATTTCATAATGAGCCTTACCAAATTTATGGTTGCATTAACATCTGTGATGGATATAAAGTAAGAGAATATTAAGTAACACTTTATTTATTTATTTCTCGTCACAGTATAAATAAGAACTATATACATTTTTATAATATAACATATATACATTTTTAAGAGCGAGCTCAGTGATTATCTAAGGTCTGGCATTTGTGCATGTTCAGGCATCTCTTGATTTGGCCCCAGTATTTTTTATATTTGCTTTCCAGTATGTGCGTTTGGTCTTTTCGGTAGTGGTAAGGGTAAAACACCCACTCAAACTTAACAAAGGATCCACCTTCTTCTTTTGTTCCCAGTGTCAATTCCAACTGGTGGTTCACCCATTCTCTGTCCGCCGTATACTTTTCAGTTGTCAGCTTCCAGTCTTTTATGTGTTTGCCACGTGGCATGGTTTCCCCAACAAAAACGTTGACAACCCCTTCGCTCTTTAGCCTTTCCTTCACAGCCAAAGTATTCCTCACCAGAAGGTCCTTTGACAACTCTTCGTGTGTGATGTCATTGCCGGAAAAGTGAATGAACACATTCCTTGGTTTTGCATCGATTACTTTCTGCAGTAGGTAGTTATGGCTGGTACGCGTCTTCTTGGCCGACAGGCCAGCGAGGGCAACGATCTGACAACCTCCTCCCACTTGATCAGGACTGTAACCCTCCCATTCCCCTAATCTCCTGATGAAGCTATCTCCGAAGATAATACTTGACATGGTGTAGCTGTAATGATAAAAGTATGAATTAGTTAGTGATAAATATTATTTAATTTATAAACTCGTCAGCAAAAATGATATTATGCTCAGCAAGAGTCTTCGCATTATATCATTTTTGCTAACTCATTTAATGAAGGAGTACTATATATACTCGGTAAAAAAAGTTTTGGACCAGGGTATATAGTCATATAAAAAAAATATTGGGACAGAATTATCGCAAACACACAGAGTCGGTAAAAAATATTGCAAAGTCCATATAAAGTAACAGTTACAGACATTCGAGTAACCAATACAAACATTTTTTTTTTTTTGCAAACTTTTATTGTAAACGATAATTATTGTTGTTTGTTGATCTATTGTCAATTATCAACTGAGATAATAAGGGTTATGGTCGAATGTCATGGTTCAGCGATCATTGTACGGGTTCGAACACTGCCCTGGTCCAAAACTTTTTTTACAGAGTATACATATATATTATATATACTTGACTTTTTTTGTTTTGTGGTTTTAATTATAATGTCTCCAAGATTGATTGCATAATTTTGATTTGACTTCTGTCAATACATCAATTTGATTGGTCAGGAGATTTGTAGGTAATGTGGATAATTTCAACATACATCTATGTACATAACACTACAATCAATCTATCGGAAATAAACACAATGGCGTTGAGTACATATATATATATTAGTGCTGGGTATCGCATCCAAAAAAGGTATTGCTTATATTCTCTTGTACAATTGTGTTGATATATAAAATAATGCCCGTGTTTACTGTAAAATTGATTTACAAAATTGGTCGGTATTGCAGGATTTTATTTTATTGGCTGGGCAAAAACTAATGAACATGTGAATTTACTGCATTATTAGTTTTAAATACTGCCCTGTTTCGAAACAGAACTTTCCCCAGCCATTTAAATATTTTATGATTTACTACTAAGCTTTATTTATATTTCAATCCATGTAATATTGTATGATTGGGAACATTAATTGTGTGTTAAACTGGGAAGAGGCCTTTACAAGCTCTGGTCATACATCATGTTATTGAATCTTCTATTACAGGTGGTCGCTTAAAGCGCAAAAAAGATTCTGAAGGTGTTTTGGCTTTGAAGAAGTTGGTCAAAGAAGACAGTGTCAAGATTCTTCACAATGACCAAGTGGTTGAAGCCGAGGTATGTTATTTTCTTGTTCAAGAATTGTCGATCCATTTAGGCCAAAATAGAATAATAATAATAATACAGTTGCTGTAAAAAAAAGATTGTTAAAGAATTGCTATAAAAAGTTTTGGGTAGGGCTGGGCTGTTTTTGGTGGGTAGGTAGGGAAACAGCAAATCAACAATTTTTTATTGTCAGCCTCGTATGAATAAATGGTATACCGTATTTCCTCTATAAGTAGCAACCGGGCGCTATGCAAAGTGTGAAGGGGGTGCTTTATTATTATGGTTCAAATGTATTTAATCTCCGTTCCCGATTGTTTTCCTTATAGAATTACTGTACGCAGATATTTTACTGTCACCAGTATTGACTCAACTTAAACCGACGGTATATCACTCTGCATCTGTATGGTACAATATCCGTCTAACTGGATGATTACAACATGGGTTGGTTGCGTATAAATTAAATAATAATAAAAGATAAACTAATAAATTGAAAGAAAGGAGATACGCTTTAAGGTTTATGTCTTGGACGGACCATACCAGTGTCTCAGTAAATAACTCTCATAAGCGGTAAAGACAAACAAATTGTTTGTTTTTAGGAACTTTTGGATTTTTGAAGAAGGAAAGGTTTCTTAAAACTGTGTGTGGGTGGGGGGACACTTCTATTAGGGAAGGCGCTACTACTAGAGGAAATGTGGTATATGAAATAATGAAAAAAAAAAAAATTGCGAAAAGACAACAATGACTTTGTTGTATATATGGTATTTGGTAGTATATAGGGTATAAAGGGTAGATTTTTCTTCATATCGAGCAAACTAGATGCCTGGTCAGGGAATATATATTTTGGAATTTTATTTCATCAGGATTAAACAATTCTAAATTGGCCATTTTTTGGATGAAAACGATTCCCAATTTGGTCATGTTTATGATATAAATTTACCAGGGTCCTTTTCCCCAAAATACCTGGAAATAGCCCTGACATGTAACAAATATTTTGGTTCAGTTGGTAAAAAAATATATATATACGCGCTTTAGATGCTTACAATGTTAAAGGGAATGTAGCGACACAGCCAAACAAACTATTATTGAGAGTTCTGAGATTGGAAAAAGGTGGAAGAAATCAAAATCTTAATATTTATTTTATTTGCCAAATTTCATCAATATCGTACAGAAAATTCATGTATTTTTACTTATTCAAAGTTACCCACTTCACAAACCAAAGTCACAAAGTTAATATCATGTGTGACCACTCGAACGAAGGTGCCAGGCATTGTTAAACGCTCGAGGTGGTCACACGCGGTATTAACTTTGTGACATTGGTTTATGAAGTGGGTAACTTTAAATAAGTAAAAATACATTAAATTTTCTGTAGGATATTGATGAAATTTGGCAAATGAATAAAATAGATGATTAATGAATTACTACAACATTTTGTTGTTGTAGCTTTATGGGATCAAATAAATTTCATCAGCAAAAAGATGTGCGTTTTCAAATGTACCGAGTGTATGATGTTGCAGATCTAATAAAAAATGGCGGCTTCCATATCTGTTTAAATGGACTTATCTTTTTTTGTTTATTGTCCGATTTTGATCATTCTTGGATTATTTTTTCAGAACTCTGAATAATAGAGCTTGTTTGGCTGCGTCACTAGATTCTCTTTAAAAAATGAAAGAAAAATGTACTAAAGATGGTTAAAAAAGGTTAAAGAATTGCTATAGGTTTTGAGTAAGGCTCTTTTTCATAGGTAGGTAGGGAAACAACAGCAAACCAACAGTTTTTTATGGTCGACCTCAAGTCTCTAAAGATTTCTGGTTATAATAAACACAATAATTGTATTTGGCGTTTTATGCAAAACATTCACTTACCTTTTTTATTTATAATCCTGTTGGAAATGTAGGCACTCTTTAAAATTATAATCCAGTTGATACTTAGTGGGAATATACTAATAGAATGAGCATGGATGGATCATCGCAGTGTACTATATATTGATAAAGTGTGGTATTATAAATTCTAATTACATAATTAAGGTGTTATTTTTCATTAGATCAAACTGTTTTAATTACACCTTTATGCAGTTTGGAAGGGTAACTAATTAGCCACCTTGTTGTTGAAAAGAACACTGGAACTGTTTTCACACTAATTAAGTTAGAAAATGCAGCCAATTATTCTTTAGATCAAACTTATTAACACCTTTATGAATTTATTTCTGCAGTTTGACTTGGGAACTAATTAGCCTCATTGTTTACACACCAAGTTTTCAATTAGAAAATGTAGCCAATTCTTTAGATCAGTATACAATTATTAGAAATTTATCCAAATGTTTTAAATTATACCAACCATTCAGTTATACTGGATGATTGTTCAAGGGATGTCAGTCTTGAAGTATTTTATCAATTAATACAAGAAGCACTAAATTGTATTCTTTCGAAAAGGCCTGTTCAACCAAAAGTTATTGAGAATCCTGCATAGAAAGTTTTAGGGTCGCGCCTAAAATAGGGTCAGTCGGGATACCTGAACCCAGTGTTTTTTTTCTTTCTTTGGACTGGTCCGGTAAACGGATCCGTTCCCAATCGCCAAAAAATAGCATTTCCCCCAATTTTGAGTAAAAAAAAATAATAATCCCAATTCTAGATTTTTCTTCCCAAAATTGTAAAATGTTTTAGAATTTTTGTTTGGCCTGGAAAACTCGCAGACTGCTAATTTTGGTTAAATAAATCATTAATTTTAGTTCGTATAATTTTTATTCGGCTATAATAAATTCTTGTGGTTTGATCTAATTTCTCGCAGTCCTGTTTTCCAGACCCGTTCTTGAAAGTTAAAATGCGGCTTCATATAGTGAGTGCCTTACATGTATATAATGCCGGTGTACATTTCATAAAGTTGAAGCACATTATGATTTACTATTCCATATATTTTTTCTCTTGTTTAAACCATCAAAAACACCCTTTTAAATTTTTGTCATTTGCACATTTAAAGGGACACTGTCTGTAAGTAAGCAGATATTGAGCATAACCAAATAACTGTTGACTTTTATTCATTGGGCCAAAAATAAAATTATGTTTGTTTCCCCTTTCCGACCGACCCACCGAAATTGCCGCGACCCGAATTAATTTTTCGACACTGGCGAAAAAAAAATTTTTTGTTTTTTGTTTTTTTTGTATAGGGTTGGTACGAGTGTCTGACCAAAGAATGTATTCCAGTTTTGATCTCAAATAAAAGAAATGAAATAAAAAAAATATTTTACCTACCTACCTACCCAACCCTTTTTTGCATGGGTCGGGAAGGGGAAACAAACATAATTTTATTTTTGGCCTTGAAATGTATACATGAAAACAAGAGGATAGACCCTAAGATGTATGTAGGAATGCATTCCTGAGTTTGAATTTTTTTTTTTAATTATTAAATGTAAATAAAGTGAGACCCACAATATTTACCTTTTATGCGTTCACGTGACTTCCATAGCGCACAAGGTTTTCACCATAGTTTTTATTGCGTAATATGTATAGCCCGCTTAGCTCAGTCGGGAGCGAGTTCCGACAACTTTACGCTCACGCACACTTATTTTTACTGCGAGTTCAAACCCACGAAGTGGATTTGCTTTTTTTTGTACTGCGATTGAATTCCGTTAAACAATCTTGCTTTTAATTAGTAAATATTGAATAGTGTTTAGTGTATAATGTTTGAGAACATAATTATTGGGTGTTTTATAAGCTAAAAGTTACGGACAGTGTCCCTTTAACTTGACATCCTCTAAAATAAAATATTAATTTTATACGAAGTCTTTTAATGTGATGTTTTTACAAGTCCGATAATGGTAAAATTTTGTTACAGGTTCTGGTTGTGGACAAGTTCTCGAGGCAGCTGACAGTGCTGTTTGGGGAAGAAGTAAAGACAATCCAATGTGACGATCTAGTTTTTGAATCTCGAAAGCCGGAAGAAAAAAAGAAGAAAGTCCGAATCCACAAAAGGCTGGTAACCTCAACAACAAAGAACGGTGACGTCACACCAGAAGTAGCGCCAGTGCCAGAGCGGGTACTAGAGGAAGAACCAAACCTGCCCGAAGCTGAAGCATCCCCTAGTAACGATGAAGAGGTATTTTGTCGCCTGAATTCAGAGGGGATTCTGGTTCAGGGCGGGAAATTGTATTCAATAACAGAGTTAAATTGCAACGTTTGTGTCGAATCGGTATCGAGCTCCGCTGTGAAAGCAAAAGTTGTTGTGAAAAGTGACATTGTTGATGGGATTACTGTAATTGCGAACTTAGACAAAATAAAGTCTCCAACAGAAATCCCATCTAGAATGTTGAAAAAAAAAATGAGTCCGTATGACGTATTTATGCAAAAGGATGCTCTGGCAAACTCGCCAATCCATGTCAGGTTGGGGATAAGGAAGGCCTTCCTTGGGAGTGTTCTTCGGAGCGAGGTGCAAAGTTCTTTGAAATTGAGCTCTTTCCGGAGGACATTTTCCTTAGGAATTGTTTGTCCTATGTTTGATGTAGAAATATTCAACTTGACCGATGGCAAAGTTGAATATTCCTACAACAAACAGAATATGTCATACTTGGACAGTATCCTGGGGTCAGGTTGGGACACACAGTCACTAAGTGGTCATTGTAGGTATGTCACCAAACTTGTCCTCCGGATTAAGGATTTGCAGCTTTCGGTAAGAGTGCACTTTGCTATTTGTAGGTGCACCTTACCGATCGACTACAGATCCTTTCTGTCCAAGTATGATGTTGGCAGTCATGTAATGGAAGAGGAGGATGACGAAGATTGTGATATGCTATAGATTTCTGATTTTCAAGAGTATTACAATTTGGAAATAAATATGCCTTGAACGTGTATATATACATGTATAAAGTCACTTTAAAATCACAATAGATGGTTATTAATATTACTAAAAAAAAATCAAAAGCTGTACATATTTTTTATTGTTTTGCCACATTTAAAGAAGGGTACATCAGGCTTTTAGGGGTACATTTAAAATAGTCCATGATACTTATTTTGCAATATATCACACTTTTTATTTTGCCCCCGAAGGGTAGCATATAGTAATCGCACGGTCTGTCCGTTCGCGTGTACACTTGGTCCGCCTTATAACTCTGACAATAATGGATGGATTCAGATAACTTCGCACAATTGCTCACCACAACAGGGCAACGTGTCGCGAACAAAATCCAGGTCCGTGGCTTCAAGGTCACACTTAGAGATCAAAGGTCAAAATCCGCTCTTCTATACACTTGTGTCCGCTTCATAACTCTGACAATAATGGATGGATTTTCAAATAACTTCGTGCACAAACTTGGACAATAATCAACGAATTTTCAAATAACTTCGCACAATTACTCACCACAACAAGACTGGTCGCGAAAAAAATAATTTTGTTTTTGTTTTCGTTTATAAATTATATTTTTTTTTTTTTTATGCCCCCGAAGGTTGGCATATAGTAATGGCACTGTCTGTCCGTTCGCATGTACACAAGTGTCCGCTTCATAACTCTGACAATAATGGATGGATTTTCAAATAACTTCGTGCACAAACTTGGACAATAATCAACGAATTTTCAAATAACTTCGCACAATTACTCACCACAAGACGACGTGTCGCGCACAAAATCCAAGGTCAAGGTCACACTTAGAGATCAAAGTTCAAAATCCGTTCGTCTATACAATCGTCTCCGCTTCATAACTCGGACAAGAATCAACGGATTTTCAAATAACTTCAAACAATTGCTCAACACAAGACGTCGTGTCGCGAATTCATTTTTATTTTTTTTATAGATTTTTAAATATTTTTTTTGTAATTTTTTTATTTGAATTTTATTGTTTGTTTGAATTTTTTTTTTTTGTAATATATCTGATGGTTTCATATTGCTCCAAGGTCAAGGTCACACTTACAGGTCACTTTGGGGGCATTTGTCACTGTGACATTTCTTGTTTATTATTTTTTTACCCAGTCTAAAATAGCTAACCTTGGTGCATAATCATAGATGGGAAATGCCTTGTTCGGTTCTTGTGTAAGATATTCAGCAAGAATTTCTTGTGTTGGTTTAAACTAAAAATTATCGCTTTGCCTCGTTTTTGAAAAATTTAATACAGAAATAATGCATTTGAACAATTTTAAACAAAACCCCTAATTCTGATGTGCTCCTTTTTAAAAAAATAAAAAAGTTTTAGAGCATAATATAGACATTTTTCATACATCTCCATTCCTTTACATGTCCTTCTCCTCAACCTGTTCATATTAGTTTATAGTTTCTGCATGTATATTTGATAGCATATTTTGTAGTTGTCAAAGTTTCGATTTGGTCCATGTCCACTGGCATGCACACAGACATTTTCATGCAATGTGTGTATGCCAGTTGGCTGGTTCAGATTGTAGTATAGTTTATAGTTATCAGTTTCCATTTGGTCCATGCCAACTGGCATGCACACACACATCATGCAGTGTGTGTATGCCAGTTGGCTGGTTCAGATTTGCTCACATTTTATAGTTGTCAAAGTTTCCATTTTGTCAATGCCAACTGGCGTACATGCATAGACATTTTCATGCAATGTGTGCATGCCAGTTGGCTGGTTTAGATTTGTGCATATTTTATAGTTGTCAAAGTTTCCATTTTGCCAATGCCAACTGGCGTGCACACATAGACATTTTCATGCAATGTGTGTATGCCAGTTGGTCGGTTCAAATTGTAGAATAGTTTATAGTTGTCATAGTTTCCATTTAGTCCATGCCAACTGGCATGCACACACATATCATGCAATGTGTGTATGCCAATTGGTTGGCTCAAATTGTAGAATAGTTTATAGTTGTCATAGTTTCCATTTTGCCAACTGGCATGCACATACAGACATTTTCATGCAATGTGTGTATGCCAATTGGTTGGCTCAAATTGGTGCATATTTTATAGTTGTCAAAGTTACCATTTTGTCAATGCGAACTGGCGTGCACATACAGACATTTTCATGCAGTGTGTGTATGCCAGTTGGCTGGTTCAAATTGGTGCATATATTATAGTTGTTAAAGTTTCAATTTTGTAAATGTCAACTGGCGTGCACATACAGACATTTTCATGCAGTGTGTGTATGCCAGTTGGATGGTTCAAATTGTAGAATAGTTTATAGTTGTTAAAGTTTCCATTTTGTAAAATGCCAACTGGCGTGCACACAGACATTGTCATGCAATGTGTGTATGCCAGTTGGTCGGTTCAATTTTTAGAATAGTTTATAGTTGTCATAGTTTCCATTTAGTCCATGCCAACTGGCATGCACACACACATCATGCAATGTGTGTATGCCAATTGGTTGGCTCAAATTGTAGAATAGTTTATAGTTGTCATAGTTTACATTTAGTCCATGCCAACTGGCGTGCACATACCGACATTTTCATGCAGTGTGTGTATGCCAGTTGGCTGGTTCAAATTGGTGCATATATTATAGTTGTTAAAGTTTCCATTTTGTAAATGTCAACTGGCGTGTACATACAGACACTTTCATGCAGTGTGTGTATGCCAGTTGGTTGGTTCAAATTGTAGAATAGTTTATAGTTGTTAAAGTTTCCATTTTGTAAATGCCAACTGGCGTGCACACAGACATTTTCATGCAATGTGTGTATGCCAGTTGGTCGGTTCAATTTGTAGAATAGTTTATAGTTGTCATGCCAACTGGCATGCACACACATATCATGCAATGTGTGTATGCCAATTGGTTGGCTCAAATTGTAGAATAGTTTATAGTTGTCATAGTTTCCATTTTGCCAACTGGCATGCACATACAGACATTTTCATGCAATTTGTGTATGCCAATTGGTTGGCATAAATTGGTGCATATTTTATAGTTGTCAAAGTTACCATTTTGTCAATGCGAACTGGCGTGCACATACAGACATTTTAATGCAGTGTGTGTATGCCAGTTGGCTGGTTCAAATTGGTGCATATATTATAGTTGTTAAAGTTTCCATTTTGTAAATGTCAACTGGCGTGCACATACAGACATTTTCATGCAGTGTGTGTATGCCAGTTGGTTCAAATTGTAGAATAGTTTATAGTTGTTAAAGGTCCATTTTGTAAATGCCAACTGGCGTGCACACAGACATTTTCATGCAATGTGTGTATGCCAGTTGGTCGGTTCAATTTGTAGAATAGTTTATAGTTGTCATAGTTTCCATTTAGTCCATGCCAACTGGCATGCACACACACATCATGCAATGTGTGTATGCCAATTGGTTGGCTCAAATTGTAGAATAGTTTATAGTTGTCATAGTTTACATTTAGTCCATGCCAACTGGCGTGCACATACAGACATTTTCATGCAGTGTGTGTATGCCAGTTGGCTGGTTCAAATTGGTGCATATATTATAGTTGTTAAAGTTTCCATTTTGTAAATGTCAACTGGCGTGCACATACAGACATTTTCATGCAGTGTGTGTATGCCAGTTGGTTGGTTCAAATTGTAGAATAGTTTATAGTTGTTAAAGTTTCCATTTTGTAAATGCCAACTGGCGTGCACACAGACATTTTCATGCAATATGTGTATGCCAGTTGGTCGGTTCAATTTGTAGAATAGTTTATAGTTGTCATAGTTTCTATTTAGTCCATGCCAACTGGCGTGCACACAGACATTTTCATGCAATGTGTGTATGCCAGTTGGTCGGTTCAATTTGTAGAATAGTTTATAGTTGTCATAGTTTCCATTTAGTCAATGCCAACTGGCATGCACACACATATCATGCAATGTGTGTATGCCAATTGGTCGTCTCAAATTGGTGCATAGTTTATAGTTGTTAAAAGTTTACATTTAGTCCATGCCAACTGGCGTGCACATACAGACATTTTCATGCAGTGTGTGTATGCCAGTTGTTTGGTTCAAATTGTAGAATAGTTTATAGTTGTCATAGTTTCCATTTAGTCCATGCCAACTGGCGTGCACATACAGACATTTTCATGCAGTGTGTGTATGCCAGTCGGCTGGTTCAAATTGTAGAATAGTTTATATTTGTCATAGTTGCCATTTAGTCCATGCCAACTGGCATGCACACACATATCATGCAATGTGTGTATGCCAGTTGGCTGGTTAAAATTGGTGCATATTTTATAGTTGTTAAAGTTTCCATTTTGTAAATGCCAACTGGCGTGCACACACAGACATTTTCATGCAATGTGTGTATGCCAGTTGGTTGGTTCAAATTGTAGAATAGTTTATAGTTGTCATAGTTTCCATTTAGTCCATGCCAACTGGCATGCACACACATATCATGCAGTGTGTGTATGCCAGTCGGCTGGTTCAAATTGTAGAATAGTTTATAGTTGTCATAGTTGCCATTTAGTCCCTGCCAACTGGCATGCACACACATATCATGCAATGTGTGTATGCCAGTTGGCT